>LT669791.1:31563036-31721467 GCA_900128785.1 Arabis alpina
TATCGCTCTGATACCAAACTGAAACGACCCGACCCGTTTTTTTTTTTTTTTTAAAACAATAAGCTCTTTGTCTCAGACTAGCATTCCCATAAATGCTCGTCCTCCACAACCAAGCCACACAAACAAGCAACCAGCGGATAACACACTAAAACCAAACATGCAAATTCCATTAAATTACTAACCAGTTCGACAACAAATTCCAATCAATCCAGCAACCTAACCAGGTTCTAAAACAATAAAAGAAATACAATAAACCACACAGCATGAAAACCGAGACCCTAGATCATCTCCCTCTTCGTTGCCATGATTCCACGATCACAATTTGCTTTACCTGCATCACATGGTTAAAAGAGATGCGTGAGTATTATCACAAATACCCAGTGAGACGGTCCTCCCATCTACGACTGCGCACACAGACGCGATGGATCCGCTCAGGCAAAACACGCATCAAACAACACACAAAGCAAACACAACAACACGGCTCAACCACAGCCCAACAGGCAGCCTGTCGATCGACACTACCACTAGGTGTCGATCGACAGCCCTGTTCACACCTGTCGATCGACACACCCACGGTGCCTGTCGATCGGACAGCTCAACTGGACCCTGTCGATCGACACAACTCTAGGTGTCGATCGACAGCTCCTCGATCACCTGTCGATCGACACAACCTCTAGGTGTCGATCGACAGCCTCGTGTGACCCTGTCGATCGACACACCCTAGGGCTGTCGATCGACAGGTCGTCGCAGATTCATAGGAGATCGATCAATTATCCTCTCGGATCGATTCCTCCTCTGCGATAACACGAAACCTGCACAACAAACACAATCCAACAATCCATACACCACAAAACACACAGAAACAACATCAATCATCACAATCAACGAGTTTTAACCTACCACCATACAACCCTAACGAATCCACCGGCCCAGAAGCCATGGTCACGCACTCACCTTAGATTTTCGGTTAGATTCTGGTAGAATTGAGGCTAGACACGAATTCAGCAACAACCGCCACGAAATTCCACCTCAAATCGATCAAGAACGAAACCCTAATCACAAACTATCAGGAACAAGAGAAACTCCTCTCAAACTCTCTGTTTCTGATTTTTGGGACTTTGGTTCGCTCAAATGCGGCCAAAAACTCTTATATACGAAGCCCTAGGGTTTACCCAAACCGGCCCGGTCCAATTGAACGACTTAAATCGAACCAGAAAACCAACCAATTCGAGCACCTGTCGATCGACAGACACTAGGTGTGTCGATCGACAGCCCTTAAGAGACTTGTCGATCGACAGACACCATGTGTGTCGATCGACAGCCCCTCCATTTTACTAAAAAAATGGTTCACGGGCGTCACAATTCTCCCCCACTAACACTGGATTCGTCCTCGAATCCTCTAACACTACCCACCAATCTACCCTGGCCTAACCCGCCAGCAACACCGGAGACTACATCTCCCAGACCTTCCCGAGGTTCACATCCGTCCTATGCATATAGACCCGTCTCAGACATTGATTGCCCATAGCTCATAACCACCATCTAGCTTCGGGATCGTCACCCCTCAGCTCTAGGTGTCTAGTACCAACCCACCTCAATCCGCGCAGTCCTGACGGTGTTCGATACTCAATCATCTCCACACACCTCAATCTATCAAGACACACAGTCTATCAAGCTCTCGGTATGCAGAGATCTGCCAGAGGTTGCAACCTCCCAAACTATCCCCATACCCTCACGATCTCAGTCCGCGCAGTCCTGACGAACGATCGGTATGCGGGGAACCCACTGCCCCCCCGGAGAGACGCATCTCTCAAGATCTGCCAAGAAAGACCGAGGTCTAACTCTGAGCTATGCAATCAATTCCTAACGTCTATAATGCACCTCTGACCGGAACTACCTCCTAAGGTCTCACATGATATTCCCCTCCCGGAATACCATCACAATCGTGATCATCACAGATCACCCGGACCATCCCTCACCCCGGATGTCCCTGCCGAGTCTCTCCCGGAACTAGACAGTTCTAACAACCGTAAAACTTCTATTCCGAGACTCTCACACACACACACACACAACCCGCTAGAGTCCCCACCGAAACTGGCAAGTTCTATCCGCAATAAAACTTCCATTTCGGGGTTCTCTAACCACAAACACATGACTCGCAAGTCAAACACATAAGAAAAACACTTTCTTATTCACTGGAAAAATGTCATAATCATTACAACTTTAATGAAAATACAAAAATCCACAACCAAAAACCTCACCACACACGGTGATCACAACACAAAAACTGAAACTGGAAACCGCAAAGAAAACGAATTCACTCTTCTGCTTGCTTCTCGAACCACTTCTTGAACTTCGTTTTCATCTTTGCTTCTGGTTCCCAAGTCTCCTCCTGAATACCGTCACAGTCCCACAAGACTCTCAACAACGGCACTCTCTTCCGGCGCAGAACCTTGATACTTCTCTCAAGAATCCTAACCGGCCTCATCCCAACAGTCAGATTTGGCTGAAGATCTGCGGGAATCGTCACTGCTACCTCCTCAGAAGCATGCAAGCATCTCCTGAGTTTCGAAACGTGAAACACATCATGGAATTTCTCCATAATTGGAGGCAGCTCCAACCGATAAGCAACTGGTCCCACACGTTCCACAACCCGGAACGGACCCATGTACCTCGTACTCAGCTTATCCTCGGATATAGACCTGTTCAGACCCCGCATCATCGCCATCTTGAGATACACTCGATCTCCGACTGCAAACTCCAACTCCTTCCTTCTCCTATCGGCATAACTCTTCTGCCGATCCTGAGCCTCTTTCATGTTCAGCTTCACAACACGGATCTTCTCCGTCGTCTCCTGAACAAAATCAGCCCCAAAGATGCTCCTCTCCCCCACTTGGGTAAAACAAAGCGGAGTACGACATGACCTCCCATACAACGCCTCAAAAGGAGCCATTCCGATACTCGCCTGAAAACTGTTGTTATATGCGAACTCCACCAAACTCAAGTGATCCGCCCAATGACCACCCCAATCTAGCACGCACATCCTCAACAGATCTTCCAGTGTCTGAATCGTCCTTTCGGACTGTCCATCCGTCTGCGGATGATTAGCTGTGCTCATGTGCACCTTAGTGCCCATTTCAGCCTGAAAAGCTCTCCAGAACACTGACGCAAACCTCGGATCTCGATCCGACACAATACTCGCTGGCACTCCATGCAACCTCACAATTTCCTTCACATACTTCTTAGCCAAGACCTCCGCTCCGTCTGTCTTCTTAATGGCCAGAAAATGTGCTGACTTAGTCAGACGATCCACAATCACCCAAATCGCGTCATAGGTCCGAGAAACCGGCAGCCCTACCACGAAATCCATAGTGATCATGTCCCACTTCCACTCTGGAATGGGTAGACTCTGCAATAAGCCACTAGGAACTTGGTGCTCAGCCTTCACCAACTGACACACATTGCAAGCTGCAACCCAATCTGCCACATCTCTCTTCATCCCGACCCAATGATAGTACCTCTTCAGATCCCTATACATCTTAGTCGCTCCCGGATGAATCGAAAACTTACTCGCATGAGCTTCTCTCAGAATTTCCTGCCTCAAGTCCTCATCCTTAGGAACACAGACTCGTCCATGCACTAAGATAGTCCCGTTAGCAGAAACCTGATATTCGGAACCAGTAGCCTTGGAGAGATCTAACAACACCGGATCCTGCTCCTGAGCTACTCGAATCCTGCTCAATAGATCCGCCTGATCTGCCGCCGCTAATCCCAACGGTTCCTCTGAAGTAACACATAACCTCAAAGTACTAAGTACACTCACCAGATTCTCCACATCCCGCTCCTGAGATGAATCATACCACCTTCGACTAAGAGCATCAGCTACAGTGTTAGCCTTACCCGGATGGTAAACAATGTCCAAGTCGTAATCGGCCAACAACTCCGACCATCGCCTCTGTCGTACATTTAAATTCTGCTGAGTAAAAATGTACTTCAGATTATGATGATCAGTGAACACCTGAACTCTGCCACCATACAAGTAAGACCTCCAGATTTTCAACGCGAAGATCACTGCAGCCAACTCTAAGTCATGAACAGGATAATTGCCCTCATGCTTCCTCAACTGCCTCGAAGCATAAGCAATCACCTTACCCTGCTGCATCAACACACAACCCAAACCAACTCCCGAAGCATCTGTGTACACCACATAAGGCTCACCCGGTTCAGGCAACGCCAATACTGGTGTACTAGTCAACATCGTTTTCAGCTTCGCGAAACTCAGCTCACAATCAGCAGACCACACGAAAGGAACATCCTTCCCTGTCAGCTTCGTCATGGACTGAGCCATACTCGCAAAACCTTTGACGAATCTCCGATAATAGCCTGCCAACCCAAGAAAACTCCTGATCTCAGTTGCATTCTTCGGTCTAGGCCAATCTCGGATAGACTGAATCTTCGCCGGATCTACAGAAACTCCTTCTGCAGAAACGATGTGACCCAAAAATCCCATCTCTCTCTGCCAGAAACTGCACTTACTCAACTTCGCAAACAGCTTCTGTTCCCGCAACTTCTCCAGAACTCTCCTCAAATGAACCTCATGATCCTCTCCCTCTCTGATACCAAACTGAAACGACCCGACCCGTTTTTTTTTTTTTAAAACAATAAGCTCTTAGTCTCAGACTAGCATTCCCATAAATGCTCGTCCTCCACAACCAAGCCACACAAACAAGCAACCAGTGGATAACACACTAAAACCAAACATGCAAATTCCATTAAATTACTAACCAGTTCGACAACAAATTCCAATCAATCCAGCAACCTAACCAGGTTCTAAAACAATAAAAGAAATACAATAAACCACACAGCATGAAAACCGAGACCCTAGATCATCTCCCTCTTCGTTGCCATGATTCCACGATCACAATTTGCTTTTACCTGCATCACATGGTTAAAAGAGATGCGTGAGTATTATCACAAATACCCAGTGAGACGGTCCTCCCATCTACGACTGCGCACACAGACGCGATGGATCCGCTCAGGCAAACACGCATCAAACAACACACAATGCAAACACAACAACACGGCTCAACCACAGCCCAACAGGCAGCCTGTCGATCGACACTACCACTAGGTGTCGATCGACAGCCCTGTTCACACCTGTCGATCGACACACCCACGGTGCCTGTCGATCGACAGCTCAACTGGACCCTGTCGATCGACACAACCTCTAGGTGTCGATCGACAGCTCCTCGATCACCTGTCGATCGACACAACCTCTAGGTGTCGATCGACAGCCTCGTGTGACCCTGTCGATCGACACACCCTAGGGCTGTCGATCGACAGGTCGTCGCAGATTCATAGGAGATCGATCAATTATCCTCTCGGATCGATTCCTCCTCTGCGATAACACGAAACCTGCACAACAAACACAATCCAACAATCCATACACCACAAAACACACAGAAACAACATCAATCATCACAATCAACGAGTTTTAACCTACCACCATACAACCCTAACGAATCCACCGGCCCAGAAGCCATGGTCACGCACTCACCTTAGATTTTCGGTTAGATTCTGGTAGAATTGAGGCTAGACACGAATTCAGCAACAACCGCCACGAAATTCCACCTCAAATCGATCAAGAACGAAACCCTAATCACAAACTATCAGGAACAAGAGAAACTCCTCTCAAACTCTCTGTTTCTGATTTTTGGGACTTTGGTTCGCTCAAATGCGGCCAAAAACTCTTATATACGAAGCCCTAGGGTTTACCCAAACCGGCCCGGTCCAATTGAACGACTTAAATCGAACCAGAAAACCAACCAATTCGAGCACCTGTCGATCGACAGACACTAGGTGTGTCGATCGACAGCCCTTAAGAGACTTGTCGATCGACAGACACCATGTGTGTCGATCGACAGCCCCTCCATTTTACTAAAAAAATGGTTCACGGGCGTCACAATTCTCCCCCACTAACACTGGATTCGTCCTCGAATCCTCTAACACTACCCACCAATCTACCCTGGCCTAACCCGCCAGCAACACCGGAGACTACATCTCCCAGACCTTCCCGAGGTTCACATCCGTCCTATGCATATAGACCCGTCTCAGACATTGATTGCCCATAGCTCATAACCACCATCTAGCTTCGGGATCGTCACCCCTCAGCTCTAGGTGTCTAGTATCAACCCACCTCAGTCCGCGCAGTCCTGGCGGTGTTCGATACTCAACCATCTCCACACACCTCAATCCATCAAGACACACAGTCTATCAAGCTCTCGGTATGCAGAGATCTGCCAGAGGTCGCAACCTCCAAAACCATCCCCATACTCTCACGATCTCAGTCCGCGCAGTCCTGACGATCGATCGGTATGCAGGGAACCCACTGTCCCCCGGAGAGACGCATCTCTCAAGATCTGCCAAGAAAGACCGAGGTCTAACTCTGAGCTATGCAATCAATTCCTAACGTCTATAATGCACCTCTGACCGGAACTACCTCCTAAGGTCTCACATGATATTCCCCTCCCGGAATACCATCACAAACGTGATCATCACAGATCACCC
The DNA here is from genome assembly GCA_900128785.1 of Arabis alpina. Taxonomy (NCBI): domain Eukaryota; kingdom Viridiplantae; phylum Streptophyta; class Magnoliopsida; order Brassicales; family Brassicaceae; genus Arabis; species Arabis alpina. Next base: position 31,569,604 of record LT669791.1, read on the forward strand.
GGACCATCCCTCACCTCGGATGTCCCTGCAGAGTCTCTCCGGAACTAGACAGTTCTACCTACCGTAAAACTTCTATTCCGAGACTCTCTCACGCACACACACACAAACCGCTAGAGTCCCCACCGAAACTGGCAAGTTCTATCCGCAATAAAACTTCCATTTCGGGGTTCTCTAACCACAAACACATGACTCGCAAGTCAAACACATAAGAAAAACACTTTCTTATTCACTGGAAAAATGTCATAATCATTACAACTTTAATGAAAATACAAAAATCCACAACCAAAAACCTCACCACACACGGTGATCACAACACAAAAACTGAAACTGGAAACCGCAAAGAAAACGAATTCACTCTTCTGCTTGCTTCTCGAACCACTTCTTGAACTTCGTTTTCATCTTTGCCTCTGGTTCCCAAGTCTCCTCCTGAATACCGTCACAGTCCCACAAGACTCTCAACAACGGCACTCTCTTCCGGCGCAGAACCTTGATACTTCTCTCAAGAATCCTAACTGGCCTCATCCCTACAGTCAGATTTGGCTGAAGATCCGCAGGAATCGTCACTGCTACCTCCTCAGAAGCATGCAAGCATCTCCTGAGTTTCGAACTGGAGAACTTGGTGCTCAGCCTTCACCAACTGACACACATTGCAAGCTGCAACCCAATCTGCCACATCTCTCTTCATCCCGACCCAATGATAGTACCTCTTCAGATCCCTATACATCTTAGTCGCTCCCGGATGAATCGAAAACTTACTCGCATGAGCTTCTCTCAGAATTTCCTGCCTCAAGTCCTCATCCTTAGGAACACAGACTCGTCCATGCACTAAGATAGTCCCGTTAGCAGAAACCTGAGCGATAACAGAAGCTGCGGGAACTTGATACCGAGATCACGATCCATCGGCTCAGAAGCCATGGTCACGCACTCACCTTAGCCTATCAGTTGCCTCAGACTTCAACCTCTAGCAACTCTCCTCCTTTACCTGATGAACAAGGCAAACCAAACATGTCGGTTAACCTCCAAATCTTTCATAGTCTTCTCATCAGCAACCCTTGTAGGCCTCAAATTCACTCCCAACCATTCATTGTAAAGCAAAGAATCATACTCATACCAAGTCTCACTAATAGGCCTATTCACTACCGCAGGATCAACAAACACATTCTTGATATTACCATAACGCATTCTTAGTGTAAATGGGGTTCCCTCAAGTCTTGGCCAAGGAGAAAAAACTTGTGGTGGAGCGGGATTAGAACTTGAAGCATCATTAGGATGTGTCCTCTTGCTTGGATTCATCTGCAAAACAATCACCAGACAAAACAAACACAAAAATCAAATTTTAGCAAAATCTTTGTATTTGTCGAGGTGCGTCAATCATTGCAAAGTCCGTGCGTCGATCGACGCTCCTGGAAAAATTGCACATCGACGAAAAATTTGAATCCGGCCAAATCTTTTCTCAATTCAATCACAATCGCTTCACAACGCAATATTATCAAAGAAAACAGCATCCTAACCAATTCTAAACACTCAATTCCATCAATTGTTCCTCAATTCTAAACCCTAAAACGGATCTAAAAGGGGGTTTTTGAATTTCATACCTTGTAGATCGAGAATGTGAGTATGAAAAACGGATAGAGATTGAAAATATAATGAATTTAGACTAAAAAATCATTTGATTTGGTGAAAAATCAAGAGGGATGGAGATTTGAGAAGTTATGTGATTTTAGGTTTATGAGGAGGAAGAAGAAGAGTCGGGTAAATACTAACCTCGCAGAATCCGCTCGTACGTCGATCGTTGCACCGCCTGTGCGTCGATCGACGCGACCAAATTTCGTGTTTCCCTTTTTTTTTTATAAAACGGAATGAAGTAAAAAGTTAGAGTATGTATACTTACAAGTGGGTTCCCTCGCACTAAGCGCTTGCTTACAGTCATCAGCTTGACTCTGTTAGAGTTCTAGGCGTTGGGGGCAATTGGTAAGGACACTATGTGTCCTTCTGAAATCTCAGTATTTGCCCAATAATGCTTGATTCGTTGTCCATTGACTACAAACTCTCTGTTGCCATCTGGAGTGAGGAGAACTACAACACCATGTGGTCGGACCTCTTTGATAGTGAAAGGTCCGGACCATCGAGAACGCAACTTGCCAGGAAACAAAGACAAATGAGAATTGTAAAGGAGTACCTGATCGTTTGGCTCGGATGTCCTAGAGATGATTCGCTTGTCATGGTAAGCCTTTGTCTTCTCCTTGTACAACTTAGATTTTTCATAGGCATGATATATACAACTCATTAAGTTGTATCATACGTCTGTCCATATCAGATTTGATGTCAAAGCTGTACTTCTTTACCGCCTATGCTGCTTTGTGTTCAAGCTCCACTGGAAGATGGCATGCTTTCCCATAAAGTAAATGAAACGGAGTAGTCCCCAAGGGTGTCTTGAAAGTTGTCCGGTAAGCCCAAAGTGCATCATCCAGCTTAGTAGGCCAATCTTTCCTTGTAGAATTCATAGTCTTCTCGAGGATTTCCTTGATCTGACTGTTCGAGACCTCAACTTGTCCACTAGTCTGAGGATGGTAAGGACTAGCCACACGATGATGGACTCCATACTTAGCGAGCTAACGATTGAACACTTTGTTGATGAAGTGTGTACCGCCATCACTAATAACAACCCGAGGCACTCCAAGACGAGGAAAGATGATGGTTTTAAATAGCTTAACAACCACTCCAGCATTATTCTTAGGACTTGCAATTGCTTCCACCCACTTAGAGACATAATCCATAGTGACAAGTATGTAGTTATTCTCATAAGAGGATGGAAAAGGACCCATGAAATCAATACAAAAACTTCAACCTCAAGTATAAACTTCTGTGGCATCTCATGTCGCTTGCTGATTTTTCCTCTCCTCTGACAAGCATCACACTGAGAAACAAAGTTGTGAGCATCCTTAAACATTGTAGGCCACCAAAAACCAGCTTGAAGAACCTTGGAAATAGTCTTGAATGTAGCAAAGTGTCCCGCATATTCAGAACCATGACAATGATACATCACTCTTCGAGTCTCATCTTCAGCTATGCATCTTCTGTATATACCATCTGAACAAAACTTATAGAGATAAGGCTCATCCTAATAAGTATCTCCTAATTTCCCTCATGAACTTCTTCTTCTCATAGCCTTTGAGATTTGTAGGAGGATCATCTGCAGCTAGGTAATTAGCAATATCTGCGTACCATGGTCGTGAGGATGTGGCAACAGCAAAGATTGGATCGCTAAACGCTTTGCTGAGGATCTATGAAAGATCGAATTATGGGTTCTGCATAGGGCGTCGATCATTGCAAGTACCAGCGTTGATCGACTGCTCGACGAAAATTCTCTTCGACGCGTGTTAATCTGCGGCGTCGATCATTTCACCTCATGTGCGTCGATCGACGAAGAGTCTGGAGTTCGAGAAATTTGAAGAATTTCGTTGTGAAGCTCCTTTAACTCACTCTCTACGAAATTCACACCCTCTTTAGGGAAGAAATCATCGATGGGAACATTATCTTTGATCCGAATGCGCGAAAGATGATCTGCTACTCCATTATCAACACCTTTCTTGTCTTTCACCTCAATGTCAAATTCTTGGAGAAGAAGAATCCATCTCAGCAACCTTGATTTAGCATCCTTCTTTTGCATCAAATACTTCAGTGATGGATGGTCTGTATGCACTACGACCTTTGACCCAATCAAGTAAGGACGAAACTTTTCAAAAGCAAACACCACAGCCAACAACTCTTTCTCCGTAGTAGCATAGTTTCGTTGTGCCTCATCAAGAGTGCGACTTGCGTAATAGATAACATGGAGTTTTTTGTCCTTTTTGTGTCCTAACACAGCTCCAACAACAAAATCACTAGCATCACACATCACTTCAAAAGGTTGCACAATAGGAGCACTCACCAACGCATGTTTAATCTGCTCAAAAGAAGATAAACAACTAGCATCAAAAGCAAATTTAACATCCTTACAGAGTAGGGTGGGGAGTGGGCTGGCTATTTTGGAGAAGTCCTTGATGAATCTTCTATAGAAACCAGCATGCCCAAGGAAACTCCTAACCCCTTTCACATTATCTGGTGGTTGTAGGCTTGTCATAACCTCAATCTTAGCACGATCTACCTCAATTCCAGCCTGTGAAACTTTGTGTCCTAGTACAATGCCATCTTTCACCATAAAGTGGCACTTTTCCCAATTCAGAGCCAAGTGCTTCTCCACACATCTAGCAAGTACCTTCTCTAGATTATCCAAACAACCTTTGAAAGAATCTCCAAAGACAGAGAAATCATCCATAAAAACCTCCATGTAATCCTCAATCATGTCTATAAAGATAGACATCATACACCGATGAAAAGTCGCAGAAGCATTACAAAGTCCAAATGGCATTCTGCGATATGCAAAAGTGCCACAAGGACAAGTAAAAGTAGTCTTCTCCTGATCATCCGGATGGATGGGAATCTGGAAGAAACCAGAATAACCATCAAGGAAGCAATAGTAGGGATGATTCACTAATCTTTCTAGCATCTGATCAATGAAAGGCAAAGGGAATGTGGTCTTTCCTTGTCGCTGCATTGAGCTTCCTGTAATTGATGCACATCCTATGTCCAGTCACAGTTCTTGTAGGAGTCAACTCATTCTTCTCATTTTTAACCACAGTAACTCCTCATTTCTTAGGCACCACGTGAACAAGACTGATCCAAGGACTGTCTGAAATTGGATAGATGATCCCTGCCTCTAGAAGCTTCATGATCTCCTTCTTGACAACTTCCTGCAAATTTGGATTCAATCTTCTCTGATGCTCAATCAAAGATTTCGCGTCATCCTCAATATGAATCATGTGTATGCACAAATCTGGAGATATCCCTGCAATATCATCAAAAGACTAGCCAAGAGCCTTGCGAAATTTACGCAGCTTGCTTTGCAGTAATGTGAGCTCTGCATTGTTTAAAGAAGCACTAACAATAACAGGATAAGTAGATTTGGGACCAAGAAAAGCGTACTTTAATCCTGCGGGAAGTTGTTTGAGTTCGATCTTTGGAGCTTTTTCTTCACTCCAATCGCTATCACATGTACTTTTCTGAGAAACTCCAGCCAATTCCATGTTAGCAACCAATTTCGTTACCCTCTCATTGCTATCCATCAACCTTGCATACCCCATTGCAGCCTCATCTAACTCTTCAGTCTCAACAATAGATCGAATCAAAGTCCTCTCCAAGGCATCAGTAGGATGTGTCTCATTGAAAACCTCTTGTGCAATGTCAGTGAGTGTATCCACATAATAAGTCTGACCATCTATTGTAGGCTTTTTCACTAACTGATCCATATTAAACTTCATTTCTAATTCGCCTACACATAGAGTAATCCTTTTTCCCTTAACATCAATCATCGCTCCAGCTGTAGCTAATAAAGGTCTTTCCAAGATAAGAGGATCCTTGGGTTCTTCATGATATTGTAGAACCACAAAGTCTGTAGGTATTAAGCAATCTCCAACCTTGATTGGAACATCCTCTAGAACACCTTCTGGAATTCTTACCGATATGTCTGCAAGGATAACGGAGATCCTTGTTGGTAGGAAGTCAGTCATACCAAGACTGAGAGCAACTGAGAGTGGCATCAAATTGATGCTTGAACCCAAATTACAAAGAGACCTTGGAAATCTATCTGTAAAGATCAAACAATCCAACACAAAGCTTCCTGAATCCGTGAGTTTCTTTGGAATCTTGTTAAGAATCACTGCACTGACTTCTTCGGAGATCATAGCCACTCCTTCTTCAAGACACAAACTCTTAGTAACCATCCTCTTTACATACCTTCTGATTATTGGAGAGAGCTTCATTCCATCTAAGAATGACACCTCAATGGTGAGCTTATCCATGATAGCTTTGCATCGAGCCTCTTCTAGTTCCTGTTTAGACCTCCTCTGGCTTCTAGGATAGGGTACCTTGGGTTTGTAGACCCGCTCAATAACATCAGTCGAAGGTTGTGGAATTTGAGAATTCTGCGTATCCCGTCTATCGACCAAAGGGTTTGTGCGTCGATCAACGAGACCAATCGTCGTCGATCCTTCATCGATCTCTCGTCGAGGTGGTGTCGAGGTATTATCACGATTTTCCTCAAGCGTCGATCGTTGCACCTCTTGTGCGTCGATCGACGGAGACTCTGGTGCAAAAATCTCTTCATCTTCTTCATCTCTGAACTCGCGAATCACCTGATTTGGGGTGTCGTTTCGCAGAATTGGCTTCACAATCTTCCCACTTCTGGTCGTAATAGCTCCAGCACCATGTTGTCTTGGATTTGCATCCGTTCTAGCTGGAAGAAAACCCTCTTGTCTCCTCACACCTTCAGCAGTTTGAGTAACCTGAACATCAAGCTTCTTCACATGAAGATTAAGCGCCTCTATCTTCCCATTCAAGTTGTGTAGACGTTGTCAATCTTGCCATTTTAACCATCATCTTCTGCTGCCCTTCCAAAAGCTGCTCAAGCATAGCCTTTGTTTCGCTTTCAGAAGACTTAACAAGTGGTGTCTGATAAGAAGAAGAACCATAGGTTTTCTGATTGCTTCTACTGCCATATGGCTTATGATAGTCGTTCTTCTAGTATTGAGAACGTGAGCATAGCTAGGGGAACCCGGATTTCCATTGAACTGAGTTCTCTGGTTACTTCCATTGAAACCTTGGTAATCCTGCTGATTACCAAACCCTTGATAGCCATTACCAGCAATGTAATTGACATCTTCTTGCTCATTATCTTCTTCTGGAATGAAAGTATCAACCTCATGAGTAAAGTGTACAGACTTCTTCCCTACTAGAAGGTTGTGCACTGAATCAATCTTAGCTTTCACTTCAACAATCTCAACTCCATCTTAATTCATGCTTCTCTTTTCCTCTCCTGATCAATGTTCTTTGTGTTGTTGCTTGAAGCCACGTTTTTTATGACCATAAGACAATCAGCTGGAGATCTAGTCTTGAAATCCCTATTACTAGCAGAATCCAAAGCCATCTGATGTCTCCAATCAATACCTCTGAAGACCTTTGAAGCACTCCCATGAAGCCTTGAATGCACTCCCATGAAGCCATGAAGCACTCCCAAAAGAGGAGATTTTGGCTCTCAAATCGTCTAAACGTGACTCATCATAAAAATGGCTTAGGAAAGCATTCTTAGCCGAGTTCCATTTAGTCAATGAGCCTGGCTCCAACTGTTTCCGCCATTGAGATGCTTCCCCAGCTAGAGAGTATGGGAAAAGCTTGCAGAAAACATAGTCAAGAGATACCCCATTCGCCTTGATGTTGAATGCAAGGTCCTCGAACCTTTCAAGATGATCCATGGGGTGTTCAGAATGATGCCCATGGAACTGATGCTGAGCCACTAATGTGAAGTAAGCTGGCTTCAACTCAAAGTCCTGCCTAGTAAAACCTAGAGGCCAGATAGCTGCCTTGTTGGCATAGTATTATCACCCAAAGTACGTTGGTCAACCGCAACCTCTTGAACCCGACGATCCTGCTGAGCGCGCTCACACTCTCTTGCAGCTGCATCGTCAACTTCCTCAATCACAACGATGGCATTACCGCATCATCAAGTTTCTGCCCAAGCTCGTTGTACTTATTTCCTTCCCTGTCAACAAACTGACCTCCTTCTCCTAGAAACAACATTATCGTACGATTTACCATCTTTGCTTCCCTTAAAGTTTTTCAGTTGACTCTTTCTAAAACTCCTAATTCAGCCACGAAATCCATTTACTGTTGATTCTTGTTACTCCTAGTTTTCAAGATTGCATACACCTGAAACACCAAAAATCAAAGAGTAGAAATCGAAGATTAGTAACAAAATAAAGAAATACTTAGACTAAATTCTACAATCAAAATTCTAATGGTGATTTTGATTCCCCGGCAACGGCGCCAAAATTTGATATGCTCAAATTTACCCTGAGCTACTCTCTCAAATTAAGAGATCAATTGTAATACTTAGGGGTCGAATCTTCATTGTGGGAATCTTAATCACACAATGGAATTTCAACTTCAAATTAAGCTAAGTAGAATATATGAATGCGGAAAATCAATGTAAATAAACTTGAAAGTGATTTATGTTTTAAACTTCAATTTAACAAAGAGCTAAACTTTTGGGAAATTCGCAGACAAAGATAAATCGTAGATATAAAGTTGTCAGGATTTTAATGAAGATTCGTTCTCGAACTTGAAACTCTAATGTAAAATTAAACGACTTCCGCTGAATTAATTATCTATGCATAAACCCTAGAAAACCAAATTCTATTGTGAATTCTAACAATGTAAGCAAGCATTAAAATTCAGGTTTCAATTGTTCACAAAATCCCTAAACCAAATTCTTTTGAGAATAAGTGATTTAGCTCATCTAAGATTCTAGTCAGGTTATCAATTGATGCTGCCGCTTCTAATTAATCAGCCTAGGATATCTAATTCAGGGTGATAAATCCTAAATAAGAATTAATGCAATCTAGATGAAGAACCATAAGATAATCCTAACATGAATTCCATTCTAACAATTCATCTCAATCCTTTGAAAAACCCTAAACCTAACAAGTAGATTACTCAGACATGGATGCAGAAAACATGATGACTGAATAATACTGCATTAAATAAAGTTAGAGAAGAAGAGTTCGAAGAAATCTGAAACGTCTGAAAGCTTGTCTCTCTAACTCTCATAATCTCTCAGAATCTCTAAGTCTTGAATAATAAAAAAAGCGTAATGAAAACTAAAGGAAAACTGAGTATTTATACGTTAAAATTCGTGTTGGGCTTTATTTGTTAATTTCTGGGGCGAAAAGGAAATCTTTAGTATTGGAAAATCCTCTTTTCTTCGCGTCATAACTTCTCCGTCGATCGACGCACAAGGCGTTCCGTCGATCGACGCTAGTTGAATTCTCTGCACCAAGTTTGCGACTTCGACTGCTCTTTCCTTATGCTCTAAAATGCTCCATAATCACCAATTAAACTTCATTCGTACACGAACCTCCTAAGACTCTATAACACAAGAAAAATACCAAAATGACTAGATAAAACCGGGTTAAATCATGGCCAAAAACGGATAAAAACCATGATATATCAATAGTGAACTATATATACTATTAAAAAATATTTCTTTAATAGTTTTTGATTTACTGAAACAAAGGATAATAATTTTTGATTTTTTAATAATATGAAGACGGACTGTCTGACACGTTCAACAAGGTCTCGAGCTTTTAATTTTTCTTACATAAGCAATAATCTTCCGAGTTAGATTTTCAATTCGAAAAATATTTTATGATTTATAGTTGAATTGAAAGAAAAAAAAGAAACAAAGGATGACAATGTTTTTATTTATGAATATTTTTTAATAACAATCGTAGATGTAATTATTGTTATCATTATTTTTGTCCTGGGCTACTTAACAAAATTTAATTATCATTAATTATAGCTTCCTTATGCTAATTAAGTCAAAAATATTCGTGATTTTTCAACTTGCCAAAGAAACATATTCGCCACGGTAAATAAAAGAGCCTTAATTAATTATGGGAAAATTAAGAATATAGGTTAAAAAACTTTCAAAATTAAGAAAATGCATCATGTTTTTAATAATTAAAAAAATAGGTTATCATGGACATTCTTATCCCTCTTTTAAAAACACAAAACAAATTCATAATTTTATCTATAGAAAAAGTCTCGATGTAATTATTTTGATTTTCTCTCTCAAGCAAAAGAAACCATGGATCTTCCTTCTTGGATTCTCAATCCTTAAACTTCTCCATCGATTAACCTTACCAAGGTACTGTATCAGCTACGTAAGATTGATTCCTGATTTATCCCATGCACTTCACCAATTTGGCAATTTTTGTGGTAAAGTCTGCTTTCAATTTGCAATTACGAAGCTATTTTGGTGTCTGGGTTTTCGTGAATCTTTGGAATTTTTTCGATTAGACACTTGGTGTTCCGTTTAGGTGTATTTTCTTGTGCAATGTCTTAACGGATTAAAGATTCTAACGAATCTTCTCATGTTTGAGCTTTTCGTCTGTGAGTTTCTTCACTGAAAGACCGTTTTACGAATTAGAATAGTTGAAAACAAGGGATGTTTTCGTTTCTTGTCAAATCCTAATCTTACTTTCAAGTTCTAAAGTATTATACTATCGCCGATTATAATCTTAATCTCCGTATACTCAGTTTCATATCATTTCTTAAGGTTTCCTTCTTATTTTGTCGTAGTCTCATTGTTGCCTCTTTTTTTGATGCAGCTAAAGAGGCTTTCACTTCTGTTCCGTTCTTGAAGGTGCTTCATTGGTCACTGACTTTGGACTCTTGATCTTTGTGGGATACATGGTTATGGACACACATGAGATTATAGAGAAGGCATATACATCAGAAAACCAAATGATAATAATACAGAGGAATTGTTGGAAGTAGTGGTGGAGAATTATGGTTTAAGAAGTGAAACAATTGTATGCATTTGAATATATGAATGGTGATCCAGTCAAAGCTAGAGAATTCATGACGTAATATCTTTGGTTACCATTCTTCTTGACTTTTCAATTAACAAGTAGCAAATTGTTCACTGAAACATAAACAAGAAGGTTAAAATCTGTAGTATAAATTCTAACCAAAACCAAATTGACCATATATATAGACCCTTGTCCTATCAATTTCCACATCAAGAGAAATCTATTTAACTAAAAAAATAACCCAAACAAGACTAGACCATAATTATCTGTAGTGTTATTACTAGGCACTTGCAGGATTGCCTCGTTGTTGGGCTCAATGTTGAGCTCTCCAATGAACTGGTAGATAGAGCCAACCAATACATGTTTCAGTTAATTATCCTTTATGCATTCCTGTTACTCGGAGTGAAGCGGCTTGCTTGAAAAACGGAGAAGAAGGATATAGCTTTTGTATAGTGTTGAGAATATGCAATCAATTTATAGTTTCAACTAACCATTAAAGACATAGGTTTGAATTTTGCTCCTTGTGCTACTGAGTTTGTAGAACGCATCATTGGCCTTACTAGGTAAAGCACATTACTGAATCGATGCAACAACATTAACAAACATAATATCCTGCAAAAACACACACCAAAAGAAGAAACTTAGATACATAACCAAACACCATTAATCTAGCAATGAATGGAATCAGATTAATAGATATAAGAACCATAATCTACAGAGAAATTCCAACCAAAAATCGATATATAGTTTGGTAAAAGTAAACCTCTCATTACTTATTAGATCGTTTCTTCGGATATGACGATTACCTTTACAACAAAGGTCACGCCCACCACCGCCAAATACCTTGCTTCAAATCCTATAAATGATTCCAAATCAAAATGACCCATATTTGCTTGACTCTACCACTTTTAAGAAGACGACCGAGAGACTAGAGTGGAGATTTAGAATTGAGAGTGTTTTTTTGTGAGAGATCGACATTGCTCCAGCTTCCGCTACCAGGTTGAAAATCGAAGAAGGAAGAGGAGCATCAATGGTTTCGATATTTTTTGTTTTGCTTGAGACTTGAGAGAGATCGAGACTTCTGGTCTTCTTTGTTTTCAATTATTTTCCGATTAGTAATTATTAATCTATTACTACTAAATATTAGAAACCTAAATTTATCATTTTCCCCCTTATTTAATAGAGGGATAAGAATGTCCATGGTGGACTATTTTTTTAATTTGAAAAAAGATGACCTATTTCCTTAATTTTAAAAGTTTTTTAGTCTATTTCTTTAATTTTCCCATTAATTATTGACTATACAATTGCTTTCCAGTATACAGTAGGGTTTATTGTTTACATCTCCGCCGTCTCTCTGCTATCCCGACTTCCCGTCTTCCAGGGATGCTATTGTCCTAGGAAGGAGATTCGTTCGCTCTTGTCTCTCTCACGATCTCCGGAGGTTTGATGTGAGTAACGCAATCGAATTAAGATAATCAGTCTTTGTTACAGTTACAGAGAAATATATTTGGTCGGAACACGTTAACCTCTGTTTAGCTTAGGATTTAGGATTTCGTGCTATGCATTTGTTGCTTGGTAGATTCATTACTTTAATGATTCTACGTAGCCTTAGATGACAGTTTCTTTATCAAAAGGCTTTTCTAATACAAAGGGTAGATGACAGTTTTTGTGTTGGATTGTACTTGACCTATGTTTTGACGAGAGAACTGAGTAATGGGTTGTTGTGTTTTGTTGCAAATTCTCTATTTTTTTGTTCAAATATTTGTGTGTGTTTGTAGTTTGCATTTGAGAAGAAGCATCCAATCAATCTCATCATTTTATCGCTCGCTGCTCCTTTTCTAAAGGTACTGTCATACTTTATATATATGGATACAGAGATAGAATTGTAGAGATCGATAGTGTGTGCATCAAGTTCTCTGTTTATGCTGTTTTTGATGAATATCTTGAAATAAATGGAATTTTAGTATCTTAGATGCTTGCTTTTGCTGCACATTTTCTTTGCTTAAGTTACGAGGAGTTTTATTTCAACATGGAGGAACCAAGTGAAATCTTGAAGAACAATAGGACGGAGGATCTCAGTTGGTTTTGCTCTCTCTCAGAATCTGAACTGGTAAAATGCTTAGGAAGCTATAAATTCCCCTTCTCTCGATAACTCAAGCAAGCATTGAACAATGAAATAACGATTTTTCGATCACTGAACTTGTTTTGCAGGATTTGCTCATCAGCTTAAAGAAGCTAGCCGTTCAACGTGCCAAAATATGTTTTCACCAAGAACTAGCTGAGAAATTTGATCTTAAGATGCTTCGAGCTCTCGGTATGTCTTGTATTGTCCTCTTCTAACTTCCGAACAATCATGGAAATTGTTATTGTGTATTAGACATCGGGATAGTTCTTTGAAGCTTTCCATCTTTGACATTAAGAAACAAGTACGGTATTTCGCAGGGCTTTTGCTGATGAATTATGTGAGCAAAAGAGTACAAGATGATACTGCTCTTGCCACAAGTGTTGTTCGTCAACTCAGATTTTTGGATAACTGTAATCTTTTGAAAACGCACATCGATGATACTATAGACATTGAGGATATTCTGACTGAAACCTGCAACAAGAAGTCAAGAAAGAAACGGAAAAGGTTGGTAGGGAATCTAAACACTCAGTCAAAAGCGCGGCTTATTTTCATCTACCTTATTATGGTCTCTTCAGTGTTAAAATTTTATGCATTCTTCTTGTGTTTTCGAAGGAGGCAGTAATTAGCTGCTCAATTGGGGTCATTTGACTGCTTAGAATTGACCAGTGAGAGGAAGAACTCTGGATGTTCATCAGCTGGACCACAAGAGGATGGCATTACGAAACATGGTCTTGATCCTATTCTCTGGTGTTTTTGACATTGTGTGTGACAGATACATTGTGGATACAACCGTATAGGTTGATAGTCACGAGATGGCCCCATTCTTGCGTCTTGCTTTTTGCTATGTTGATATAGCTAAATTAGCTATTTTGCGTATGTACTAAGTTGATATAAGCAAAATGATACGTTTCAGTATCGATTACAATGTAAACACAAGCAAACAATAAGAAATAAGATCAAAAGATGTTTATTCCTCAAGTTCCCTAATGAAATACAAAGCGAGAGATAAAGGTTACTACTAACAGATTCGTATCGTATATAGAAGATGACCATGTGCATTTCTTATGACGTGGCGATCCAATCCTCAACCTTCTAGAAGCATCTGATCCGAGAGATCCTTATTCTTAATTGGTCAGCATACTGACCTTACTAGGCTTTGTTGTATTGGTATAGACCTTAAGGGTGTAACGAACCACTCCTATCACAAAATTAGCTACTTTTTAGCCTATGGGCAAAATTCTGAAATGTAGTTCATATTTAAGACATGATTCATGATTTAAGGCAAACGGTTTTCTTTTATCAACTATTTTTCTGCAAGGCAACCAAAGAAGGTGTCAAAATTTAAAACATATTTTTAAGAAGTATGAAACAACATCCGGTCAACATGTATTGTATCGCGAATATCAATGATTAGAGGTCAGGAATGGATACCTATTTTGATATACTAGAAAGTTTTCGTTTGTGAGAAATAGATTAAATGATAGAATAAATGGTTGGACTTCAAAGTTCTATCAAAAGAGGCAAAAAGGTACTTATAAATGATTGAAGCTTTCAATACAACTTTATTAAGAAAACAACTCTAGAGACTAATCGATAACCCAAAGTTTTTGCAAGGGGTTTTAAAGGGCTCCATTTTTGGAAATTAACTCTTCATAAGTCAAGTAAATCGTACTCACGTTTGTATGGATGGAAGAATATGATATCGGCTAGATCTCTGTTTAACATAGGACTAATCAAAAGGTCGGTTCAGAAACTACCATCTCAATATGGAAGGATCTTTGGACTCTGGTTCAATCCCTGAGGTCAACTTTCCTAAAAACAGTTATTGTGACCAAGATGTTACGGTTAATCATTTGATTGACTTTTAGACAAGGACCTGGAATACGGTTTTACTCAATGAAATGATTACTCCAGAGGACGTGAATTATTCAAGAAATTCCGGTTGGCAATATGTTAAAACCATATACTTTAGGATGTCATTTCACGAAGACTAGTAAATATACGGTAAAATCGGGCTATCACACTGAACATGAAAATATGGTTCAACACGTTCTATTATGATCGATCCAACAATAGGCATGCTGCAGGCACGAGCGTGGAAGGTAGTATATCCGCCAAAGCTCAAGCATTTTATATCGCAAGTAGTAACAAATTCTTTATCGGTTAGTGCAAATTTGAGGAATCAGGGGATCATGTGGGATACGCAGTTTACCCGATGTGGAAAGGAGAAAACTGTTAATCGTGCCCTATTTGAATGTTCGGAAGCTTTTCAAACATGAGCTCTCTCGAACATCCCTACGTTCAGTAGAGTTATTCATGTTTCATCTATATCTACAAATATCGATTTCTGTTCTGGGGGATGTCGCCTGGTCATTACAACTCTCAGTTTACATGGATTATGTGGTTATATGGAAAGCGCGGAATGACAGTTTTTCAAAGATTGGATAGAGATCCCCTTGATATTTTGCGAAATGCGGAGACAAAGGCCTTAGGTTGGGAAAACGCTAAATTGGAGGAATTCCCAAAACCCTTTTCATGATGATGGATACGTAGTGGGACCTCCGGATTTTGAAGTGCTACATCTTATGGTTCATGGAAAAAATCGGATAAATTTTCAGGTTTTAGCTGGTATGTTTTTCAAGACGAAGATACATGGATCATGATGGAAGTCAAAATCTGCGACGAAACCTCTCCCCTTTACATGCGGAGATTGAAGCTTTGGGATGGGTCATGTAACGCTTGATCGATATGAAGCAGACAAAGGTAGCTTTCACAACAAAGATCTCGAAGTTTGTAAGGATGGTGTCTACACTCATAAAGTAGCCAGCGTTTGAAGCCCACACAGAAGAATTATAGAAGTCAAAGGCGAAGTTTTCCTTTTGATCTCTATCTCAATTCCAAAGCCGACAAGCTTGCGAATGGTATTCGATTAGCTATTTTAGATTTTTCTTTGAAACTCTTCACTACTAGTTTGGGTAACCGAACCATGGTACATTAATTTATTGTTTTAGTGATAAAAAATACACAAATCACTTGGGTAATCCAATTTGAATACATACAATAAATTATTAACTAATTTAAAATGGGAAATTTTTTTGGATAAAAGGTAACCGCATCAAAAGAAAACACAAAATTGTGAACAGTAAAATTACTCTAACCAACACCATGATGGCGATGAAACCATCTCACGATTTGAAATCGCAATCCACAATCCAAAATTGATTCACGTTCTTCTTGTTATATATGCTAAAAATTTGAGTTTTACAATTGGAACAACCAGAGAAATACAGTCTTATTGATCGTGATGATAACGAGAGCAGTAGTGCCAAGATGAACAGTGAGTAACGAGAGATCGATTACCTACCAGCATTATGCATATCTCAATAGTTATTAAGACGAAGATGTTGACGCCATCGTCTAGACGTCTCCAATGGATTAAAAACGCTCCTCCCATGACTAAATTATTTGGTAACCACTTTACTATTTGCAAAATTAATTAGTTAACAAATTATAAAGATAATTTAATTGGTTCAATATATAGTCGTAAAACAGGCATAATGACCATTCAAACCTAAAAATAAGAAACATTTAGATTATGAGTTCAAGTAATCGGACAAGACGTAAAGACATTCAAAAACAAAGAGTATTTTAAGTTATGTTGCGTTTGACGGTAAGATTTGAAACGAATCATGAGTTTTCTTCCTCTCTATTATTAACGAGTGTTTTGGGTTCGGATTTATGAACTTCAATATGTTCTTCGTTCATAGGTTTCGAAATTCCGGCGAAAGAAAGTTCCGGCGAGTATTGGGGTTTCGTTTTCGTGCGTTGTAGAGAGATAATCTCTTGATTCTAACCGGTTTCGTTTGGGTGTGTTGAAGTTTTGTAAAATCACGTTCTGGTCCAGATCTGGATTTTTCTCAGATCTGGATTTTTCTAAGATCCAGATTCCGACGTTATGGTAGACTTATTTCTATGGGAAAAAAACATACGTTATGGTAGATTTATAATAGACGTTAAGGTATACTTATTTCTATGAGATGCAGACGTTGTGGTAGACTTTTTGCAAAGAGATACAAACATTATGGTAGACTTTTCGACTCTGGAGCTGCTAATGAATGAAATCTTTTTTGGTTAGTTAGGATTGTGTTTCAGTCTAAGATGTTCTAATTTCTATGAATTTCTTTACAGGTATTCTTTGTACGTGCAATGCGTAACCGCATGAAGAGTGTAAAGAACATCCAAAAGATCATGAAGATGGTCTATACACCATTGTTTCTTGTTGTATTTAGGTAGTATTTGGTTGATCTTTGTACTTTTTAACATGCTTATTCTCCTATACGGCCTTATGGTTATGTAGCATCAAGTCATCAACCTCACCTGTATATATGGCAGGTAAGTCTACCGTAACTAGGTTGGATAACAAGTCTACCATCAGTCAACTTAGGTAAAAACAAATCTACGAATACAATCGCTCCCAACCAATAAGTATACCACTGTTGGTCCTAAAAAATAAAGTCTACCAATCGAAGGTTGGTTGGTAGACCGAAAAGGTTGAATAAGTCTAGTGCTCATTATAAGTCTACCACTACTACAATAAGTCTACCACGACTATCCACCAAATAAATCTACTACTGCTATAAATAAATCTACTGGTAACTATAACTCTACCGCTACTACAATAAGTCTACCGTTATTATCCACAATTATAAATCTACCGCTGCTATCACTAAAAATCTACCAACATATAAGACAAATCTACCAGTCAAAATAAAATCTATCATCGAAAAAAACAAATCTACAGTTCAAAATAAGTCTACCGAGAATAAATCTACCGTTCGATTAAGAAATCTACCGCTCAACAAAATTCTACCATTGGTTGAACTTAAGTCTACCGCTCAAAATATAAGTCTACCGTTCGAAAACAAATCTACCATCGAATGTGACACAATAAGTCTACCGTTCAAAAATAAATCTACCGCTCATCAAATAAGTCTACGGGCTCCAAAATAAATCTACCATAGCTGAGCGATAAACATTTTAATTTAGGCGGGAACTTTTCCCGCCTAAAAATCCCGTTTCATTAATGGCAGTTTCGTAAATACGTTTTTTGTTATAAAAGGAAAAAAATGTAAAACGGACTCAAAAATAACCTCAGTAATTAAATCTAAAAAGGTTGTTTTAGTAAGTCTCCCATATTTTATTTTCAATATTTCATCCACAATTTCACCTCTTCTTTTCCATGTCAAGTTTTCCGAGAAGTATTTATTATTATAAAGTTTTTGTTCTTTTACTACTTTAAGCTAGGCGTGGGCATCCGGGTACCCAATCGGTTTTTGAATTGGTACTTCGGGTATCAGGTTTTTAGATTTTTGAATATAAAACCCATACGCGTTATATAGAAATACGGGTTGGGTACGGGTTGGGTATTTTCAGCTTCAGGCGGGTTTCACGGTTGTCATCAAAAATCGAAATTAACCCGATCAAACCTGTAAATTCAAAACCAATGTGGTAATTTACTCTAAGTTACAAATTAACAACAAACAAGATAATGTCTTAAACAACGTTTAAATCAAACCAAGACTTCAAATCCATACATAATGTCTAGCAACCACAAAAACAAAAGCAACGTAATGTTTAAAACCAAATCAAGACTTCAAATACATGATGAAACTAAGAAGATGTTATTCACCGAAGGATTTTAACAGACTTTAAATCTAACCAAAATTCACCATTATTTAATCAATGATTTTAAATCCTACTTTAAAATCCGGTGTTATTGGATATGATATTTGTAAAATCATGTCTTAAGGATTTTAAAATCTTCTGTTATTCAATAGAAGATTTCAAATATATAATTAAAATCCACTGTTATTCAACTTTAAAAGATTTTGGAAGTATTAGTTTTTAATGGATTTGAAATCATTTGAGGATGGAGTTTAGTGAACAAATATTTAAAAATCAAATCTCAAGGATACTGCAGAGATTTTTAGAATCCACCCAAATAAACTCCATCAGAGTTTAAAATTTCAAGGATTTTAAAGCTTATGAAATTGATTTCTGTTATAACGGAGGTGAGAAGATGAATATAAACAGTAAAGAAAGACACAAAGATTTAACGTGGTTCGCCAACAATGTGTTGAGATACGTCCACGGGCAAAAGGAGACTGATTTATTAATGGGAGCTGAGTTTCACAGTTTCAGAATACATAAGAGATTAGGGTAACACGAGTATATAAAGAGGAATCCGAGTAACCCTAATTTCGTCTTGGGCCGACTTTTATTGAGGCCCGAACAGATTACTGTAGGCCCAACAGGTGACTGAGTCCCAACAGTCCATCAGAAGCCCGAACAGGTGACTGAGGCCTAACAGCCCATCAGAAGCCCGAATAGATTCAAGGCATATTTTAACAAATCTCCACCTTGACTTGAATCCTCCAAACAGATGTACTCAGATGCACAATTCTAGTGCCAGACGTACAAGATGCAAAATCCTTCTGCTAGACGTACCAGATGTCCCATCTATCTCAGATGTACCAGATGCACAATTCTAGTGCCAGGCGTACAAGATGCAAAATCCTTCTGCTAGACGTACCAGATGTCCCATCTATCTCAGATGTACCAGATGCACCAACATAGTGCCGGATGTACCAGATGTCTCATTTGCCTCAAATGTCCTTTCGAAACAGATACCCTACCAAGGGTCTGATGCCCCACCAGGGGCCTGGTACTCCATCAGGAGCCCGATATCCCAACAGGGGCTTGATGAACAACTGCTGATTTTCAAACAGATAGCACTTAAGCTGTCAAAGTATGCATTAGCCATATCTTGATGCAGACCCAAATCACTGACTAGTCCTTTCAACCATATACCTTCTTTATCAGCTTCTGTTAACACCATACACTCTGCTTCAGTAGTTGACAGAGTCACAGTTGGTTGTAACGTTGCATTCCAACTAACAACGGAACTACCCAAGGTAAACACATAACCAGTCATCGATCTCCTAGTGTCCACATCTCCTGCATAATTAGAATCAGAATAGCCTGTCACCAGGCATAGAGTCTCACCACCATACATGAGACCAACATTAGATGTATCATTCAGGTACCTGGCAATCCTCTTCTTCACATTCAGATGCTCCACTGAGCCAGATGCCCTCCACTGAGCCGGATGCCCTCACTAAGCTGATGATCAACTGAGCCAGATTCCCTCACCAGGCCAGATGCTCTACCACGATCTTGAAGTCTTCATAGAGCTAGATGCTCGAACAGAAGCCTGCTGCCTTACAAGAGTCTAATGCTCCACCTAAAGCCAAATGCTCCACTAGAAGCTTGATGCCCCGTCAAGGGCCTGATGCTCTACAAAATTCCGATGCTCCACCTAGAGCCAAATGCTCAACCAAAAGCCTGATGCCCCATCAAGGGCCTGATGCTCCACCGAGAGCCAGATGCCTTCACTAGAAGCATGATGCCCCCATGAAAGGCATGATGCTCCACCGCGAGCCATATGCCTTCACTAGAAGCATGATGCCCCCATCAAGGGCCTGATGCTCGACTGCGAGCCAGATGCCTTCACCAGAAGCATGATGCCCCCATCAAGGGCATGATGCTCCACCACGAGCCAGATACCTTCACCAGAAGCATGAATGTCTTCACTAGACCAAATGCCCTTACATGAGCCTGATGCCTCTACAAAGGTCAGATGTCCGTTCAGGACCATATGCTTCCAAGACCAGATGTCCGTACAAGACCATATGCCTTCACAAGGCCAGATGTCTCTACAGTACCAGATGCCTTTACACGAGCCTGATGCCTCCACAAAGGCTTGATGCTCTACTGAGAACCTGATGCACCACCCAAAACGTGATGCTCTACCGAGAACCTGATGCTCCACCCAGAACCTGATGCTCCACCCAGAACCTGATGCTCTACCGAGAACCTGATGCTCCACCCAGAACCTGATGCTCTATTGAGAACATGATGCCTTCAATAAGCTTGAATGTCCTCAACTGAGCCTGATGCCTCCACAGAGTCTTAATGCTCCCACATGAGCCGAATACCTCCACAGAGGTCTGATGTCCTCACATGACCAAATATCTTCACGGAGCCGGATGTCCCTACAGGACCAGATGTCTTCATAAAACTAGATGTCCCTATAGAACCAGATGTCTTCATAAGACCGGATGTCCCTACAAGACCAGATGTCTTCACAAGACCGGATATCCCTACAGGACCAAATGTTATCACAAGACCAGATGCCTTCATAGGCGTGATGCCCATCAGGAGCTCGAATGCCCATCATGGGCCTGATGCCCCCACCGGGGGCCTGAATGCTCAACCATGGGCCTGAATGCCACATCAGAGGCCTGAATGCCCTTACTGAGCTTGAGGCCCCATCAGGGGCCCGATATGTCCCAACAGACCAGATGACCTAACACGGTCCCGATGCCCCCACAGACCAGCGGCTGTTGTTTTGTTAGAAACCTCCATGATGATCTCATCTACAAGACAAATCATAATTATTGAGTATGCTTTTTCTTCCAAATGTACCATCTCAGAAGCGCCACCCTCGTTGCTCTTCAACAGCGACGCCCACAAGCCTTGTTGCTTCAGCAACGCTTGTATCCAGATCTGCCTGAGACTGAAACTATTTCTCCCTGTAAACTTGTCAATCGAAACGTTTATACCAGACATCTTCTCTTTTGACTGTTGTTGCGGAGATCCCAGAATCTAGAGCTTGAGCTCTGATACCAGTTTGTTATAACGGAGGTGAGAAGATGAATATAAACGGTAAAGACAGACACAAAGATTTAACATGGTTCGCCAACAATGTGTTGAGCTACGTCCACAGGCAAAAGGAGACTGATTTATTAATGGGGGTTGAGTTTCACAGTTTCAGAATACATAAGAGATTAGGGTAACACGAGTATATAAAGAGGAATCCGAGTAACCTTAATTTCGTCTTGGGCCGACTTTTATTAAGGCCCGAACATATTACTATAGGCCCAACAGGTGATTGAGGCCCAACAACCCATCAGAAGCCCGAACAGGTGACTGAGTATTAAGGAGGAAGTCTATCAAAGAGAGTTAAGGCCGATGCTATCAAGACATGGCCAAACTTCTCCAAGCAACACTTCGGTACGGACAGTACGGACATGTACGGACACAGTATGGACAAGTACAGACCGAAGCAACAATCCGGACTTTGAAGGCATTTCCCAGATTGTGTACGGACTGTGCGGGCTGTACGGCCAAGTACACATCCGTACAGAAGGTACAAGGAGCCGTTGGACACTTGTGTTTGAATAAAGAAGATTCAAAGGAGAATATGACCGTTGCATATGGATCGGAATTGGAGAAGGAAGAAGACAAGGGATTAAGAGACCACTTGCAACCTTATCTTCAAGGAATCTTTTCAAATTATTTTGAAAAGTAAAGGCTCCTCATGTAACGGCTATAAGCCTTTGGTTCTCTATATAAACACTTGTAATGCCACTTGAATCTACAACATTGATAATAAGAAGTGATCTTTCTCTCTTAAGTAATTAGCTTAATCTTTCAATGTAGTCTTTAAGTAGTTTGATTTTGTAGAAAGGCTGCCCTTAAGGCAGCCTTATCACTTCTCAAACACTTCACTAAACTCTTCTTAATCTCTTATTTACTTGCTTAATCTCTAGTTAATTGATTCATAGATCCGTTCTTTACATAGCACACAAACCAAAAGTGTTGTGATGCTTATAACGGATCTAGCTTCATACTAGAGTAAATATACTTGTTAGGATAGGTTTTACTCTCTAGTAATCTCGGTTCTATCAAGCTCTAATGAGTGAATTCCATCACAAGTTGATGGTCTCCTCTTAATCTTGAGAATGAGTTATTTGTGTGGGTTTAAGAGGATTAATCACTAGTTGATTGTATCCTCCATTCATGAGCTTAATCTCATGAATTCCAACATGGTATCATAGAGCAAGGTTCTCTTGGTTCCACTTAAAACTCAATTCTCATTTCTGTTTTTTGTTCTATTCTCTTCCATTTGTTGTGCAAGCATGGAGATCCTAGACCAAACTTGAGGGAGGGAATAGATCTAAAAGTCCAAAGTCTTCAACCTTAGCTTTATCAAATGAATAATAGCTTTTACATGGTGAAGATCTTTGGTCTAGTTTTCTTTTCTTTAAAACCATGAAAAACACTAAAATTTGTGTTATTTCGTGGTCCTAGTTGATTAAAGCTCATGGGAAACAACTTGTTCATGTGTTATTCCGTGAGTACTTGTGTTAAATCGGTGGGGAAATCAATTTTCCATCGGTTCCATTCTGTTCCAGCCATTGAAACATCATAGTCTTGTGATTATTGGTGTTCTTGGCTGCCATTTGCTTCCGCTAAACTCAAGAAAACAGAGCCAAGTATCTGTCCATAAGAAATCTTGAGCAAAACTCGATAAAACACTCTCGATTGTTACTGGTTTTCTTCAAAGTTCATGATGAATATTTGAAGTTCCCAAAAATTAGAGATGTTGAAGGATAAACAAAGAGCAAACTCTTGTCAATGTTCAAAATTTCTATTCTCTTATTCTCCATTCTCCACTCTCTTTAATTCTACTTATTCTATAATTCTCTAAATACTACATATTCTCTATAATTCTCTATACTCTATACTGTATACTCACTTTATTCTTAATTATACTCTAAATAAGTGCAGCAGAAAGCTTGGAAATTGATCAAGATAACCATTGAGTTTCGGAGACCACAAGACAAGCCCAACATAGTCTAAACCGAGGCTGACTTGAAGAGGCTGACTTGAAGAGGCTGACCGAAGAGGCTGACCTGACGATTGCGGTTCTTAAGGTGGCTATGATGGAAGTTCTAGTGGAGAGGCAAGCGGATGGTAGACTATGATTCAATCCAAAGCGGTTAATGAAGCTTAAAATTGCGTGGGAGTTGAAGACTCCAACTCTCGGCCAAATGAAGTCCATTCCAAAATCAGGTTATCTCTTTACCTTAAATCTATTTCAATATGTTTAAACATTTGAAATTCACTTAAAACTGTTTTAGGTTGCTAAAATCAGTAGAAAGCCTAGGAGTGGTTAATAAATCAGATTGCAAACTGAATTTTGCAAATTGAAGTTCATATGCATTAAATCAAATGGGATTGAATTGTTAAAATCAGTAGGCTATGGTTAAAGAAAAATCAGTAGCTTAGCTTGGTTCAATTTGATTAAGCTATGAATAAAATGACTCTCTTTTTCCTTTTGTTTAGCTTAATTGTCATCTAAATTATACTTACCTTGTTTTCTGAAATTTCTTATACGAGATTCAAGGAAAAGGGGTCTTAGATGCAAACGCTTAAAACAAGAAGGAAAGTGGAGTCCAAGAAAGATGAAAAGGCTACTCTCTTAACTCTTACCCATTAAAATTTTTAAATTCCTCACCTTAGTTTAAATTTTATCTTGGTTTGAAATCTCTCATTTGAAAATTCTTTAGAATTTCATTTATGTGTTTCTTATCCCCACGACATATACTTTAAAATTTCTCTTTAAATCTCATAATGAAGGTTAAAGGGAAGGAGGAATGCGTGAACATACTCTAAAGAAGCACTAGATGAAACAAAGAGGTCCATAAAGAGTGAAATCAAGTCAAGAAAGGCTAAGAAATGAAATGAAGCACTTGGAAGAAAAGTGCCGGTTATAAATCATGTTCAAACCGGGGTCAAGATACATCAATCCACCGTAAAGGCTATACTCTTTTTCCCTTAGCAATGTTTTATCCCATGAAGTTTTCCTTGTTGAGGTTTTTAATGAGGTAGTCATTTGCGGTTGGCAATCTTAGCCTTTGGTCCTTCGGCCGCTGGCCTTTGGCGTCTCGACGACCAAGCTTGCGGGGGAGTATTAAGGAGGAAGTCTATCAAGGAGAGTTAAGGCCGATGCTATCAAGACATGGCTGAACTTCTCCAAGCAACACTTCGGTACGGACAATACAGACATGTACGGATATAGTACGGACAGTACGGACAAGTATGGACCAAAGAAACAATCCGGACTTTGAAGGCATTTCCCGGATTGTGTACGGACTGTACGGGCTGTACGGCCAAGTACACATCCATACAGAAGGTACAAGGAGCCATTGGATACTTGTTTTTGAATAAAGAAGATTCAAAGGAGAATATGACCGTTGCATATGGATCAGAATTGGAGAAGGAAGAAGACAAGGGATAAAGAGACCACTTGCAACCTTATCTTCAAGGAATCTTTTCAAAGTATTTTGAAAAGTAAAGGCTCCTCATGTAACGGCTATAAGCCTTTGGTTCTCTATATAAACACTTGTAATGCCACTTGAATCTACAACATTGATAATAAGAAGTGATCTTTCTCTCTTAAGTAATTAGCTTAATCTTTCAATGTAGTCTTTAAGTAGTTTGATTTTGTAGAAAGGCTGCCCTTAAGGCAGCCTTATCACTTCTCAAACACTTCACTAAACTCTTCTTAATCTCTTATTTACTTGCTTAATCTCTAGTTAATTGATTCATAGATCCGTTCTTTACAAAGCACACAAACCAAAAGTGTTGTGATGCTTATAACGGATCTAGCTTCATACTAGAGTAAATATACTTGTTAGGATAGGTTTTACTCTCTAGTAATCTCGGTTCTATCAAGCTCTAATGAGTGAATTACATCACAAGTTGATGGTCTCCTCTTAATCTTGAGAATGAGTTATTTGTGTGGGTTTAAGAGGATTCAATCACTAGTTGATTGTATCCTCCATTCATGAGCTTAATCTCATGAATCCCAACACTGAGGCCTAACAGCCCATCAGAAGCCCGAACAGATTCAAGGCATATTTTAACAATTTCAAATCATTCATCCAATAACCCCCCCTAAAATGCAAACGGAAAATTTAAAAGATAGCTTCCTCGTGTGATTCTCCATCCTCCCTTGTCCATTCTTCATCCTCCTATGATAAGTACAAATCAAATAACAAATAGAGACTAGAGAATGATTATACAGTTCATGCGAGAAACGGTTTATAAATCCAAAGCATATGAAACGATTGTTGTATTACCAAGTGGTAATAATCAACCAATTTAGATTACATGCCTTTGTTTCTTTAAAGTATTGATCTTTTTGCTAAAATTACTAAACAAATATTTTTTGAGAAATTTACGGTTTATCATCACTATAGCTATCCTATAGAGAATAAAACAAATGATTATCTAAGTAAAACATTTTTTGTTCCAAACATCAAAGTAGAACCTCTATAATGCTTTCCTTTCGTTATAAAAGAATTCACCAGAACTGAAAAATTGACCAAATCGATTTATATAGAATCTAGGGTTTATATATAATCAAATAAAAGAAATCAAACAATCACCAAAGACCAATCGATCTTATACTAATCGAGTTCAGAAACTACATTGAATCAAAAACAACAATGTCTCAGTCACATGACTTCGAATGGTTTATAGACTCCTATGATGGAGGAAACGAATTCTTTAGAAGATTTGGATTTTCCATCTTGAATATCGAAAAGGAATTATGTGGATTTATAGCGTATATCAGTAAATAGGGATTTAGGTTTCGGTAAATGGGGATTTCGGTTTCGGTAAATGGGGATTTAGGTTTTTGAAACTGGAAACTGAATAGGCTAATACTGGCAAGTGTATATTTGTATACATATGTGTTTTTTGGGTAGTTTGGGTAACCGTTTTATTGTCGGTAACCCTAACCCGAAATTTTAAATTATTAAACCCATTCGGGTTATTAGGACTACCGGTACCCGTTCCACACCCGGCATTTTGGGTCAGTTTCGGATTCGGTTTTCGGGTTCAGGAAATATGCCCAGGCCTACTTTAAGCTTTGACTCGTGGTTCAATACTGTTATTATATTTTGTACATATATATAATTTTGCCAATATGCAAAACTATGCATTTTTATTCATATACTAGGGACTTCTCTGGGTTACGCCCGGATTTTGTGATGATTTATGAAATTTCTATCTGTATTTTTAAGTTTTTTAGTTGTTTTCTTATAGGGCCGATAGTCAAATTTAGTTGGTTTTATTGATTTTCAACTTTTATGTGTAAATTTGTTGAATGGATTTTTTGGTTTCGTTATATTTTTTTTGTGAACTAAACGTTAATTAAAATATGGCACCAGAATTGGAAATCTAATTTGGCAAAAAAAATCATTTTAGAAAATAAAATCTAAAACGAATGGGGCAAACAGTTTGCCTTTAAATTAAAAAAGGTTTAGTTTTATAAATGTTTTTTTGGTAAACTTCTGGAACTTGATTAATTGTTTTACTTAAGGTTGTGTTAGTATCATTTAGCTTTCTAAGTAATATTTTTTGGGGGTTTATATTTGGAAAAATATGTTGTGAAGTGTTTTTATCATATGTTTTTATTATTTTTATGTTATATCTTTTTACCATTTGTATCTTTAATTTGTATATCGTATTAAAGCATTTATAGAAAACAGGATAAAATAATATATAATATATATTGTCATCAATGCAAAGCAATGAATATAATAAAAAATATTCATTTCAAATGTGATTTGATAGAGTAAAATTAGCTATATTTTTCTTGATTAGAATATGTTTATTTTAAATCAGAAACAACTTGGACCATGGGAAAAAAGCAACGCATTTTTTTAAGTGTTTGTGCCCCATGTGGTAGTCGGTAGGAATAATCTTATTTTTCAATAACTGAGTAAGGAAAAGCTTGTAGAACAACGCTAACCTAATACTTGATAAACTTAACTTACCAAAAAATAAAGAATATACAATTGTGAAGTTAAAACTGAATGTAGTGTTAGTTTGTCAGTTTTATGTTTAAACTCAATTGAAGTTTCAAAATTTGCAATTATAATCAAATTTGCAATTAAAACTATTTGAATGAAAACTCAATTGAAACAGATTGAGTAACGATATAATCATGATATAGTTTCATTAAGTGCTCATACAAAACTTTAGCTAACAGGCTGAGGCAAGAAAATAACACTAACACTAAATACAATACTATCATGAACCAAAAAACCTGAAAAGGAAAAGATTCATCATGCCATTTTATTGAATAGACAATCAAAACTATATATGCTTTCCAACTTCATATGAGATATGAGAATACATGGTTGGAAACAGAATAAACGAATTTTTTATTTTCTCTTTGTATGTCAAAATTTTCAGTACTCGGATGCACAAGATTGAAATGGAGAACCGTCATCATCTTATCCTATTTGATCTTCGCAGAATCACACCTTATCATCACTGAATCTACCAGAATTACAAAAAAATTCAAAGAGCTCTCCTCCAGAAGCATACTCCATTACAATTGCAAGATGAGTTGGTGTGAGAACCATGCTTACTCAGTTTTTAAAGTCCCTCATTAAGTAGTACTAAGACGATGCACATAATCAACAAATATTACTAACCTCCTTGAATCGAATGATATTTGAATGGCTAAGTGCTCTATGATTGATAATCTCTCTAGCTACATTCTCATCAATCTGTAATCAAACCCAGCAAATTAAATGTCAAATCATCAACCAAAAATTTCTAAACACCAAAAAAACGAAACATTGAAATCGTTCTAAAGCAGAGAGTAAGAAAAAGTAAACCCTTGCGACCTCTCTCGATGTATTTCACAGCAACCTGCTCCTTAGTCTCTTTATGCTCAAGAAGACGAGCTACACCGAAATTCTAGCTCCCAAATCCTTCACAACGTCATATTTCGTATGTGTATAGAGATACTTGTGTGTATCACATTTGGGTTTGTTCAAAAAATGGTGTGGTCTTATAATGTATCTGCATCAAATCATTATATATGAGAAGGCAAAGATGAAAATCGAAGAATGTAGCTTTTAGTTGGACGTGAATTAACTATCAAACCAAACACAAATCAGAGTTGGAGATATGAAATTCATATCTTTACACAAACCAAATCTTATATGTTTAAGAACCATGTTGACGCCAAAACCCTAAAGGGGAGAAGAACAGACCAAATTTCATTTAGAGGATTAGAGAAAGAGTGAACCTTATGACCTCCTTGAATGTTTCATAGAACCCAATATCGTCTCACATAACCTGCCACCTGATCAATACATTTCTCTTTGTTTTTGATATAGCATTGGAGGCCATAGCTGATTGAGGAGAAGAGGTAGTGTGAGAGAGGTAAGTGGTGTGTTGTGGCCCTATCAGGTTGTATATATATAGGATTGTGTTTTCGTGGGAATCGTCGAGCCATTATTATGGCCTAATGTCTTGAATTCGAGCGTTTAACAGTGAGAAGTGAAGAAATTTTTAGTTCTGGAAGTGAATTAAGTTGGAAGTTGCGTTGCAAGGGAGGTGAATCGTTGTTTGTGGTTGATATTCCTGTAACGTTGATTTGGAAAATTGTAAGGAGGCGATGTTGGCTTGGATTTGAGGTTACGACTTTACCAATTCTCGAAGAAGAAAAGAGAGAATGATTTAAGCTTGGGCTAATAGTAGGTGGGGATTTGGGCTTTTTTGTTTGGGTTTTTGTGATGAATTACTATCAGTTGAACGGCTGAGTTGGTAAAGGAAGCAGATTTATGTAATGAATTACTATCAATTGAACGGCTGAGTTGGTAAAGGAAGTATGAAAGTGATGTTTTTATTGGTTAATTGACATGGGGCTGAGAAAATTCAGCATTTTTTGCTGATGTGGAGGCCTTAAGAAGCCACCAATTCCTTTCCTTTTATATAAAGGAGATTAGGAGCGAAATGAATATCCGTGTTTTAAAATATAAATGTTTAAGATTTGATCTATTTTCAATGTTATTGATTTTTCTTATTTGTTTTTATTTTTTTAATTTAATTGTTTGCTTTCTTAATGTACAGTTATCCAATTAATATATCGAATCAGAATGGATAATGATCCAAAACATATATTTATGATGAACTATATAAGCTTTTTTTTGTTGCTAAAACTATATAAGTTTTTTAAATTATAATGAAACAATTTCACTATATATGTGAAATGTGAACTAAATTTCACTTTTATATTAACAAAATTATGTTTTTCGCTTTTTTCCCTTGAATTACCAGGAGATTCTGGGCCGAAACCCATAATCCCCTCCATACCCGAAACTACAACATGTAGGCTCTAAATGGTAACCGCTGCAGAATATGAAGAGTTTGCTGAATTTGCAGAAGATGAAGAATTGGCTGAATTTTTAGTGATTTCTTGCGGAATATGCAGAATAAATATCAAACATAAATGCTAACTGCATAATATGAAGAACTAGAGAAGGTCCACGCGTTGCGTGGATTTAAAACTAAGGTAGCAAAATATGCAATAACATGTAGCAAAATATATATTGAGATATGTTTTGCTGTTTTTAAATTAGATTATTTCTCTATTTCTTATTAAAGAAATTTCTTGTTTTTAGTGAATTCTTAATGGTATATTACCCACAAGAAAGTAATAAAGTGATCGATAAAAGATCAAACACATTTCTGTCTTTCTTGATCTATGTTTCTGCATTATATCATGCCATATTGGATACAAACATTGTGTAGACTGTAGAGGCTAATAAACTATATTTTTATAAACATTTAAATGAATGAAAAATAGTTGATGAGCAAAATATTGTTTATTAGAATTATGCTATTTATCAACAGTTTTTAAATTATGGCCACATAGATTTCATTCTTATCAGTATATATTTTGGTTTCTTTTATCTTGCATAGTTGATCACTACATAGGTATTAATCCCATGTTAATGACGTTTTAGTTATGACTATTTCTTCATATTGTTACAATGTTACTAATAAAAATGTATTGTATTCAATAAAAACACATTTAATTCACAGTAATGATTTAATGTATTTCATCAAACACATTTAATTTTTGTTTTTACGTTTTTCCATCTTTGTTTTGAGAATTCTCCTTCAATCAATTTCTATTTCACTATTTTGTTTTTTTTACAACACTATCTTTACTTTCTTTGAAAGTAATTCTTGAACACTTGAAGCATAAAAAAAATTTGTAAAAGGCCTAAGCACACCACGAAAGTATAAAAACAATTCATAATTTTATTGAAAGAGATTGAAATTAATTTCAAATATCCTTTGTCAAAGTTATAGTTATCTTAGATTTTATGGAAAAGAAAACCAAAGTCAATTGGAACTTTTCAACAATAGTAAACATTATTTTGATAAAACTGTAAAACAAAACAATTACTAAATTATAATTTATTGAAATTAATAATATTAATTAGCTATTAAATTATTAGAATTAATTGTGAAAATTAACTTTTTTTAATAAATTAATTAAAAATGCCAAATGTCAAAATAGTAGATGACACATGGCAACCTCTCATGAATTGAAGTTTTGGGAACCTTAAAATATTATATAAGATTTGCAGAATTTTTGAAGATGTTAATAGATTAAATAAACTTATGAACAAATTAAACGTCATTTTAATAAATACTCATTATATTCTTTTAAAGTTGGTTTTTTTAATTTCTTAAAATATTATCTATCTAAATAATTTTGAATTAAATTAGTCAATTTTAAATACATATAGGTAGTTAGTAAGTGAAATGATAAAATAAATTAAAGTAAAAAAATTTAAAATTCATAATTTATGATATAATATTTTGATACTAAAACTGAATTATTTTTCGGTAGACTCATTTAAAAATAATAAAAATTAATCTATAATAATAACATTTTTTTAATAATCATACAACTTAAAAGTATATAATAAATGAATTAACTTATAATATGACACATGTAGCTTATAAAAATATTAGAGACATATTACAAATTAAAAAAATTACTTATGTAACTTCATTTTTAAATATATATTAAAATAGAAATTCATTAATGAAACGCATCCCATGTTGTTTTACTTTCATACATGTTGTTTTATTCTCTCTCGTATCATCTGCATATGAGCTCCTTATGTTATTTTAATCAATTATTTCCATTAATAAAACTAAACTGATTTTAAAAACTTTGAAAATTAAAATACGTAATCGTAACTAGTTATAATTCTGATTAATTATAACAACTAGGTGAGTACCCGCGCATACGTGCAGGTTTTAGGTGTAACTATTTACACCCGTAATGAATGTTGATTTTGCATAAAACGTAACATATTTTGAAATTATAAGTTTTATTAGATTTATTTGAATTGAATGTTAAAATGTAATAGGAAGTTGACGATCGCACATTTCATCATGGAATTTCCATGAGACTAAATCACTTTTTTTTGTAGGTAAGATAACATTGAGTTTTCTAAAATATATTGTGGGCAATGAGATGAGAAGTTTGAACCAATAACAATGGAAAAAAGGAACATTTTTGGTGTAATTCGCGTATTATTGAGTTGTGACCGTTTGAAGGTTTTGAAAGAACGTTTGTTCTTTTTTGGTTAAGTTAAAACCACCAATGAATGAATTTCATGTTACCAAAGAACATCTCTAGGAAGAAGTTAACGACGCGAGTATACCAACCACGTGATAATAAACCTTTTGTCACATAAAGAAACAATTTACAACACAATGTTAATAGAAAATAGAAAAGTTACCAATAGGCTGTAGTTAAAACAAGTAAGGCACGTATAGACATAAGATATGAAAATCTAACAGATTTTAATCAAGTCTTAACACAAACAACATAATTGATGTTTATAAGATATTGTACATGTTGCCAAAAAAAAAGAAAGATATTGTACATCATTTAGTGTATCACCATATATGCAAATAATTTACTATCATCCTAAATATCTGACCATGTATTAGTCTTTTTAATGTTACAATTTAACATACAATTTTTGAACTTTCTATGAAATTTTTCTTGAGGCACCAAACCACTTGGGATATGTTGTTGTTTTTTTGTTATTATCAAAAGAAAAGCTAAGCGGGAAACCCAATTTGTACCTCATGTACATGTTAGATAACATGTTGTAATTAGCATAACATCCTGAAGCATGTAACGAAATATGCTTTCCAATTTAGAAATACATAATGTGGTAATGTCTTAAGAGATTGATAGTAGTTTTTTTCTCATCTTTGATTTGTACCTCATGCATGAATCATTTTGTGAGGTTGTAACTTTAAGCTCCTAAAGAGTAAAGTTTGTTGAAAATAAGTAATAAAATGGACCGGTACTAAGTGTGAGAGAACACCTTTTGGGGTCAAGCTGTCTCTATGTTTTATACTTAAAGCAAAACAAGTTTCCGATGATGATAAGCCGAGTATTGTAAATTGGTTATTAAAACAATAAAATTTATGGAAACTTAAACACATGTGATGTGATTCTTTTACTATTTTTGCAGGGGATGGACAATGGAGAAAGCCTACTGAAACTTGTCTCTTTTCTTCATCAACATGTTCCACAGTGCCTCTAATTCTGCCTCATATAAGCACTTTAACCGTTCCTGTCCATTACCAAAACAACCATATGTTAGGTATTGTACATGAACCCTAATTCGCAGCTAAAATCCTTGAGGAAAAGCACAAACCTGTACCACTTGAGACTCTTAGTCACGGATTTTCTGAGCATAAGTCATCTCCTTGTTACCTACTCCAAAGTCAATCCAAGCACTATTAGTGGATGCATCGCGTTCCCTGCTTGCAACAAATCTACTCCCACATACTGCCCCATTTCATAAATTCATAATAATAAGAGCCACATAATACATTCATGACTCTATAATCCACTCTCTAACCCAATACCAACTGCGGTCAGTCTTTTCTCGTGTATCCAAAGGCGTGTCCTTATTTGGTTAAGTTCAATCACTCATAAGCCTGAGGGATTTTTTTATTGGCAGACGTGTTTGAAGTAACTTGGAAGCATTCTTAGAAGCACCTGCATAAAGAAGCCAGGAACCTCTAGTGAAATTTCTCTAGCTAATCATGAGTTAGCTGAGTTTATGATTGAGAAAGCAATGTGAAATCAAAGAAAGGAAAAAAAGCAAAAGTTGTTACAGTCGCTAATTATGGAGATTACTTTGTTCCACAAGCACTTATAAAAATGAGAAGGGTTAAAAACAAGAGGCAACTTAGTACCTTGACAATTCATTTTTTCACCTTAAAACCGTTTAGAAACTTACCTTAGAACCGTTTCATCTCTTTGGCCAACTAATCCCTATACTGTTGCTACTATTAGTTGAGAGGAGGTCAACAATCCCTATATTGTTGCTCTAGATTGCTGGGAACAAATGTAACACTTTAATCACATACATGATATGAATCCCCTAAAATGTCTCTCAAAGACCTGTACAAAATCCACGTCAAACCCAAAACTCCTATGGCTCTTTCCCGCACATGTAATTTCTTACATCAAATGCGTGTGCATGTATTCATGATTTCACGCGTTTCTTGTAAAACCTTGCAAGACGCTAGTGGTTAGAGAAAAAAAACGCCATATCTTTGTACCCAAAATCAACCTAAAGAAGGGAGTGAAACATAAGAATCGACATTAATTTGTGTAACAGAATTCGATACACCTTTCCCAAAAAAGTTACTCAACAACACAACAGTTTGAATAAAAATAGAATGAGAGGTGTACCAGATATCACCAGAGGAGATTGTGAGTGAGAATGAAGAGCTATGCATAACTTTCATGAACCTTAAACAGAATATATAAGATAAAGATTTGAGTGACAACCTGGAGCCGAACTTGTGAAAGTAAATCCAGCAAAGAAAAGCTATTTGCCATTGGTAGAACCAATCATATGGTTTTAGCATATTATCAAAGGTTTTTTTTGAAAATTTTCTAATACCTAACAATAATATGGTAGGTATGAGTTGTATCTTCTGTTTTCTTGGGACCGTACTCAGTTTTCTTCTTTTCTCTAAATCCAGAAAATGAAAATCTAATTATGAGAAGTAAAGATTTACCTCATGAGGATCTGTTTATCTCATGAACCGAAGAGGCAAAAAAGCTTCTAAGATCCCCACGCTAGTAAGGAAAAAGAGATGAAATTACCTGCAAGGAAAAGTTTATGGCCTAACAAAAACGAAAAATGGTTTCAGATGATGAAAAGACTAACAAGAAAACAGAATCCATCTACAATTGGATGGTCTACCTATGATATGTCAATCACAAACTATTTTCTGCATAGTGACACTTAATATCGATGCTTTTTTGGGATTCCATGAAGAAGAAGAAGAAGAAAAATTAGAAGGCAGAATCATGACTTCCTGCCAAATTTGAGGCTAACTCTTTTCGCATCGTCTTCCCCTTAGGAGGTAAGAAAGAAAATTCATGTGAGTGGCTTAACAGTTACAAACATATCATCAGAAGATTCAGAACCATAAGAGGTTGAAACATGGTCAAGTCATAGCAGATGTATGTCAGCCAAGATTACTTACAGCGTGAGAGATGGATGATTACATCTTACGTGTTGAAAACAAAAACCCTGGCCTTTAACTTTAGTTTGAAGGTGGAGACGAACCATATGAATCTTGTAGGAAGAATCCCCTGTGACAATCCAACCCCTCTCAGGAAATCCGATACGGACTGATATAGGGAAAGATAAGGGTCAAGAAGCTGTAGAAAGTACAGGACTAAAGATGCAAATAAGGAAAGAAGACGGAGACACGTGGGAGTTCACACGTGCGACGGAAATAAGCGAAGAAGAAGATATAATCGAGCTAAGAGCTCTGTAACTGATTCATTCATTGTTGTTGTGATTTTCGATTTCGTGTAACAAACTTTCAAATCTCATTTTCGTGAGTTACTCATTCTCTGATTCGTTTCTCACATCGAGGGATCAGTGAATGAGTATTTCGAATTGTTGTTCTATGAGTACATTGATTCGATTCCATACAAGTTTTGTGTTCATCGTGTTCGTGAATTTAGTAGAGTAATTTCACTGTAACAAAGGTATCAGACGCTTCTCGTTCCTTGGAGTAATGGCGGATCAGAGAGAAACTCGTGCTCAAGCTTTACAGAATGTGGTTCGCGACGCAGAGGAAGTCTTTGGCTCAAGAATCGAAGTGTTGGAAGGGATAGTTCGTGAGCAGAAAGAGATGTTCCAACCGAATAATCAAAGATTCCATGCTCTTTCCGAGTTAATTCAATCGTTAAGAAACGGTGTTGCATCGACGAGTAATACAGTTCCACCACCGAAGAGAACCATTAGAAGAGACACCACACCACCAGAGATAAATCTGGGGAATCCAACAACACCGCAAGGTGCGAGGTTAGGCCCTAATCCTTATCTTGGAATCACTCGCTTAGGATGGATTGATTTTCCAAGATTCGATGGGAAAAATATTAACGAATGGCTGTTTAAAGTAGAACAATTCTTTTCATTAGATCATACTCCAAATGATCTCAAAGTGAATCTAGCTTCGGTACATTTTGATGATCAAGCGGTGAAGTATCATCAATCTTTACTCCAATCGAATTTAGGACCACATGTGTTGAATAATTGGATTGCGTATAAAGCAATCTTGAAAGGTCTTTTTGAAGATATATTAGATACTCCAATTGCAAAGTTAAAGAAACTGCAAGAAACTAATGGAATCATGGAGTATCATGAGAAGTTTGAGTCTATTAAGTTGCGGTTAAATTTTTTTGAGGATGATTTGGTAGAAGCTTATTTGGCTGGATTGAGATTGGACACACAAATGCATGTGCGAATGTTTGCTCCTCAAACTGTTAGCCGTTGTTTGGTGCTAGCAAGGCTTTATGAACAAGCGCACCCAACAAAGGCAGTAAGTAACAATTGGTCATGTAAAAAAGGAACTACAAATAATGACCAATACAGAAACAATGGAGGTTATAGGAAGGAAGAATTCAGAGGAGGATATGTGCAGAAAGCTAAACCAAGAAATCAATTGTTACCATTTTTGAGTCCTGAAGAGATGTTGAAGAAGCGTGAAGAAGGGATATGCTATTATTGTACTGAGAAATATACTCTGGAGCATGCTAAAACTCACAGGAAACCAGCTCAGTTGTATTCATTACAAGGAGAATATGAAGAAGAAGATGGGTATGTGGAATATGGGAATGAGGAAAACCAGCAGAGAGAGGAAGAAGATAGATCCTTACCTCAGATTTCAATCAACGCTGTGTCTGGAATATCTAGTTACAAGACAATGAGGGTAAAAGGAACCCATAATAAGAAGAACTTGTTTGTGTTGATTGATTCAGGATCAACACACAACTTTATAGATATCCAGATGGCTACGAAGTTGCAATGTAAAATCATTCCATCAGGATTATCTAAAGTCTCAGTTGCAGATGGTAGTCAGTTGGGTATTGAAGGAAAAGTGGAGAGGTTAGAATGGTTCTTTCAACACACTGCATTCCAAGCAGACTTTATGTTGATCCCATTAGGAGGTTGTGACATGGTTTTGGGTATTCAATGGTTGGAGACAATTAGCCCAGTCACTTGTGATTTCAAACAGTTGGAAATGAGGTTCACATGGAACAAGAAGTTGGTTGTTTTGAATGGTATCAAACAAGGATCCACTCGAGAAGTTAAAGCGCTCAAGCTTAACAAGAAAGAAGATACAGTGGCTCATTTATCAATGATCACCATTACTAAGGAGTCAACACAATCTATTCATATGTTACAAAAGGAGAAGGAAAGATTAGAGGAGACAAAATGTAGAGAGATCGAAGGACTGATAACTGAGTTTGCTGAGATATTTGAAGAACCTCAGGACTTACCACCTTTCCGGGAGAATTTTAACCACAAAATTCCCCTAGTAGAAGGCTCAAATCCGGTTAATCAGAGACCCTATCGTTACGCTCTTTACCAAAAAAATGAAGTGGATAAAATGGTGGGAGAAATGCTTAAAAGTGGCATTATCCAAGACAGCTCAAGTTCTTATGCTTCTCCAGTAGTTTTGGTAAAAAAGAAGGATGGTTCTTGGAGATTGTGTGTTGATTATCGTAAACTCAACAATATGACAGTAAAGGACCGGTTTCCTATACCATTGATCGAAGATTTAATGGATGAATTAGGCGGTTCTGGAGTATACTCTAAGATTGATCTAAGAGCAGGATATCATCAAGTGCGTATGGATCCCCAGGACATTCATAAAACTGCTTTCAAAACACATCGCGGTCATTATGAATATCTGGTGATGCCGTTTGGCTTGACAAATGCACCTGCAACCTTTCAAGGACTTATGAACTCAATCTTCAGGAAGTTTCTCAGGGAGTTTGTTTTTATCTTCTTCGATGACATATTGATTTACAGTCCTAACTTGGAGGCACATGTGATTCATCTGAGACAAGTGTTTGAAGTGATGAGGAATAATAAACTCTTTGCGAAACGTTCAAAGTGTGCATTTGCAACACTACGAGTGGAGTACTTGGGGCATGATATACAAGCTTCAGGAATCTCTACAGATCCAACAAAGGTGCAAGCAGTAGCTAATTGGCCGGTGCCAAAGAATGTTAAACAATTGAGAGGATTCCTTGGCCTTGCTGGGTATTATCGAAGATTTGTGAAGAATTTTGGTTCTATTGCTAGACCTTCGACAAATCTAACAAAAAAGGAGGCATTTGAATGGTGTGTTGAAGCTCAGAGAGCATTTGAAGAATTGAAGGAAACCTTATGTAAAGCTCCTGTATTAGCTTTACCTCAGTTTAACAAACCTTTTATGGTAGAAACTGATGCGTGTGGACAAGGAATTGGAGCTGTGTTGATGCAGGAAGGCCATCCAGTCGCCATTTGAAGGGTAAATAACTCCATCTCTCAATCTATGAAAAGGAGTTATTAGTAGTGGTATTCGCAGTACAAAAATGGCGTCACTACCTACTGTCTAATCACTTTATTATTAAGACAGATCAGAGGAGTTTGAAGTACTTACTAGAACAGAGACTCAACACTCCAATACAACAACAGTGGTTACCCAAGTTATTGGAGTTGGATTATGAAATACAATACAAACAAGGGAAAGAAAATCTAGTGGCGGACGCATTATCAAGAGTGGAAGGATCTGAGATATTGCATATGGCTATGTCAGTATTGGAGTGTGACTTAATGCAACGAATTCAAGATGGTTATGAGACTGATGTGGAGTTAAAAACAATCATTGAAGAATTATATAACAAGTCTACAGCCAAAAAACACTTCTCCTATGTACAACATGTGTTAAGGAGAAAAAGTAAGATTGTTGTCCCTAATGATACAGACTTGCACAACTCCATTCTTCAATGGTTACATGGATCAAGTGGAGGCCACTCAGGACGAGATGCTACACATCAACGAGTAAAGGGGTTATTTTACTAGAAAGGAATGGCAAAGGATATTCAATATTATATCAGGAATTGTGCTATTTGCCAACAATGCAAATATGATAATGCAGCTTCTCCAGGACTTTTACAACCTCTGCCTATTCCTGATACAATATGGTCTGATCTTTCAATGGATTTCATAGATGGACTTCCAGATTCTTTTGGTATGACAGTCATCTTAGTGGTGGTGGATAGGCTTAGTAAATCAGCTCACTTCATTGCTTTAGCTCACCCTTATACAGCCTTCTCTGTGGCTCAAGCATTTATGGACAATATCTTCAAGCTACATGGATGTCCCAAGCTATTGTAAGTGATCGAGATACGGTATTTCTAAGTGATTTCTGGACTGAGTTATTCACTTTACAAGGAGTTAATTTGAAGTTCGCCAATGCGTATCATCCGCAGAGTGATGGTCAAAAAGAAGTAGTGAATAGATGCGTAGAGACTTATCTGCGTTGTATGTGCGGCGATAGACCAGAACAATGGAGTATATGGATACCCCTAGCAGAGTATTGGTACAATACGACGTTTCATTCCGCAACACAAATGACACCATTTGAAGCAGTTTATGGTCAAGCACCTCCTGTCCATTTACCTTACTTACTAGGAGAATCGAAAGTTGTAGTGGTTGCTAAAAGTTTAGAAGAAAGAGAGAAGATGCTACTGATTCTGAAGTTTCACTTATTGCGAGCTCAACATCGTATGAAACTGTTTGCAGATCAACATCACACTGAAAGGAGTTTTGATATTGGAGATTTCGTGTATGTTAAGTTGCAACCTTATCGACAACAATCCATAGTCATGAGATCTAATCAGAAGCTTGCGCCTAAATTCTATGGTCCTTACAAGGTAATAGATCGTTGTGGTCTTGTGGCTTACAAGTTGGATCTTCCAAGTTCATCTAAGGTTCACCCTGTGTTCCATGTTTCTCAACTCAAAAAAGTAGTGGGGAATGTACTCACTTCAACAGAACTACCTTCTATTACGTCCGATGTTTTGGCCAAAGAGCCAGAAATGGTATTGGAAAGGCAGATGGTGAATCGACAAAACAGAGCAGCTACTAGAGTACTGATAAAGTGGAGACATCTACCCATTGAAGAGGCAACTTGGGAGTGGCTATTTGATATTAACAAGAAGTTTCCTCAATTTCAACCTTGAGGTCAAGGTTCTTTGGAGGGGAAGGATTTGATATAGGAAAAGATAAGGGTCAAATAAAGAAGCGGTAGAAAGTACAAGACTAAAGACGCAAGTAAGGAAAGAAGACGGAGACACGTGGGAGTTCACACGTGCGACGGAAAGAAGAAAAGAAGAAGATATAATCGAGCTAAGAGCTCTGTAACTGATTCATTCATTGTTGTTATGATTTTCGATTTCGCGTAACAAACTTTCAAATCTCATTTTCGTGAGTTGCTCATTCTCTGATTCGTTTCTCACATCGAGGGATCAGTGAATGAGTATTTCGAATTGTTATTCTATGAGTACATTGATTCGATTCCGTACAAGTTTTGTGTTCATCGTGTTCGTGAATTTAGTAGAGTAATTTCACTGTAACACGGACATATTCAGGAAAAAACCATTTGATCGAGCGAAACAAAAACAAAAAAGACGACTGAAGAGGAACCCTTTTTGATCGAGGACAAAAAAAGAACCTTTGGGATTTGTAGATGTCATGCGGAGATTGAGCGGTGGAGGAAGAAGAGAGTCGGGTAAGAAGATATTTGGTAGGTAGAGGGGGCAATTTCTTCGTCGGAGAACTGATCGCAATCTGGTGGTCTAAAAGAGGATTTGGGTAAAAGAGGTTTCTTGACAAGTCCACATGAAGGTGGTGATTAATCTCATGAATAATTGGAAGCATTTTAGGGAAGAAACGAATGAGAATCTGTTATAAATACTTATGATCCAAAAACGGTAAAAGAAGGTAGCTCAACCAGTTTGAGTGAAGGCGAGGAATATGTGAAACTGTGGTGAAGCTAGAGCGTCAATATGTGCCACGTGTTCATCTCTCCCTTGCTGATGTGGTACTCTATGGAGAGAGCCATTGCTATACAATCTTTTAGATTTTAATATATTTTAAAAACTAATTAAACAAAATATGAATTGAAACAACTTATGTTAATTGTGGAAGAAATATTGTAATATCAAAGAAGAAAGAAACTTGTGGGGAAAAAATAAACTTGTGGGCAAATTTTGTCTTTTGTTTGTAAAAATTCTTCATATTCTTCAAATTCTGCTTTTTGCATCAAAAAGTAAATGGAAATATGCAGAATTTGCAAAATATGCAGAATGTGTAGATTGTGTGTTACCATTTAGACTTGTAATATTAGTTTCGTCCCAAAAGCCACTACAACCAGCAACCTCTACTTTTACCTCAGATCTTTACCAGTTGAAGTATCAGCTCTTGGTAAATATTTTTTTTTTTGTGCTAATCATATATATGAATCCACACGCTAAGTCTCTCCAAGGCTTGACACGTGGCATGCTAAAAATTATGGTTCATTAATTACCCTAAACGTTTCAATCAAAACTAAAGCCAGCTGATCAAATTACGCTTCAATTCTCTTCATCTTCAACCTGTAATCACTTCAGCTTTGTCGTTTTTGCGAAACTTTTGACTCAAATTACATTAATGATTTGTGATAAAACAACCCTTATATAAGTACACCTTTTCTCTACTTCTTCATATTCGTCAACTTCAAACGAAAAGCGGAAGATTGAATTTCTTATTTCTTCCCACGGGTTCATGTTCCACTTAGTGTTTTATGGTTTGTCTTCTGGATTGTTTATTTTTCTTTATTTTGTTTTCAATCAATTTTTTCACACTCTTCAACCCTTTAAGTTTCCGGATTTTTGGGTTTGAAACTTTTCTTTGTTTGTTTTATTCTCGAACTGGATTGATAGGCTTTTCAATTCTCATTTCTAATTTTTATTGGTTTCAGATCTTTGCTTTACACGATTAATCTCTGCTCAAACAAGCCATCCTCTCATATCCGAGCGAATACATTTACTTGATCGTTATATGGTTCAAAGTTAATCTTAAACAAGCCATCCTCTCACTTCTGGGACGTGGATGGAGATTGACCTCCACTAGATTTTTAAAATACAGTAAATAATCCAGCTGTTGATCTTAATCAAGAAATCGATTTAAATAAGGTCATTCTTGTTTGGTATTCTGGGTTTTAGAACATGATTGTTCATGAACTATCCTTTAGTATATTTAATAATCTGAGCCACTTAAATAAAGATAAGTGGAAAAACTTGTTTAAAGAAGTATCAGTCAAGTGATATGTTTGTTTCCTCTTCTCTCTAGTTTTTTGATTTTTTTATATTTCTTTTTTGAAAAAACCCATCTAAAAAATCAGGGATAATCATGCTCTTAATATTATTGTGTATATTATTATTATATTGAATACTACAATCTGTTTCGCCGTCTTCTGGATTGTTTATTGTTTATACTAAGCTTGGTTCCTTGATTATAACCATCAAACTGAAGATATAACAATTTGTATTGAGATAAATACATAGTCAAATAGGATAATGAATTCCGTTCCATTGTCTGAACGAACAATTTTAACTTTCTTTCCAAATTGGCGTTCAGTCATGGCGAAAAAATTTTGAAGTAAAGAAGCAACCTCCGATTTTTCTAGCATTAGATAAGTCCATACCGCCCTAGAAAAATCATCGACAATAGTGAGAAAATAGACTACACCACATGAGGAAGGTGTGCGGGAACCAATACTATCTCCTTCACAAGATAAGTTACCGCCTGTGATCACTACTCCAGTGACTTCTCCTCTTGAGACACCCACAGTGTCTCCCACTACTTCTACACATACTTCTTTACCATCGTCTCCTACCAATTTGTCTCCCACTCCGCTGGTTGATTCATCGACTAATCCTATATCTTCGGAACAATCTCCTGGTTTGTTAGAGGTTTTGGGTTGTGTAATCGACAAAAGAAACCTTCAGTTTTGCTAAAGAATTTTGTCACTCATGCTGTGTCAAGTGAACTAGTACACTCCCCTCACGCTCCAACCTCCTCGACTTCGAGTTCTCCCACCATAGTTTCTGGTAAGATACCATACCCCATTGCTAATTATACTTCTGTTTCGGTTTTTAATAAGCAACATCAAGCGTTCTTAGCTACTATCACTTCCGCGAATGAACCAACAACCTATGAAGAGGCGGTTCGTGATCCACGTTTTAATGGAGCAATGAAAACAGAGGTTTCTGCGTTAGAAGCAAATCATATGTGGGATATAACGACTCTACAGCCAGGTAAAAAGGCAATAGGTTGTCAATGGATTTACACAACCAAATATCATTCTAACGGAGTCATTGAAAGATATAAGGCTCGGCTTGTTGCCCTTGGTAATCGTCAAAAAGAGGGTAGTGATTATAACGAAACCTTTGCACCGGTGGCTAAGATGGCAACAATACGGTTTTTACTTGGAGTTTCCGCTGCTCAGCGCTGGGAAGTTCATCAAATGGACGTTCATAATGCATTTCTTCATGGGGATTTAGAAGAAGAAATATACACGAAATTGCCTCCGGGATTTAAGAGTGATGATCCAAACAAAGTGTGTCGTCTTCGCAAATCGTTATACGGTCTCAAACAAGCTCCTCGATGTTGGTTCTCTAAGCTTAGTAAAGCTCTCACTGCCTTCGGTTTTGTACAAAATTATGAGGATTACTCACTGTTTTCCTTCTCTCATGGTGACATATGCTTACATTATCCTATTTGACTATGTATTTATCTCAATAATTTGTTTCGCCTCTTGTAACTCCCATTGCTTTGTTACAGCCGCCAAAAATTATAATTTCGTTGTTGTTACATTTGATAGGCTTCTCATATATCAGGGATAATCGTCCAGTCAACTATATAAAACTTGATGGTGGGCTGTAGGAACCTCCCTTCTTTCCCTTACACTCAGAAACCATAAATCGCAATATGTTCTTTGCTGCCACTTGCACAAGACACGCCGTGTTCCGTCAACTTCCATCGCCCCATACGTTGTGAGGACCACCAGCTTCACCGGGGATTCATTCCATCAGAATGATTTAAAGGTATAGCTTAGGCTGCTTAGCGTTATATATACTTAATCCTGATCTCTTAGTGAGGTATTTTTCTCGTCCTTCCTTGTCTCTGGTGACAATTATTGTTCAATGTTTAAGTGGTTCTTGACAGATTTGTGAAACATAAGATATGTTATAGGAGAGACTACGCTATGTTACTCCAGTAAAAAGACTGTATCTACAACTATAAATTCTGCCATGTAAGCAATGGACGATTTAGATGGAGGAATCATTAGAGTAGAGAGGTGTAGGTATAGGGAGAGTTGAGTGTTGAGCGATATTGAAAAAGTGTGCTGTGTATTAAGGGAAAATGGGTTATTCATACCCAAACTCGAACTCTGGGCAATTGCGAATTTTTCTACCTACAATCTGCGACAGTGCAT
Organism: Arabis alpina; assembly: GCA_900128785.1. NCBI lineage: Eukaryota > Viridiplantae > Streptophyta > Magnoliopsida > Brassicales > Brassicaceae > Arabis > Arabis alpina. The sequence continues at coordinate 31,613,884 of LT669791.1, forward strand.
CCGCATACCCGAACTCATCAAAATTTAAAATTTTCTATCCAAACTTCTAAAATTAGACGTATACACATCTATCGGGTTACGATGTTAGTTTACGGTGTTAAATATGCTTACAGAGATGTTGAGTCATTTGACTAATCGGATGAGTCTTCGGCTTATTCGTATCCCTACTCTTGACATTTGTGAGTTTGTAAATGAAAAGACAAATTGTGATCATCTTCTCTTTTTTAGCTTTTTGTTAAAGACTTATATAACTATTAATTGAATTTTAGTAATGAAATTAAACTAAATATATGATTATTCAACTTCTTGGTTTTAGATGAATTTGTTTTTCCTCGAGTAGATAAAAACAGATTTGAGTCAAATGATGCTATATAAAATTATATTTTTGATATTTTGTGAGAGAAAGATGTAGAGATCAAAGAAAGCCAAGAGCAGCAAGGAGAAATACATGAACGCCAAGGATAGAAACCGAGAATAGGTTATATCTATTATGGAGAGTGCTAATGAATCTTCTTGATTAATTTAGTAGCAAAGACAACTAAAATAAATCAAGTGATTTACCTTCGCAGGAGATCCAAGGACAACCAAGAGGAGCTTCCTACAAATCCAGAGAGAGATTTAAGAACATATTGTGCAATTCAGGTTGATTCTTAAACGTTAGATTGATAAAAAAAGAGAGAAGAAATTGGCAATTTCATAAACACTCTTTCATAATGTGGCTATCCCTAATAGGTTGCCTTTATGAACGATCAATTGTGATTAAAGATGTTTATGAGTAATTCTCCAAAAGCTGACAAGATCATCTACTCTATGCGTTAATTTATAATGTGCTAAGAATTTGATAGGTTTAAGCTTTGGGAGTCTGTGCATTTTCTCATACTAAATATTAAACCTATGACGAGAGGAAAAAGGCATGTATTAGAAATTAATGTACTACATACTTTTTGTTTTGCCAGTTATTGGTTCTTTATTGTTTGATTAACTAATCTTTACAGATTTATGTTTTCAGTAGTTGAAAGAAGCGTAAGTAGATAGTGAGTACAAAATAATGAAAGCATGTGAATACATGGAAATACAAAAAAGGTACGTAGAAGCAAATATGCACGTGCTAAAAGTTTTTAAAGTGTAGATACTGAGTGAAATATAAGGAAAGCATGTGAATAGCTAGAAAAGGCTTTGGGTACTAAACACTCTTTTATAATGTGGCTATGTTGTTTAGACACATTACCTACTTTATCTCGGCTTCTTTTATAAGAAATTGTTGGAGATGATACTTTTATACCTTTGCAAAATCTACCGAGAAAACAAGGATCATCTTTCCCTAAGGTGCTACTATGGTCATGATTTGTGGAGATGGTGTTCTAGAAAGCTCTTGTGTCCTTTCATATGATTCAACTCATGGTCTCACTTCCTAGAATGGATCATCTTGCCAACACATACATTCCTCTGGCTTCCTTAGACTCATCGCGCTTAGGCCATTATATACTACATTTGGCAAGAGGGAAATGCTCGGATCTTCAACATAATTCAAAAGCACTAGCACCTCAAGATGATTGACCATGAAATCCACATAATTTCAAGGTTTATGGATCGTCTTGCATTATGGTTTCGAGACTCTTTTTCTTGATAACGTTAAATGTTCTTGTACCACGGCTTTTGTTCAAAACCGATTAACAAGAAAAACCCGCCCGTACGCGCGGGTATTAGCCCTAGTTGAACTTGATTAGTTGACTCTACGTTGTTTGGGGGATCCCACGTCATACCTACTAAATGTAAATGCAATCATGTTTAGAAAACATTTGAAAATAATTAAACTAAGGGCCGGTGTGAGACTTTTTGTGGCGTCTGCAAGTTTAGTTTATATATGAGAGAGAGAAGAGAGAGAAGAGAAGAGGAGAGAGAGATAGAGAGAGAGAGAGAGAGAGAGAATGGGTTATTCATCATCAACATTTAGGTTATGTTTGTTCCTCATCTTCACATTTGCTTTTGCTTTCGTCTCTTCTGCTCGCCTCAATCTTGCCTTTCCGTTAGGTACTTTTCTTCCTCCCTTTATTTCCCTTTAAGTTATGATCAATATGTTTTTGGTTATCCAAACTCCAACCAGTATTAATTACCCATCATTTCCATATCCGTTACTCATCTCATCAAAAATTTCTCTGTTAAAACAAAGAGAATATATAAATAACCCATAGATTGATAGTTAATTCCTGGTAGTCGGTTTTTGGTGGACAAGCAAATTTTGCTAAAAATATCTATTGGCAAAGTATTGCTTTTTAAGTTATTTTTTTTAAAAAAAAAATCAATATATATATATATATATATATATCCATTTCTTTCTGACATGCCAGATATTTTCACATTTCAGATAGTGCCATCGTTTTTCCAATATGCAAATAAAAATTTCCCTTCTATTTATCAAAATAAAAAATATTTCACTTCTATTTATTGTGTAATCATATGGAAACGTATACAATTTAGGTAAATTGAAATCAGAACTTATGAATATGAGTTGAAATATGTAGATATATAAACACTGAAAAATCTTGTTAAATAAGAGTTGAAACATCTTATTATATAAAAGAGAGTTTGTCAAAATTGTAACTCACGGGATCGCGATATGTGTCTATTATCGATCGAGAGGATGATACGTGTTAAAATACTCTATTTAAAATTAAACAATTAGAAAAATAAATATATCATTATGTTAAACCAATAAAATAAAGACACATTAACATTTTATTATTATTTCATTAACATATTTTTAAAAGCCAAATTAAATTTATGTCAGTCGTTAAAAAGAAAAGCAAAATATAAATACCATTATGTTAAACAAAATAAATGTTACATCACAAAAATGAAACTTTTATATATAAAAACAAAATAAATGTTAAGCCATAAATTATTTTAAAAGGAAAAATAAACATACGTTCAATATTATAAATGTTAAACCATAAATTATTTAAAAAGGAAAAGTAAACATAGGTTCAACATTCCAAAAATGTTCATAACAAAGAAAAAACAAATCCAAAAACTATATAATAATACACACCTCCCACAATTTAACGTACACCCCCAAATCCTTATTTTTCTTTGCAAATCATGAATACCACCATTCCACAAATCACTCAAAACTATTTAATTTTTGATCAATTAGATCAAAATCGTGTTTACCGTCGAACTATTGCATGTATTCTTCGAAAGTGGGAGGCTAGAAATCTTAAAGCAAACAACGTATTTAAGGAATGGAAGTTCTTCTACTTGATGAAAGTGTTAGTATATATTAATTATATCAAATTTTAAATTCTTCGACTTATCCAACACTTAACATACCTTCTTTTTGTTGTAAAAAGAAAATTTATAAACCTAACATTAACAAGAAAATTTACAAAATAGAATAGTAATATATTATATTTTATTTTTACCGTTCATAAATTCCATTTTGTGTAAACTAAAAAAACTGTAAACTATGAGATTGAAAATGTAAAGATTATGTGTCACATGAAAACGGAACAAGGAAAAGTATAAAGAATAAAAAGAATATGAATAACATTCATATGTTAGATGCATGTGTATATATAAAGAGTAAAAAAGAAATTAAATAACATTGATTTTTTACCGTTCATTTATTTTGATAAATACATCGTATTAATAATGTCAAATGATAAAAAGGATGCGATATACGCAAAACATACAAAATATTTTAATCAAACATATCTGAGTCGAGTATGATATTTTCATCAAATTTACTAATTTGACATGAGACAAAAGTGAAGGTCAAAATTTATAGACCAAATTAAAAAGAGAAAGTAGTCGAGCAAAATAAATTTAGATATTGAAATTGATTATTTTCAAAATTTATATTACACACAACCTATAATGGAAATAGAAAAATGGAAACTATTAAATCAAAAAGTAAAAAAAAATTACAAAATGAAAACTATAAAATCTAGATAAGATTTAAAATGTATGAAAATAAAATTATATTTATGTAACCTATTTTCAGAATATTTTGTTAGTGTATGTAATTGTATTTTCTGAAATATGTAAGGAAATTCATTTTAAAAGATTACTTTTTTTAAAAAAAATTGATGTTTATTTATAAAATACATTCAGTTTCAAAGTATATAAGATTTCAAATATGATTTAAAACTTTATCATCCATCTAGATGAATTATTTTTATAATTTTTTGAAAATTTAAACTTGATTTTCTAACTCACGGTTAACAAAACGTAATTGATGATTATATTATAAGGATTTTAATTTAGAATATAGGTATATGGGTACAATTACACAGATTATCAATTTTAATTTCTAATATCCGCATATTATGCGGTCCTAATCTAGTATATACATATTAGTAAGTTTAAAATTAGTTGTATATATTTTTTTGAAAAAGAAAAAATTAGTTGTATATATATTAGTTTTATGTACTCTATTTCCAGCTTGGTTGTCTCTAATTTCTCTATAGAAATCAACGAACATGAAACACGACGCTCGAGATTGTCTTCCCTTTCGCCGATGACTTGTTCTCACGGTCAAATCTTATATACTATATAAAAGATAAACACCTTGTGATACCCACGAATCCAGCAAGAAAGTACCTCTCATAAAATTATAAACTATCTAGGACGTCTCAATTATATAAAAACAAAATGTTGAGGTCTTTTTTCAGTAGTTTTTATAAAAAAAAGATTATGCGGCCTTTTTTTCTTAAATGTTTTTAAAACTTTGTTAATGGACCTTGTGAGATAGAACAACTTGATATTTCTTAACCGCTATGCAAACTATAATACTGTATATGATGTTTACAAACAAGATATTATATAGGGTTTTGTTTTCGCAAAGTAAACCATGGTATAATAACTTTATCAAATAAAAAGTATACAATATAAGGGTTAATATTTAAATTTGTGTTCACACTTCAAGAGCGTTGACATCACAAGAAAAGAACAAGGACAGATCCTACTAACGACAATTTAATCACATCTGACAGATATTTTTTAATTGCATAAAATAGCAAGTTGAAATGTATCTTAATTAGTCCATCGCATCTGTGAAAATCCAAGCAAAGATTTAGATTTTAAGTTTTTTAAACCATATCCAACACCCAAAAAGGTACAATTTGTTTCACTTAAATCTGTATTTTAGCAAATATAAAAGTATTTGTGTAAACACACAAAATCTGTTATTTTCGCAGATTGTATAAATACATAAAAGTATTTGTATATTGGGTGTTGGAATATGGCATATTGTTTCTTGTTTATGTGCAAATAAAGTTAAGATACACACCCAACTAAAATTTTACCAGGTAACTTTTTTCTTTTAACTATGTGAGGTGATCCTCATGTAATTTTGTGTGTCAATATTTTACCACGTAACATGTCTTATAGTTTATGTTGGCAAAACTTTTGTTTACATATTTCAATACAAAGGTCGCTTCTATAACTTTTTTAACGTAGAGTGAAAAGCAAATCAAATATTTATATTTCTTCAATAAGAAGTGACTTTTGGAAATTATGTTCTAGTTTTTAAGTTATAGTTTTTTTCTTGGTTAGACACCAAATTATCCTAATGCTAAAACTCTAATATTTTGAAACAAAAAATACCTTGCTCAACGATAGTTTCTTTAAACAAAAAAAAGCTTATGTCGACAACTCGACACAAACAAAAAAATAACGAGGGTGCAGAGGTTTATTTGTCGATATTCATACATAAATAAAGCATGTAATTATCACTATTTTCTAACAATAAAATATGCATATTTCAGAAAATGAAATGACGGTGGTGACAGAACGGTCACTGATGGTGAGCACCAACGACTACGGGGAGCCTACAGCGAACGGTAGGCACGTTCCACCGCGTGGCCATAGACGTTAAAGAGAGATGATACAACTTTTCTTCTCAAATTTCATCTTTTACTTGCAAGCTTGCAAATAATCTACATATAGAGAGCAATAAAATGTATTTATACGTAATATATGTAATCTTAGAGAGACAGATTTATCACTAAATAACACCTTGTTTGCATTTGTGTGCTCTTCTCTATCGACTTCAACATTAATATGTATATATATATGTATGCGTTATGTGTTATGTGTTATTTCTTTGTATAATTTGTTTTTCTTGTGAATGCCGTTTTGTTTTAATTATCAATCTAATTCTATTCCATGCATAGAAATTAAATTATTAACACAAACGATATTTAAAATTGTTAAATGCCTTCTTTAGATTAACAAACATATATATATATATATATATATATATATATATATATATATTTTTTGAATTACTAAGAGGTTTGGAAACAAAACTCGTAATCTCCCCAAGGCCGATCGACAACATGTAATATTAGTTTCGTCCCAGCGCCACTCGAACCAGCGACTTCTAGACTTTGTCTAAGATCTTTACTGATTGAACTATTGGCTCTTGGTAACAAACATATTAAGTTTGAAAATATTTGACATATATGAATTAAGTGTGGATAATCATGTGCTTTTCTTCTTCTCTTTAATTTGAAAGATATAAATGAAAATTTAGAAGAGAAGAAGGTAATAAAACATTTTTAAGAAGACGTTTACATTTTTGTATGTAGAAAGATAAATAGATTCGGGGGACGATGCCACTTGCCAGTCGTGATTAATTTGTTTCTTTTAGTTTAATAAAGCTGTGATGAATTTGAAATGTGGAAAATGAAGGAATTTTTTATTTTAAAAATAATAAACAAGTTTTCTGCAAATAAACCCTTCAAGTAGTTACGGTAACCCTCCGATATAACCCTCTTATATTTCGCTGTGTAAGAACATATGTATTGTTTTACATTGTAATTTTGTGGTTTTCCATGAAGTATTGTTTCTTTTATATTTTCCATTATTTTTCAAAATTTTATTTTTTTGCATAATAAGGATAAAAAAATCTTTCTTGAATTTGACAAATCACCTTTAGCAATATGACATGTGATAACACAGATTTTAATCCTATATAAAATATTGCAGGTGCACAATAAATGTTGTAGTAATGCATGGATCGAATCCACAAGAACCAAGTTCACACTTCAAATTATAAGAACCGAAATTAAGCTAAGATGAAAATAATGTAGTTGTTTGCAAAGCGAAATAAGAAAGCAAATAAAACGATGTAAACTTATTAATTAAAAGCATTGGGCATGAGAGAATTGGCAGGGGTTCATGAATTCAGAAATAGATAAATTATCAAGGAAATAAAAGAAATAAAAGTATTATTCAGAGGAAAAAAATTTGTCAAGGAAAGCATTATGAATCGTTCTAGAACTCAAATCACGAAATCAGTCGTACCATCAATTATTGTGTCTAACAACCTAATATGCTACTGTAATTTGAATTCAATAGGTTAAACATGCATTAAAATGAAGTTTGATATGTTCACAAAAAAACCTAACATCAACTTTCGTTGGCTAGAGATGTTTTGCTCATATAGGTTCTTTCATGCATCTAAACAAACACTTTTGGTGCGTTAAACAACCTAAAATCACAAACTAGGTAGCTAATCAAGTTCCAGCAATAAGAACAACCTATATGAAGAAATTAAGTTATCAGTCCCTAAATCAACATCATAAATCAATCAAACCCTGAAATCCCTTTTAAACCTAAAACCCAATTAGAAAATTACTTAGACATGAAAGAAATCAAATCACAAGAAAAATTCATGGAAAACATGATGAAATAAATAAATAAGTAAAAGGGTCTAACACGTTTCTGGTCAAAATCTCTGAGAAAACCAAGCCAAAATAGGAAAAACTGCAATTTCCTTTTTTTCTAGCGAACTGGTCGGTGTAAGCAGATTCACATATCTTCACCAAAACTTGCATAATTTCCGTTTGTATCGTTAGAATGTCCTCAAATAACCTCCAAATGAAAGGTAACTCAATGATCTAGCTTGTGTAAAACTATCAGATCGTTCCATCGGTGGAAAGTTCTTTGAAGAGTGCCAAACTTCTGACATTTCTACAATTTTGCTTATTTTCCTTGTTCTTTTACCTTAAACTCCATCCAAGCGTGTTTTAACCTGGAAAGACTATAAAGACATAGAAAAGGCTCGAAAATCCATTGAAAACATTGGTTAGAATGCGTCAATACATCAACATAGTGGGGGTTTCCACTCCCTAGCTGGAGTTTTTCACCTATATAACGACTCCCATGCATAAATGAGAATACACGAAAACAACACAAGAGACTCCCAGAAAACGGCCGCAAAATTCAATTTGAGACTATTTCGTGACTAAAAGATTATCATTAATTTGTTGTCACAAAATTAAATGAAAATAATTGCAAATTATAGACTAACTTGTAACTGACTACTTATGTCTAAAGTAGTCGTATATAAAATGGTCGTAAATTAAAGACTAAAGAGAGATGAGCTTGAATGTACGACTACTATGTGACTGAATGTTGTAGTTATGAGTTAGAGACTAATTTTCGACTGTAGTTTTAGTCGTATAACTGCGATGTATTAGAGACTATAACATTGTAGGCAATGAACGCTGATGGCTGAAAAATAGTCTTGAAAGAGTAGCCTATGAAGAACTCAAATACGAGCATTTTGGTTGGTATCTAAATTATTTTTGTCACAAAACAGTCGTAAATGTTCAACCTTTTGCAAATTCAATTTCAAAAAACGAATTTATATATTCATACATATATATATATATATTGTGTATATTTGTTTTGAAATTTAAAACACTAATAAAAGAAAACCAGAATGTACTAAAACAAAACTTGTCAGTCTGAACACTAAATAGACAAAAGTACAAAAACATAAACAAAGAAAGTTTGTCCAAACACATTAAAGAAAGCTTTAAAAGCATAAATTAAAATTGTCTACTCATGTAAACATGACCGGTCCTAAGATATTCGAGGTCTAATATAGGAGGACCTTAATATAAAAAATTCCAGTATGCGAAAAACCAGAAAGACATCAAATATCCTGCAAACTAATAAAAAAGTCTATCGCTTTTGAAAAATAACTCTTCTTGCACTTTCGCTGCAAAATCATCCATCAAAATTTCATAGTCGAGGTTTTTAACCATGTCATTTTCAGTCGTTAACATGGCTAAACTGTTAAGCCTTTCATGCGACATAATTGACCGTAGGTAAAAATTTATCAAATTTAGCTTGGAGAAGCTTCTTTCGACCCAAGTGACTGAAACCGAGATTATTATTATATAAGCAATCCATATATTTAACAATCTTTCAACCTCTTTCAAAAAGTTTAGTACTTAACAGTATTTTTTATACCTTCTGATAGAGTTTCTCAGAAAACCTTGATTTCAGAGAATAAATCATTGAGTCAATATTTGAATGTGCTCCATGCTTAAAAAGAAACTTCAAAGTTGGTAGAAGATGTCTTTAATAAATTTCAAAGTTGGTAGAAGATGTCTTCAAAGTTGCTTTTCACTGAGCTGAGTTTCCGTAAATCAAACAAAAACCCAAAAAAAAATTCATAAATTTGAAATTCTCCAACCTTGTTTGGAGAGAAACATGAGTTTGATCCATTATTTTGATGAAATAATCTATCCTAAACCTCTCCTCCTTGCCTCCCCATCAAAATGTGTTATTATTTTAAAAAGGCACTTCCTTTTTGTAACGTCCCCGATCCGCGATAAGCTCGCGGAGATCGGACCATGGTCGGACATGGGGCAAGGTTTCGGGGAAAATCTTAAGGAAGTTCGGCCAATGGTCCACGAAAGGACTAAGTCTAGTTTTTGGAAGGACTTAGTCGGAATAAGGAAGAAATGAGCTGGAATAGCAAGGTGGGTCAGCTGGAGTAGTTGCCGGGAAGCTGGACTAGCTGCCGGGAAACTCAACTCAGCTGGACCAGCTGCCAAGAAACTCAACTTAGCTGAAAAGAGTATTCGGCAGCTGAGTTAGCTCACTGGTCGGTTGAGCGATTATGGGCAGTTGAGCGGTTAAGGCCGAAAGGGTTCATAGGCACACTCGCACCCATTCGCTGGTTTTGGCGAACGGTTGCCTTAGGGTAACCGCCATTCAACCATCGCCTATATAAGAAAGGCCTTGGGGTCAGTTTTGAGACATCACGCATAACAAGGGAAAATTCCCAGAAAACTCTAAAGAACTCGAAAGAGAGAAACACCGAGAGAAACACCGAGAGAATCATCAAGGCGGAAGTTTTACCGAGAAAGCTTACGACGACTAAGGATCGGCGGTCATTCGAGAGAGATTTCACCAGGATACCTAGTCGCTAGAAGAGGAGACGCGGTAAAGCGCCCCTTCGGTACGCGTTGCTAAGGTTGGTGCGGATCTTTGGCTTGATGTTCAGAGTCGAGACTACCGGTGATTCGGAAAGTCTCGCTCGGGCAAAGGCTCTCTTAGGATAGACTCGATGATATCTTAGATCGGCTTAGTCTTGGGTCGGATTCGGATTTAGGCTTGAGGATGATCCGTGGTAAGGCGAGTCGCTTGGGGATCTTAACGGATTCGGTGACTCGACCCAACCGGATGCGGTGAACCTCGGCGCCAAGTCTCGGATTCGTCTAAATCCTTAGACCGCATGATATAGGCATCTCGGCATATGCATTGATCTGAATGCTTAAGAGAGCGATGGGTTACTTATGTTCCTTTGGTTTCAGGAAACGATGGTGATCGTGGGAAGGATCATACTTAGTCGCGTGAAGACTCGTGGTTGGATCGATGGGTGGTGTAGTCCGGAATTACTTAGGATCGATATATGTTATAATAGCATAATGCAAACTCTTAATGTTATCGAATCTTATGATAGTAATTAATAAAGATCTTGTTTGTTGCTTATTTCTATCTTTTTCCTAAAGTTCTTGGATAGATTAAGCGGAATCATACCACCGAACCTCGAAAAAGAACTTGTTTAAGGAATAGGCCTAAAAATTTGACTAAGTAACACGGAATCCTTCGGGATCCGGTCAGGAGCGTCCATCGCGGACTTAGTGTCCAAGTTGGGGTGTTTCACTTTTCACTTTTCATCAGATTTTGTTGACCAATTATCAACCAAATATAATTAGTCGAAGTTTTTCAACCAAATTTTGATCAATTCAAATTTTCGTCAAAATTTTATCTGAATTTCATCAAAAATCTTTTTGACCGATTTACTAGTGGTCAAAATTTCACATGTTTTTTTTGTAGTGACATCACTTCGGGTTTTAGGATCATCACTATTTAAGCCAAGTAAAACAAAGCATATCAAATTTCTGGATAGTTTAGTTTCATTTAATTTGTACTTGATTGCAAATTTTCATGAGTGTAGCCATCGAGTAGCCCACTTATCGGATTTTTTAGTGAACCTAAAACATGACACTATTTCAACGGGTCAAAAAGAGAATTGGAAATGTGTTCTTCTATTTTGATGTAGTTTTCTTTTGGTAACATCTTGTTTTCTTTTGGTAGATTGTCTTATCGGTTTGTGCGTAATATGATATATATACATAACATTTTATTACTTTTTGATATCTATTTTATGAATAATAGATCAAGTGTTATAAATAAAAGTGTTATGTTAGTGTTTGGTTTTAACCATAATTAGGAAATTGAAGCATTTTGGGCCTTAATGGAGCAATGTGGTGATCGGCCGACCGGTCACATACCTTATGTTTTTGGACCGTTCAAAAAGCCATAATAATGAATTTTTAAGCTTGTGAACAGTAGCCATGTCAGTCCTAGTCAACACAGGTCAATGAAAATAAAACGGTCCGAAAAAAGTCAACAAAAACATAAAGTCTTCAGTCCGAGCGGTCAGTATCCGGTCCATACTCAGTATGGGGCAGTACATTGGTCTTCGTTATCGGTCTTCATTGATACCATGGGATATCGGTTGTCTTCTCTATCAGGTCCAGCCGATAAACCGTCTTCTCGTACCGCCACTTCATGCGTGTTCTATCAGTCTTAACCAATGTTCAATGCCCGATAACTGCTCCTCTGCTTTATTCTATAAGCTCATTCAGCTCATTCAACTCCTTTGCACCCCGAATAACCTCCTATGTAACCTCCAAGCTCTTAAGTAGCCAAATATCACCAAATGCACACATATACCATCTGAAAAATGGTAAAAGAGAGAGAAATATGAACAAACCCTATTCTAAAGTCCTAAGATGATAATCTAGGCTAATATAAGCTAAATACACTCTAAATGATGCGCAAATATACGTAATGATTGATAAAGTGATGCAAATATGTAAAGGATGCAAATATATAAGTATATCACTTTTTTGTTCAATCCCTAGATTTAGGGACTCGAAACCACAACACAAGGAATACATGGTATGATGAATAATTTAACAGTTCCAATGTTTGTTTAATATAATTTTGGAAAATGGCCTATATTATAATGTTACGTAAAGTTTAATGAAAAAAATGGAAGTAATGATTATTAATTGGCTTAATGAATTTGTCAATCTATTCAAGATTCAAAATATCATTATTTTTCATTGTTCTAAAACGCGGCCTAGGCATGTGCTTAGGCGGTGCCTAGGTGGTACGCGGTGCTGGGCGCCACGATTTTATATTATACGGTAATTTATGCGTTTTTTTAATGCGGATATTTATGCGGTTTAGGCGGACGTTTACACGGTCTAGACAGACGTTTACGCGGCCTACGCGGATGCCTAGACGGCCATATAGAAAATAAAGGAAAAATAGGATTTTTTTTTTAATTATATTGTAAACTGTTATAAACTATACACAATAAGAAGTGAGATAACGTATGCATATGTATATCATATATGTAACTATATGTGTTTCTATACATATATGTATTATATATTATAATGTAGTTTAAGAAGAAGAGAGACGAGAGTTTAAGAGGAAGGGAAGTCTTATTCTTGCTCCTCCATTTCATTGTCTACAACCCATATATATAGTAGAGGGAGGTCGGCTAATGACCTTTCTTAGAGAAGAAGAAAGCATTAAGCTATTGGAGATGGATAAACATTTATCCATATCACAATGATGTCACTAACTTCTACATGAGGTAATAGGTAAGATAAGGATGGATGATTATCCTCTTTTTACAATACTCCCCCTTAATCATCCATTGTTACTGTTACGTTGCAAACTATTTCGTTAAAAACTTTTTCATGGAAAAATCCGTTTAAGATAAAAACCATGACAAAAAAAAAGAGTGTAGTCTTCTCCTGGACAAACGGATATGATCTTCCTTTCATAAATCACGTAGATGACGCAATCTCCCTCTCGAATTAGTCGGGTCTCTTTATAGGCTCCATTGATTGATTCGTCTCTTTTTGGCTTCTTCCATATTTGATACATTGCGATCATCTTCTTCGTTCGTCACAATCTCATCAATGTATGAGAAAGTGTTTGAAAAATGATAGACCTTTCTCATTTGGGATTATCGCATTCCCTTTAGATGTCTATCTTTAGCATGTTCTTTGTTGTCTCGTTAAAAAACCTCTTCATGGAAAACCTAATGGGACAAAAACCATGTTAAGGAGAAAAGAGTACAACCACGCTCATCATCATATAACTCTCCATGGAAACATCATCATCTTTAGGAGATGCATTCCTTTGATATATACCATTCTTTTAGGAGTTTTCACGTGTTCAATGTTGTCTCGTTAAAAACCTTTTCATGGAAAAACCCGACGGGACAAAAAAAACATGATAAGGAAAAAAAAGTACAGCCACGCATATCATTATCTTTCTCTCCATATAAGCATCATATACCGGAGATGCATTCCAAAAATCTATACTCTTAGTCATGCCATTTTTGTATAACCAAATGTTTCAACACCTATTCTCATTGACATACAATAGTCATTAAAGGCTTGTGAAGAAATTCACTTGCAATATTAAGCATGACTTTCTTTATGGCATAATCGGGGAATAGTGCCCTTAATCTGGTTATTTGGAAAATGAATCTTACGAAAATTGTATTTTTTGTTGTCGAGAGACACACATGTGACCATCTACTAGATGCGTCAGTTAATACTCTAAAGTATCAAGACGATTCGCAAGTTTGATGAATAGATCCATATTTCACAATGTATTCTCTCTATTAATACAAATGATTCATTCCCAACTATGGTTGGAGACACCCTTACTATGAGTTTTCTTTGGGAGCATATCTCACATAAAAACTCTTCCGATTAAAAAATCTTCTGGTTTTTCAAAGAATGGCCATTCGAATTTTGCATAATTCTTCCCATCATTACTGATCTCAGATTTCTCCTTGGGGGATCCTATGAACAGAGCCACTAGTGAATAAACTCGTATGATCTTCATATGATCTCTCGGGTCATTGAACTTCTGGTCCATCCCATTCAAAGATCATTCATAATTCTATTTGAGTCTCTACCCTAAACTTCTCTTTGCGTACAATGTTCTAAACATTCGATTGTATTTACTAGTTACTCATGCTCTTCTTATTATTTTGGCTTTCTTTTTGAAAGCACATCATATACCTCCAAAGCTTTTATACATGAAGTATACGTTAATAAATTACCCACATAACATTTAAAATTTGGTACTTCTGGATCAAATATAATTTCTTATAGAAATGCTTAAATGTGAGTTTTATGCAGATCCTCTTTAGGATTTTCATATAACATCTTTTTCCTAGATGTTTTATTTTGGAATACCCGAAGACAACTTTGCCTTTCCAAGGTCTCTAACTCCAAACTATTTTCATTACACTATTTGAGATAACTCTTAAGGAGTTCCAATCGGTCAGAGTTTTCGGAAACATAATAATGATACCATTAATCTTCTAGAAATCGCATCCTTAGTAATCTTCTCATGAGGCGCAATTCAAGTTCATTCCTTTATCCTTGACATATCATTTTGGTTAGGACTACTCGTCCGAAAACTTCTCGTTTTACAAACGAGTATATCAAAAACTTGATTGCCTCTTTATATCTTATTGGCCAATAACTTTTATCTCTACGCTCATCCCCATAGCGGAGACTCATGATCCTCATTATTTATTAATTATATCTCGCGCTTTATTCTTCATTGTGTCGACACACATTTCATCTTTGGTTTCCTCTTTCTACCATAATGACATGGTTAATCGAGATCTCTAATCATTCTCAATGATTTATTTCATGTACATGATTTTATTTATTAACCACGTCAACAGTCTCTTTACTCTTCTTTAAGAGTTTAATCCTCAATGTTATTTTCTCCATTTTCTTTTCGAGGATTTTTGTTATCTTTGAAACCAAAGTAGTCTATTACGTTTATTTACGTGCTATAGACTTTATAGATTCTCCATTAGCGACATCTATTCTTATTTGGAGCATTTCAGTTGCAATATGAGTTTTTCTCTTTTTTATTATATGAATTATCTTTTGAACTTTCAAGTTCATATTCTCAAGGATCTATGGTAATTCTTAAATTTCATCCACTATTTGATTTGCAACATAATTTGAATAGTGACTCTTTTGAACTTCAGGTTCACTTTAACATATCAAGGATATTAACTATTCAATAATTTTCCCATTAAAAATTCTCATCAAATATATGCAAATCAATAGTAAGCCCATCTCCACTTGATGGCTTAATATTTTACATGCACTGCATGTTCTATGCCAAATCATAGAGATTAAATTTTACCATTAATATTCATTCGTTTTGCTTATTATGAGTACGAACATAACCCAATGTATGTTTTACTTTATCTCGACATATAACAAGTGATAAACTTTGGGATATGTTAATACCATGATTATCATACTTGAGATGTAAACTCACCAAAATTATCAATTTATTTGTCGATGTGGATTCTTTAATACTCCCCCTCGAGATGATGACACTTTAATTTCATCCATCTCGCATCGAATCTCACTTTAGGATCACAACATATCCATCTTAGACCATGTACTTATTTTAGATCATTAACTTCTAATAGGGGATTTTTTAATTCCCCCCTCGAGATGATGACACTCTAAATCCATCTCGCATTAAATCTCACTTTAAGGATCCACAAACGATCTTGGATCTTGGATTTGTAAAGAACTCATATGAGATTCCTAATAACCCTTTTTAAGATAATGAATCTTCTGGCCCATTAATCTAAACCGAATCTTGCTTTAAGATTGGTTACACTTGAGAGTGTAATTGTAGAGATTAAAGAACTCCGCCACTATATTCCATGAGCTTTATTCATCAAAAATGGTAACTCATCTTTTGTATCTCTCATGATGGCCTTATTTTTGCATAAGACATGCTACGTGAAAACTTCTGATTTTCACATAAATTTTCAATGATCTTTCATATCATTGTTTGATCTAAATGGTATGACTTGTCCTAAATTTCCATTCTTTGACTTAGTAGTAAAACTTCTGGTTTACTGCTAAACCTATTGAACTAATTTAGTAAACTTCAGGTTTACCAACTTTGCTATTTTACCATATTTTTATGATTCTATACAAATATGTCTTAACCATATGCTCTTCTAGAGCATTTTGCTCTTCTGGAGCGTTTGCACTGCTCAATTTTATCTTAACATGTGCATCATAAATTCTCTTAAGAAAATTAATTTTCTTTTGAATTTTAAATTTTAAATTCAATTGAAAATGATAAAAAAAAATTGAACATAATAACAACATAAATTAAATGCATAAAAATATATAATATGCGATAATAAAATTAAAGTAAATATTAATAACTGAATTGAAAACAGTAAATGGAATAATAAATCAATAGGCATGATCTTCCACATAATCAAGGAGGCAAGCCTACCATAAGATTATAGAGACATAAATTTCTTTTGATCAAAGGAGGCAGCACCTACCATATATAATGATCAATTCCGAATTAATTTTGATCAAAGGAGGCAGCGCCTACCATATATTATGATCAATCCCGAAAAGACACTGCTTATTATATGTCTTTTCTATATACTCCTTCCGTTGCAAATTAGTTAGTCATTCTAGGTGTTTTCACACAAATTAAGAAAACAATTAAATTTTATGTTTTACCCCTAATTAATACACTATTTTGTTTGATATAAGTAATTATTAAGCTGAAAATTAAGGGTAAAAGAAGGAAAAATTGTGATAAATTTGCATTGAAAATACAAAATGACAAGTAATATGAAACAAAAAATTATTGCTAGAATGACAACTAATATGCAACAGAGGGAGTAATCATTAGTAGACATAATCTACTATAAAATCAAGGAGGAGGCGAACCTAGCACTCCGTATATACGATATATATAATCTCAGATAAAATCAGCACATATTTAGTTTAGCACAAGTTTAGAGATTACCTCATTTACATATGATCAGAACCAAAATGAATTAAGAGACGATCGTGCTGATAACGTGTTATAAAATATACACAATAAGAGGTGAGATAATGTATGCATACATATATCATATATGTATCTATATGTGTTTCTATACATATATGTATTTTTATATTATAATATAGTTTAAGAGGAAGAGAGACGAGAGTTTAAGAGGAAGGGAAGTCTTATATTCTTGCTCCTCCATTTCATTGTCTACAACCCATATATAGTAGAGGGAGGTCGGCTAATGACCTTTCTTAGAGAAGAAGAAAGCATCAAGTTATTGGAGATGGATAAACATTTATCCATACCACAATGATGTCACTAACTTTGTACGTGAGGTAATAGGTAAGATAAGGATGGATGATTATCCTCTTTTTACAATATTTATTTCTAGTTTATAAATATTCAACCTATTAGTTAAATTCATTTAAACAAAAGTTTAGAAATGATATATTTCTCAATTTATACATATTTTATGACTCTACTTTTTTAATTTATATTTTGAGATTATATGTATATTGAAAACTTATATGCTTTTTTACGTAATTTTTTTATTTAATTTCATATTTGAGAATATTTTTAAACTCATTCATTTCTAAATAAGATATATTCATGTTTATAAATATCTATATTCCTAAAATATAATTACCCGTCTAAGCCCCGCGTATACAGCTAGGTGCTAGATCCTCATACGCCGTCTAGCAAGCGCCTAGCGCATTTTAGAACACTGTTATTTTTAAATGTGGATCTATAGTTACATTTTTAATAGAAACATAAATTATATTTCTAATAGTTGTCACTGCAAATAATGTGGATATTCTTAGCCGAACCGTTATCTAACGATACCATAATTTTATGGAAGGCGTTCTGTTTACGCCCGTCATAATAAGCTCGACACTTTACCTATTCGGTATATCACGGGTACATGTTCATGTATTGGTATATACATTTTATTATATTGGGTATATTAGAATCATACCCGCGAGTAAAGGTTCGGGTACAAGTTCCTACCCACGAGTAGAAGTTTGGGTACAAGTTTTAATAGATATATATGTTTAATCCTAGTAGGTATTTTTGTCACATTTTCAAATAGTTTGCATTTTGGATATGAAATCTTTTATCACATTTTCAAGTAGTTTGAACTTTAGATTTTGTATTTCAAATGTTTTTGTGTTGTTTTTGTTTCAGATATTTTTTATTTTACATGTTATTTTTTGTTAATTTTTGGTACAATTGAAGCTGAAAAAACATGGATACCTGAATGTTTTTAAGTATTTATAGGTACAATTAATTATGACCCGACCTGAAATTGTACATGTAAGAACCAAACATGTACCCAATCCGAAATCTTACAAATTCCTAAATGGGTCTAAAATTTTGAGATCCGATATATTCTGTATCTGATAGTAGCCAACTCGAATTCGACCCGAATGCATGTATACCATACCTGTTTGGTACTATATGTTCAGATCCCATAAAAATATTTAGAATATCTTTTTGATTTCAGTTCAAATATGTTTGGACCGATTTCGGTTTGGTTCCTAGATTCTAGTTTTTTGCCTAGCCCTACCAAAAATAACAACCACACATACTAAATTATATATATATGTTGGGTAAGGTTGACTAATTTGGTTTATTTTCGGTTCTCCTTAACTTAATTTACATTTATAAAAAAATCTATATGTTGAGGACAGTACGCGGCATATACGGCTATTCCACATTATCAGGCTCTTCAAAATGTTGAAACTAGGATAATACTTTGAAAACTATTAACGAGGTGGAGTTATTAAAATAAAATAAAACTTGAACTTGAAAATTTAATACTCTTTTTGTATTTGAAAAAATGATCTTTTAGATTTTTTCCTTGTTTTTGAAAGATTGATTTTTTACATTTCAATTAATACTTTTTTTTGCTTTATCACTTAAATTAATGGCAAATATTTGTTTTATCTCGTAAAGTTGTTTCATCATACATACCTTTTTTTATTGGAAAACAGAGAAGTAAATAGAAATAAATTATAAATAAATACAAATAGTTATTGTGTCTTAATATGTGTGAAAAAATTTATAACATCAATCTTTAAAAAATAGAAGGAATACTAGTTATCTATATTTTATTTTTTTCCCACTGGAATGAATATATTAGGCTGATTAAGGAGAGTCCAAATTTACAAAGCTGACCAAAAGGAGGATCCAAAAGATACAATCACAGAGCCAAAAAACCAGCTAAACTAGGAGGAAAGACCATTACAGAGGATGACCTTCACACGCAAAGAGATTAGCAAGCCAAAGAGGAGGACCTACGGCAATGTATGATTGTAAACGATTCTCCAACGTCACACTCTCCGCAATCTTGTTTGCACCGAGGTTAGCATGCTTGGATTCAAGGGACAGTTTCCAACAAGGAAAGCTGCGGAGGAGAAACAAAAGTTTTGACGATTGAAATTTGAAAGAAGGCCAAGCTTGAGGTCTTGAGACTGCTCTAATTAAGTCAAAGTCCTCGGCTGCGAAAATGACTTGTGAATAGCCAAGGTGAAGCAGACTCTCAACTGCCCAGAGGAGACCATAGAAAGAAGCATCTGCCTTGGATGATATGTGAGCAAATGAACTTCTCCCATGAAGGAGGACCTTCCCAACTTCCGTTCTCACCACCCAAGCTGCACCACTGTCTTTGATACTCTTATTCCAGGCGATTCCAATGTTGCACTTAACCCACTTTGACTCCGGTGGTCTCCATTGATTCTTGAACAGGGGATTAACACTAGAATTAGCAGCAGCCAGTTCTTTCTCCACATCTTGTGCCAAGAACCAGTTCGAAGAGGCCTCAATGATCTTTCTTGTTGTGTCTAACCCACAGAAACTTTGACCCTCAAAGATCAACTTATTCCTGTTTTTCCACAACATCCATAGTAACCAGGGGAAAGCCCTTCCAATCTCCTTTGGGAGTCCAGTTCTGTTAGAAGAAGACAACACATAAAACAAGTTTTCATAAACCGAGGACTGATCAAAGCCATTTGGTGGAGATGGAAAACAAGACAACGCCCATATTTTCCGAGCAACGGAGCAAGTGAAGAGAACATGGTTGTCGGATTCTCCTTCAATACCACATCTTTGACATCTAGAGTCCATTTGCATACCTCTTGCAGCTATCTTATCGGCCACAGGAATAGCACCACTCAAAACCTTCCACAGGAAACTCTTTATCTTTGGAGTGGTCTGTAAGTTCCAGACTAAATCTTTCAAGGGAATAAGGGATGGTAGCATTCTAGCATTTGTGAGGAGGACCAAGCCAGTAGCCTGATTTCACAGAATAGTCTCCGCTTTTGTTGTGTTTCCAAGCCCAAAAATCTTCAGAGGTTGTGACAAGATGAAGCTTGAGAATGAGATCAATATCAGACTGGAAGAACAGTTCAGAGAGCTTACCTCTGTCCCAAGTGCGAGTAGATTGGTTGATCAAGGTATTAACCTTTGCATCAATGTCTACTAAGATGTTCTTCAACAAAGGAGCTCTGTTTGGGGAACTTGGAAGCCAAGGGGAAGTCCAAATCCAAAGAGAGCAGCCATCACCAACCTTTGGGACAAGACCAGCTTGGAGGAGTTCTCTTCCATGAAGGATGCTTCTCCAAGCAAAGGATGGTCTGGTCCCTAGCTTCGCTTCAAGGAACTGGTTATCTGGATAGTATCTACTCTTGAGGAAACGGGCCAAAAGACAGATAGGGGATTGAATGAGTCGCCAAGCTTGCTTTGCTAGCAAGGCTTGGTTGAAGGTCTGAATGTCCTTGAAACCAAGACCACCATCGAGTTTAGGTATGCAAAGCTTTTCCCATCCAATCCAATGTATCTTTTTTTTGTTCTCCATTGTGTTCCACCAAAAGGAGGACATTGCACTAGTAAGCTTCTTGCAGGTAGTAATGGGAAGCTTGAAATAGGACATGGCATACACATGGAGCGCCATAGCCACTGTCTTCAGAAGAACTTCTTTGCCAGCATGAGACAAACATCTAGCATACCAACCAGAAAGCCTAGACTGCATCTTGTCTTGGATGTAGTCCAATAGGTCCACTTTGGAACCACTGAAGCATTCTAGCAGCCCCAAGTAAGTTCCTGCTCCTCCTTCATTAAAGATGCCCAAGATATTTTGAATCTGAGTTCTCAAACCAATGCCAACCTTGTTACCAAAAGTGACTGAAGACTTGGAGAGGTTGATAGTCTGACCAGTGACTCCACCATATTCATTAAGAATCTGTTGGAGAACCATGATTTGACTGGGAAGAACCTTACAAAAGAACAGACTGTCATCTGCGAACAACAGGTGATGAATTGAGGGACCTTGCTCTGAGAATTGAATGCCATGGAATAGGCCAGAGCATTCAACTTTGTTGAGGAGATGAGTAAGACCTTCTGTGCAGAGAACAAAGAGGAAAGGAGAAAGAGGATCTCCTTGCCTCAGTCCTCTTTGAGGAGTAACCATTCCATGAGCTTGACCATTAATAAGGATTGTATAGGTGACTGTAGTTACACAGGTCATGATCCAAGAAACCCATTTTGGAGCAAACCCTAAAGCAGAGAGAAGACCCTGAAGATAGGACCACTCAATTAATTGCCAAGTATTCAGAAGAAATGGTAGGATGAGTTCTCAAACCATGGACTGCTTCATGAGCAATAAGGATGTTGTCTGAGATAAGACGCTCAGAGACAAAAGCTGACTGGTTGGGAAAGACAATATCAGGGAGCAGAGGTTGCAGTCTAGAGACTAGAATCTTAGAGATTATCTTGTACAAGACTGAGCATAAACTGATTGGCCTGAGGTCAGACATCAGAGGGGAGCCAACCTTCTTTGGGATCAGGCAAATCTGTGTGAAGTTCCATTCAGTAGGAAAGGAACCTGTATCAAAGAAACTCAGAACTTCAGCGGTTAGATGAGTCCCTAAAATGTCCCAATATTTCTGGTAGAAGAGTCCCGTCATTCCATCTGAGCCAGGGGCACTGCTTGGTTTGATGGAGAAGACTGCAAGTCTCACTTCTTCCTTGGTAACTTGTCTTGTTAGGATTCTGTTGATGGAAACCGAGACCCTAGGAGCAAAATCTTCAAGGAGGTTCTAAGGATTGCTTGGCGAGGAAGAAGTGAACAGAGAATCAAAATATTTAGCAGCAATTACGCCCATGGAAGCTTCAGATTTCTTCAGAGTTCCATCAGTGTCCAAGAGCATTTCTAAGCCATTTCTTGATCTTGAGCCTTTAACAGACGCATGGAAGAACTTAGTGTTCTTATCACCCACTAAAGCCCATTTGTCTTGACATTTTGGCTGCCAAAAACTCTCTTCTTCCCTATAGGCTTTTATTAGTTCCAATTTCAGAGAGCTCAGGCGAGTGAAGGAAGGATTCAGAGAAGAGTATACGGCATCCAGCTGATGGTGGATAAGATTGATGTTGTCACTTGAGTTTGCACCATTAGATTTCTTCCACTGACTAAGAGCTCTTCTACAACTCCTGATTCTTTCTAAAACTGATTGAGAGGGAGCACCAGAGATGCCATTCCAAGCTCTAGCTATTGTTTCCTTGATCATTGGCTTGTTGAGAAACCTCTTGTCAAATCTGAAGCAGCCTCTGTAGGAATCTTGAGATGAGAAGAAGTTAACCAGGACTGGTCTATGATCAGAGCCTCTAAACTCTTGAAAGCATTGATTGGCAGCCGGGAAAAGATGCTTCCAAGCCTTGTTAGCAAAACATCTGTCTAACTTGCTCTGAATCCATAACTTGCCTCCTTCACCTCTTTTGCCTACCCAAGTAAACCCATTTTCAGAGCTAGGTAATTCAGACATTCCACAAGTGTGTAACATATCAGAGAATGGAATGAAGGATTCAATCCTTCTTCTAGTGCCTCCTGTTTTCTCATCATTGTTCAATATCTCATTGAAGTCACCTATTATGGTCCAAGGTTCCTTCCTTTGAATCTCAATCCTGTTGAGCCTTTCCCAAACCAAGTGGCGAAATTTGATGTTTGGGTTTCCATAAACACAAGAAAGGTAAAAAGAAGCCTCTCCTAGCTGTACAGAGAAATCTAGGAGATTTTTATCCGCAAACTTCATTACTACTGTGGCTGTCTTTTTCCAGAAAAGAGCCAAGCCACCACACTTACCAACTGGGTTAACGGTATATACAAAGTCGTACCCTAGCCATTCTTGCAAGTCTACTAATACATTCCTATTGTGCATAGTTTCCATAAGAAAAAGAAGCTCAGGAAAATGTTTTTTACGCATTTCCATAAGCCTAGGAATTGTCAGTTCTTGAGGCCGCCCCAATCCCTGGCAATTCCAGCTGATGATGCTCATTAGATGATGGACAGTCCTTCAATTGGGACCATCTCTGGTTTTCGGCGTCTCGCACCTTCAGGGCCATCCTGTAAACCAGTTTCTGCCTTTCTTTTAGTTCCCGCACCTTCAGTTGCGCCTTGCTTTAGTACCACAGTAGACACATCAAAGTTGGCGTCTCTTACCTTCTTCTTCCTTTTGCTCTTTGTTGGTCTTTTACGGTGCCTGACCCCTTTCCCTTTAGCTCCGGAAGAGCTAGCTCCAGGGAGACCAGCTCTTTGAACCGTAGAGCCAATGGAAAAGGAGGCTAGATCATTTGACTGATCAATCTCAGCACTAACAGTATGTAGAGGGATAGGCTTCCATCTCATAGCACTTCCAACTTTGATAGCGTTACTAATTATCTTTTCTTCAGGACCAGGCTTCACCACCTGAGGGTGAGAAGAGCAGGAGGAATCATAGTCAAAGACTGGGCCTTTCCCTTTATTGATGTCTAGGGTGAGACGAGGAGGGGGTTCCAAGCTCAAGGCAGTCTTACTGGTGAACGGGTCTTTGGCTGCTTCTTTAACAGAGCTTTTCACTCTGCCCACCTTGACAATCAGATCATCTCCGTTGTCTACCAAAAGATATTGCTTGATATGTTGAAGCACGTCTTCTGCTATTCTTGGTCTTCCTGTCCTAGGGTCCAGCCCCACTTGATCATCAGAGAGGACACCATACAGAGGGTCAGACTCGGAGAGGGTTTTAAGAGGCTGCAGCAATTTTTGGACCTCTCCTTTGGCTCTTCGATCCGTATCCTCGTCTTTCCTTTTCTTTATCAGAAGAGGACAAGCACCTCTATCATGAGTTAGTCGTTGGCATTCGTAACAACGCTTTTGAACTCTCTCATATTCAAAGAACACTTCCCAAGGCTCCCCAGATGGGAGGTCAAATTTTTTGGATTTGAGTAGAGGTTTGGAGACATCAAATTTGACCAGAACCCGGATGAAGTCTTAGCGCTGCGGCTTTAAAGGGTCAAGAGCAACCAAGTCCACCTTGCCCACGAACTCACCTATCCAAGTAATCGCCGCAACCTTCTTGTGATTGACTGGTATGTTTCGGATCCTGACCTAGAGCGGAATGAATTGGAGGTAGTCTCGAGGAGGGTTTTCCACCCAGCGTTCCAGGACGAGAGTCCACTCGTTGTAAGTGTGAACTCCTTTCTCTAGTATCTCTACCAGGTCATACTCGTTTTGGAAGAAGAGTTGGAATCTTTCATTAGAGAGAGCGATGCCTCGGACTCGCTCGTTCTTCTGCCACTTCCTAGGGAGATCAAGTATGAGATTAGCCATCTTGACCCCTGCAGGATTGAGCACTCTACCTATCACACTATTAACATTGTCTTCAGCTGAGGAGAATTCTGGAAGGCTCGGCATCACTGCTTTCATCTCCACCTCCTCCAAGTTCATATTAGCTAGCTCTCTATCCATGGCCGCCGTCATTAAAGCAAGAGGCGATGGAAAGAAAAGATAAATCTCGAAAACCAGCTCAAAGAAGTCACAGATCTCAGAAAGTGAAACCTCCAGAGCTCAGAAGAAAGAGACAGAGGTGAAATTCTAGATGACTACTACAACAGGAACTGAACAACAGAGAACCAGCTGAACAAACCCCAACTTGAGCCGAGAGGTTAAGAACAAACCCTAAACACTTGCGAAGATTTCTTTGAAAAACTCATAGTTAACAGCTTAACTACCCAGATTCGATGTTGGAATTCGTGTTATCTTATCCAAAGCTCACTTTCAATAAAGAGTAAACACTCTAAATGAGAGAGAGAGAGTCTTAAGCCCTGAAGAAGGGAAACTACTCATCTGGGAAAGTGACTAGTTATCTATAAATAACGACAAAAAAAAAACTATAAATAAACTAAATTGAAGTTAATATCCTTTCGTCTCGCTCATGGGAAAATGAAGCTATAAAGGCAGCAATCGATTGGTCTACTTTTATATCACACCCTCACGTCACTTCAGTTCCTATAAACTATTTACGAGGTGAAGTTATTCAAAGAACATAAAACTTGAATCTGGAATTTAATTGTTATCTACTCCCTCTTTTCCTTAAACATTTTGAATAGCGTGATAATGTGGAATAGCCGTATAAACTAATTTGAAATCAATAATAACCTTTCGTCTCCCTCATGGGAAAATGAAGCTAGAAAGGCAGCAATCGATTGGTCTACTTTTATATCACACCCTTGCGTCACTTCAGTTCCTATATATATATGATAAGATCTCTTTACGCTACATGTTGCAAAACTACAATATCTGCGACGAAAATGGCTTCCGGAAATCGTCAACTAAGCAAGTTTGATGCCAGATTGAAAGCCGAAACCGAGAAGTTCCAGAAACTTCTAGAGTGCTTAGAGCCACTACGCGAGAACCAGGTACAACTTGATAGCTTTACTCTACCAGAATTGTACAGCTTATGTGTAACACCAGACCAAATGGTTAAACGAGTCCGAGTTCTAACCACGATCCCTTACAAAGACGTACGGGACAGCGTGTTGTCCAAGGCAAACTCATCAGGGATTTGTCCTCTAAACCCCGAGATGAATCTACGTCACATCTACGAAGTTTGCCTATGGATGAAAACCAAAACCGGTATTGAAACTGTTGTGGAAGTGCAACGTACGGAGAAGCTAAAGAGGCGAGCCACCGCGAAAGGGAGGACGGTTGCTGAATCGGCTATGATCAGAGCATTTAATGCTCAGTTAGCTGAGTATAGCTCTGAGTTAAAGAAAGCTCGTGCGGTCTTTAAGAAAGAGCGTGATACTGGTGTTTTTCTTCGAAACAAGTAGTGGCCAGTTTCTGTATTTGATGTAGCCACTAATGTTGTACATGAAGAGGCAGTTCTTGAGTTTTGCAGGAAAGAGGACGTGAAATGCGGGTTATACATGTATGTGGAAGGATTGATTGAACGTAAGATGGTGGGTTTTGCAATACGCGAAGCGAATAATCTTCGGCTTGTTCTTAAGCAAATGGAATGTTTTGAAGTTCCTGTTTCATCTAAGGATGGAGATTTTTGTGTTGGTGAGAAGAGGAAAGGTATTGGATCGGTGCTTGGTAATGGTGAAGAAACATCGTCTAAGAAAAGAAACGTCTTACTCTTGAGAAGCAGATCTGACTACGAGGAAGGTTTGATTTGATCGTTAACTCATTGATTGGAATATTTGAAAACTATCGAGAAGAAATTTGGTGTTTCTCTTTTGTTTTGCTTCTCTAGTCTCTTTGTCCTAAAGTCTTTTATGTTTTTTTGGTGTTTAAGTCTCTTTTGATGTTTAATCTACTTTTTTGGACGTTTAAATCTATTGTGTTTAATCTACATTTGAAACTGAGATTAATCTTCGAGATATATAGACCGTAATTCAACAAGATAAAAAAGCTTGAGGTGTATTGCTCTGTTTCATATCCTCTGCTTTTGTATAATACTCCTTCAAACTCTCTCCACACAAAAAAAACAATAAGATTTTTACAAAATTAAAACAGACTAATTGCACAAGGTGCGATGATGCATAATAACTATGTTTTCTGTTCAATATTTTATCCCTTGTTCTTGTAAACGGAACATTTTTAATCTCATGTTTTTATTACAAAATCAAAACTCAATCAATATTGATGTTTCTATATAATTAAGTATGATTTTGAATTTTTCATACCGGAGATAAGAGAACTGTTTATGAAAAAAGAGAGAATGCCTTGGAACGGTTTATAGTGTTAAAGAAGCTTATTGGAAAAGAAAAAGTGAGTTTGACGAACCACTATGGCATAACAACGCATAAGTTAATGGAGCTAATAATTACCACAGAAGTATGAGAAATAACGTACCAAATAGCCTTAAAGTCTTACAAACCACACAAATATATCATATCAATCTCGAAACAGAGGAATAATTTTTAGATAAAACATAGAACATTATGAATTGTCACCATTTCCATGATTAAGAACATTGATTATATCATGTATTTGAGCAATATCATCGAAATGAATCTCCTCTCATTTGGTATAAGGAGCCTCCAAATGCCTTATTTCATCCTCGGCATCCTCCTCATAAAACACAAGGTCTTTTAGTCTATCTTCGAGCTTTTGCTTCTTGTCACGAATCTTCTCAAGTTTTTTGCAAGCTTTCTTGTATCTTTTGTCAAGCTATGTATGATCGAAAAGACCATATGAATATTGTCAATATCAATTACCAATATGTATATAGTCTAATTTTTATTCTCTAGTCAATTACTTCAATATAGAGATCGACATATTCCAAACTAACACCAAACTAGACATTAAAGAGACCACGAAAATACAGTAACTTATTAACCAGAATCAAGATCACAAGCATGCATGTACTAAGAATCTGATAGCCGGATTGTGAGTCTATTGTCTTCTGGTTTAATCCGAACCGGGTCAATCTCATACCAAACCGGTCAGGTAACATTTGGGCTGACAATTGGGCTTCTACAGGTTTACAAGATACAAGTAATGTTATGGGTCCAGAGTTCACTAAGCCCATTACATTAAGAAGAGGAAGAAATAGTGATTACATTAAATATGGCAAAGAGATAATTACTTGGAGCCAAAGTATAGGAGGATATATTCATACGTATCTTTCTAGGATTTCTTCTTCTATATATATAAGCTTATTGTTATAGCTTATTCCTTGTATCGCTTCTATGATTCAGAGAGAAAGAGAGATTGATTAGAGCTTGTAATACCTTTTCGATCTAGTGGAGTTGAGAGGCAAGAGTTCCTCTCCCCAGACGTACCGAAAGGGAACTGGGTAAACAAATTGCTTGTGTCTTATTACTTGTTTTGCTAAAAGATCAACGATATCCCTCACACAGATAAGATCGAGTAAATACAAAAAAAATTATTACTTCAATCTAGAGATCTACATATTCCAAACCAAATACTAAAATAGACATATTCTAAAACGAGGTAGAGAGACCACGAAAATACAATAACTTATTAACCGGAATCGAGATCACAAGCATGCATGAAATAAAAAAATTATAACCAGATAAGATCGAGTAAATACAAATCCTTTTAGAAAATTCTTCAAACCTACATGTCGAATTTAGAAAACACATACCTTAGCCACAAAAATTCTTGATTTTTCACATTTCGCCAATCCATTCTTACTCATCAAAACCTTTGGGAGAGTCAAACCTGTTGGTTGGAAACCGGAATCAACTGTATAGGAACTACCAAGGACGTTGTGCCATATCTGATATGCTAAAAATCTCAATTGTGAGAAAAATAAGAGAGAGAGGAAAACAGAGAGAAAAATTAAAATACCAGCTGGAGAGCAAGAACAAAAAGACAATACAATGTCCAACATATTACGGCTTTCGATGGAGTACAATTCAAAATTGTTAATAAATGGGTATTAATATAGGGGGATATATTGGTCATGGAAATATAATATAAATATAGATATTAATAATTAGATTGTGTGATAATATAATTATAAACTAGAATAATATTCGTGTTTTACACGTGATAAAAAATTTATCAAGTAAAATTAATAGATTTTTAGTTGAATAATTAATTTTAGTTACTGGTAAATTTATTATACGAAAATTAAAATTAATTTTACATATTTAAATTTGCAATTATTTTAATAAAATGTATTCCACCCGTGAAATTCCACAAGTTAGTATTATGTGTTGAAATAATATTTAAGTAGTAAAATTTTATATGTCTAAATTTTAATAATATTAATTACGTTAACTAGATGAGTAAAATTATTTAATTTTTATTTGAATATAGAGGTTAACGTAATTAGAGTATTTGGATAGGAATATAATCGTAGTTAATAATAGTTATATTTTTTTAGATATATGAATTAAGTTATTTTTGGAGTGTTTGGATATGAGTATAGTAAGAGTTAGTAATTTTAATTAACTAAATCAAAAATGTGAGGAAAAAGAAAAGTTTGACACATCAGCTCAAAATACTTTTCTTTTAATATATAGAAAATGTAAATATTAGTTTATTCGACATTTGTTATGTTTCAATCTAATATAAATATTTGTCTTTGTGATTGATATTAAAAATAAATAATATCAATGATACATACTAACTACTAAACTATTTATCTCCCATAATTTTGGTATTTAATTTAATCGTATATATTGATTTAATCTTAATGGTACTTATTTAATGGAGATAAAAAACAACAAACAATAACAAAGAAGTATATCACAAAATATCTAAAATCCAATGATTCGAACATAATCCTCAAAATTCAACTATTTAAACCTGCTTATTATAGCATCATCGTCGCAAAACTTCGTAACGATGTATCTGCGTCCTCTACATTTAATATTCTCGTATGATATCCAAACTTTGAAGACTATATGCTTTCCTTCCAAGTCTTTTATAACAAAAGATAAAATATGTTTATCATCCTATATAAAAAATTACATATAACAATAAATTCTTAATATATATTAATCATAAGTATTGATAATATTGAATCAAAATGAAAATAGGTTTGATGAATATTGCATATCAGTTCAGCCGCAAGAGATATTGCGATATCATCTAAAAATATAACCTTTATATTTTTACCGTTAAAATTGGATATATGTAAAATGACAAAGTAGTTACAAAGAAACAATTTTTTTTAAGAGGGATTAGACATAATATGTATAATCTAAAATCAAGTACACATAAATTATTACGGTACATTATCCTAAAGGGATATGAGATACACTACAGGTTGGGAACATGAGGAAGACGGACTCCAAGCTCTATATTTCTGACATTTGGCTCATCTAAACCTCCTATTAGCCTCATAGTAGCTACAGGTTGAGAGCTATTGGTTGTTGTCCAACTTCTAGATTATGAATGAGCTGCAGAACAGGATTCTGAACTCTAGGATTTCCCAGATTGTTGTTGTTACGAGCAGCTTCCAAACCGGCAAGTTGAGGTATTGGGTTGTTCTGATTAGCTGCAGGTGCAGCAGTTGGGTTTGCTACGCGATTTTCCATATCATCAGCTTCTCTTAACTTTCTCTATCTTGTGTTAGCCTTACTCTATTTCTCAACCTTGCAAATATCAGTTACCAAACCAAGAATTTCTCCTTGCCGATTTCTTCTTTCCATACACTGCAAAAGAAACACAACCAACTAAACCCAAACAGAGCAGATACAAAAGAAATAAATGCTGGAAATGTAAAACATTTAGTCTTAAATCTAGCTATTCAAACTTAATATCTAAATGCGCAATGCTTCCCCGGCAACGACGCCAACTTAATGAGAGGATTTTAGCATGCAATGCAAAATCATCACAAATAAAAACCTTAGCAAGCTAACAACCTAACTCATAATTCAATTGTGGTTAGGGTTAGCAACATATTGGGGTTCTAAAGGGTGATTTTAATGGAACTAAAGGCTTCTAATTTAACCTACTCTTTGAGCATGGGTCACATATACAAGCTAGCCCACTGTCGTGACGCATAACTACTTTGTAGAGCTCCTATCTTCGCTTCACTGTCGTGACCAAGTTTAGGTACTTTTCAAGCGTAATAGTGCAAGACCTACTAAGCTCACCTAGCGCAACTGCATAATTGTCGTGGCAGAGGACACTAGGCCAAACAAAAGGTAGTTCATGTATTTCCACAAACACCTTTCGGGCAGGAACATACCTAGGGATCGATATTCGAGTGATAAATCACAGATCAAGAATTGAGCTCACCTAAGCTCGAGGATCTACCGACTAAGCCTAAAGACCATTAAAAAATCCTTCTCGAACTCCTAATCTACTAACCCGCAGCTGAACGAAGTGACACTCACTCATGGCTATAGAAGAATCCATGACCGATCTTGATGCGAGTAAAGAACTTGAAAGCATAAACACAATAACAACTCAAATGCAAAAATCGCAACTTTAAACGCAATTACTACTAAAACCCAAGTACTTAATACATTCAATGTTTACAAAATGCACTAATTAAGGAAGCTTAAAATTTGGAAAGAAACTGAAAAGAAGCTCTCCGTTCATAAAGCCATAAAGATTAATTTATAGGCTTGTGAACAGTATCCGGGTCAACCCTAGTCAACACGGGTCAATGAAAATAAAGCAGTCCGAAAAAGTCAACAAAAACATAAGGTATCGGTCACACCCGATGTGGTATGTGACCGATAGGCTTTGTCCGGGCGGTCAGTAGTCGGTCCATACTATGTCTGCTGTAGTACATCGGTCTTCATCATCGTCTTCATCGATACCATGGGATATCGGTTGTCTTCTCTATCTGGTCCAGCCGATAAACCGTCTTCTCTTACCGCCACTTCATGCGTGGTCTATCGGTCTTAACCGATGCTTAGTGCCCGATAACTGCTCCTATGCTCTATTCTATAAGCTCATTCAACTCCTTTTCACCGTGAATCAACACCTTTGCAACATCAAGGCTCTTAAGTAGCCAAATATCACCAAATGCACACATATACGACCTGAAAAATGGTAAAGCAGAGGGAAATATGTAGAGACCTTATTCTAAAGTCTTAAGATGAGAATCTAAGCTAATCTAAGCTAAATGCGCTCTAAATGATGCTAAAATGAAGAATGATTGATAAACTGATGCAAATATACACATGAATGATGCAAATATATAAGTATATCAAAGATCTCAACTCTTAGTTATCCACTAAAGAAGTTTTTCTAAACCCTAATCTAGTTATTTTTATAAGAATGGTTTGTTTCATCTCTATTATGTTTGAATAGTTCTTTTGTTAGGTTCTAAGAACTCAAGTCAAATGGTTTTTATAGTTTGATAGTGATGGGGTGTAAGTTTTACCCTAATGAAATCAATAAGATTGCAAGTGCACAGTCAATCAATCGTAGTACTTAGGGATCAAATCCACAAAGATAAAGAACCACACAATAGATTTATGAATTTTAAGATAAGCTAAATTGAATATGGGGGTTTTATTTTGGTAAACGGTGCAAATAATAAGTTTGTAAAATATGATTAAAAACGTTGGGCGTTCAGGTATTCGCAACTATATAGGTTTGAGGTATTCAGGACAAACTATGATAGACACTTCTTTTGAACATGAACTTAGATGTGGTTATCTATACCGTTGTATGACAACTCTAAATAGCGAGATTTAAGCCGGCTATCGCAATCCTTACATTATTCAAGCTACATACATTAATTATCAAGCTCAATTGTTCATTCAATGAAACGGCTAGTAAACATTGAACTCACCAAACATCTTATTCGCTAGATCACAAACGAACGAGTTAGCATAATTGAAAATATCTACAATCAGTTCTAGGTTAATTACTCCTAAAACATGCAATAAGTTAGATCTAACTGAAAAGAAACCCTAGATTAGATCTAGGAGTTATCGTGCTTGCAATCCTAACTATCGAACCATATAAACCCATTGAATTTAACCCCTTAGAACCCAACAAAAAGATTACTTAAACATTGAGATGAAACAAATCATTCTTATAAGATAAAGGAAAGGTTAGGGTTTTAGAAAAGCTTCTCTAGTGGATGACAAGAGGTGAGATCTTCTTCTCCCTTACAAACCAATAAGCTAAAGAACAAGTGTTTAAAAAAGTAAAAGTGTTTATGCCTTTGGAGATCTTTGTAAAGATTTGTAACTGGAAGATGAGTATGTGCTGTTGAAAAACGTGGCCTCCTTCCTTCTTTATAGGTGCAGAGGTCGGCTAGGGTAAATTCTTGGAAGATTTGGAGAAAATTTGATGAAAACATAATATTTCCTTTTTTCCCGAGAGGGGTGATCGATCGATCACCACTTGTGATCAATCGGTCACCATGTTAAATGATTATTCGGTGATTTCCAGAAGGTTGGTAATCGATCGGTCACCTCCTGTGATCGATCGGTCACCACTTGAGAAAGCTGAACTGACTTCATCTTTGGATAAGCTCGAACAATTTCCGGTATTTTATGATTATCTCGAGATCCAACCGTCAGATTTGGAAGAATGAATAATTGTTTAGAAGCTTAGATCCGTCTCTATCTTGTATTTAAATTTGGGCTTGATCCAACGGTGCAATCTTGACTTATGATCCGTAACGTTTGATGAACAAATCATGTCTTTCTCCAAAAACGCTTATTTTCTCCATTCTATACTCATTTGGCCATATTTTCTTGTTTAAGGGTTAAGAACACGAAAAACAGTAAAAGACACTTTTATCTCTAATAATTGGGTTATTATTAATAAATATAAGCACAATAGATAGTAAAAAATAGTAAAATATGATGTATATCAGATATATAGGATTACATTCCATGGTGATTCATTGACTTGCTCCTGGAATTCTCTCGCTTATATCTATACTTACTGCATGTTTTAGGATTGATCACCTTGAAACTGATTTACAATATCCGTAATTGTGTTAACCGTTCTGTTGAGTTATCTGGAATTGATGTATTAGCGAGTTTGATGTTTGTATTTGCGATAGTTATTTGCTTGCATCTAATGAACAATTGAACTTGATCTTTAACGCTTATCGCTTGAATCTAGTTTATGATAGTTGACTTTGATACTTGTCTTCGTAGGAAGTATTGCTACGATAGTATGCATATTCACCATCATGTTCATGTTTAAGAGAATAGTTTCACCTAGTTTATCATGAATAATTTGAACCATAATCCCTACGAATTCATGCACGCCCAATGTTTTAATCATATTATCTTTGCAATATACAATCACAATGTTTTCCAAACTAAAACCCTATTCTACACATGATAGGAAAAAAGCAGAAGACCAATGTCATGGATAGCGATTAAAGCATATCAAAGATGATAATGTTGGACCTAACGCAACAATCATTGTTAGTAGTACGAGGAGTCAGAGTAAACATAGCAAAATGAGCAATCGGACAATTGGCCTGCAAACTCAAGTGAGTGTTGGGGTCAGGCTCTCCTCCTGAGAACAACATCTAAACATGAATAATAAAGAATTCCCTAAGGAAATTCGTGCCTAAGGCATCTTTCTGCCTAAGGCAATCTTGTGACTAAGGCAATCTCGTGTCTAAGACAATAGTCGTGCCGAATGCAGCAACTGTCGTACCCAAAGCTGCATTTGTCGTGCCAAAAGCAGCAACGCCATAGGGAGTTCTTAGTTATGTTGAAGTTAGCTGCTTCATGCCAAAGTCAATTTTTTCGTGCGGAAGCCAACTCTCCGTTCGGCCAAGGAACCACGCTTAAACCACGCATCCTAATCTTAAGGTGCTTGATTCGGGCTACCGGATCAACTTTTATTTTTGCTCCCATCGAGAGCTCGAATTTTATTGATATATACTTGGTTTTGGTTGTTTCCGACTATGTACCTTACTTTATTGACGATTACTTTTTGGTTCTATGGTTTTTTTATTTATTTTTGCCGTAGAACCAATTGTTAGGTTTAGCATTTTAAGTGATAAACAATTTATAATCCATGTTCATCTATATATAGTAGCAATTCTAAAAAAAAATCAAGAAGTTATATCCTCTCCTATGCTTAGTACGTATCTTATATAATATTTTAAGGTTCCACTAAGTTAAAGCTTTGACAAGTTGCCATGTGTCATCTTTGGTATTAGCAATTAATGTTCATTTTCATATTTAAAATATTTTAAGGTTCCACTAAGTTAAAGCTTTGACAAGTTGCCATGTGTCACTTTGGTATTAGTAATTAATGTCCATTTTCATATTTAAAATCTAAATTTTATTTAATTATGACATTTACCCTTATAAAATTTGGAATTTTTGTATTTTTTTTAAATGTGATATCAATTTTAATTTAAAGTAAACATTTAATATCAATTTTAATTTAAAGTAAACATTTAATATCAAATTATCTTCATGAATTAATTGAAAATATGTAAAGCCATATTTTATTAGGATATTCTGTTTTTTTTACAATATCTCTTTACAAATAAGTTAAAAAAAAATTTATTCTATAATAAAATAATAATTTTTCTATAAGATGTTCTAATAAATTTCTATTCACGATATGTGCCATAATATCACTATATAATTTTTTTATTCATGTTTCATATATATCAATATTTTAATAATATGATAGATTTTTATATATTTTAAAATAATTCACATAAAATAGATTTAAATATATTTCATATATTTAGTCGAACTTATATAATTATTTACTATAAACTTCAAATTTCTGTAATATCAAATATCAAAATTGTCAATAACTTAACAATTATTGTACATTATACCATGTTAAGTTTTAAATCCACGCAACGCGTGGACATACCCTAGTATATATTATTCTAAAGGATACATATGAAATGTCCTAAAAATTGTATCTTTTCGTAAAAGGAGATTTTTGCATAAGAATTGTGTCTTTTCATAAAAACTTGGGCGGTTTTTTCCAAAGAGTTGTGTCTTTTCGTAAAAACTATTTAAAAAAAAAAATTGTGTCATTTCATAAAAGTTGTTATTTTCCAAAGAGTTATGTCTTTTCGTAAAAAGAAAGTTTTTTTAAAAAATTTATTATTCTCGATATGAGTTGTGTCTTTTCGTTTTAAACAATTTTTCTCCGAAACGTTGTGTCTTTTCGTAAAAATTCTAGCGGGATTTTTTTAAAGTTGTGTCTTTTCGTAAAAAATAAGTTTTTAAAAAGTCATGTCTCTTTGTAAATATGGTTATTTTCCGAAGAGTTGTGTCATTTCGTAAAAATAAAGTCTTTAACAAATATTTATTATTATCGAACAGTTGTGTTCTTTCATATAAAGCGGTTTTTTCCGAATAGTTATTTATTTTCGTAAATAATATGGCAGGTAATTCCGAAGAATTGTGTCTCTTTGTAAAATATCAGTTTCAAACAAATATTTATTATTTTCAAAGAGTTTTGTCTTTAAAAAGTTGTGTCTTTTCGTAAAAGCAGTTATTTTCCGAAGAGTTGTGTCTTTCCGTACAAAGCGTTTTTTCGAAGAGTTGTGTATTTTCGTCAATAATAACCGCTTTATGGCTTTTTCGCAGAGTTGTGTATTTTCATAAAAAATAAGTTCTTAAAAAATAATTATTATAATCAAAGAATCGTGTCTTTTCGTAAAAAGCCATTTTTCTGAAGAGATGCGTCTTTTCAGAAATAAAGAATTAAAAAATATATTTATTATTATTGAAACGTTGAGTACTTTCGTAAAAAGAGGTTATTTCCGAGACTCCTATTATTGCTTATAAAATAATAGATTGGTTAATAATTAATAAAATAGATTTTTGTTTTTGAGAGTTTCTTTAGAGAGAGATGATTACGTTTCAAAAAGAAACTTTGAATATTGAAGAAATAGTATATACATACAATATATAACTACAAATAAATAATCCCCCTATAAAATTAATTTGAAAAATTACAATTTTTCAAAATTTAAAATTGAAAATAAAATTAGGTTAGAACCTACTACTTTTAAAATGATGACTTTTCAAAAGGGGTCTTTTCAGAAATTGAATTTATAAATGATAAAATTGTTAAATTTAACTTTTTCGTAATTTTAGTTTTCATTTGAAGGGTTGTGTCTTTTGAATTTGTAGGGTTGCATATTTTCGAAAATATTTCGTAGAGTCGTATCATTTCAAAAATAACTACTTTATGGTTATTTTCAAGGGTTGTTTTTTATAAATTTGTGTAGGATCGGGTCTTTTCGACAATATTTCGTAGAGTTACATCTTTTCAAAAATAACCTCACAATGGTTATTTTGAAGGGTTGTATCTTTCCAAATTTGTAAGGTCGCATCGTTTTGAAATATTTTGGTGGAGTTGCGCCTTTTCGAAAAGAACCTCTTTATGGTTATTTTGAAGCGTTGTCATTTCGAATTCGTAGGATCGTGTCTTTTATAAAATAACCGTTTTATGGTTAATTTGTAGAGTTGTCTTGTTCAAAAAAAAGTTTATTTTTATTATATTATTATCGTAATTATTATATACTTTAAGGTAGTGTTTTTTAGAAAATATTTTATAAAGTCGCGTCTTTCGAAAATAACCGCTTTATGGTAATTTTAAAGGGTCGTGTCTTTTCAAACTTGTTGGGTCGCATCTTTTTTAACAAATTTTGTAGATTTGCGTCTTTTCAATAATTACTGCTTTATGGTTATTTTGAAGGGTTATGTCTTTCCAAATTTGTAGGACCGCGTCTTTTCGAAAAAATTGATAGACTCGTGTATTTTCAAAAATAACTGCTTTATGGTTGTTTTGTAGATCGCAATCTTTTTGAAAATATTTCGTAGAGTTGCGTTTTAGAAAATAATCGCTTTATGGTTATTTTGAAGGGTTATTTTTTTCAAAAATAACCGCTTTAGGGTTATTTTGAAGAGTTGTGTTTTTTTTTTACTTTGTAGAGTCGCATCCTTTCGGAAATATTTTCTAAAGTCGCGTCTTTTCAAAATAACCAATTTATTGTTATTTTGAAGGGTTGTATCTTTTCGAATTCGTTGAATCGTGTCTTTTCAGAAATAACAGCTTTATGGTTATTTTGTAGAGTTGTTTATTTTTTTTTTAAAAATTATTATTATTATATCATAATTATTATATACTTTAGGGTCGCGTTTTTTAAAAAAAAAAATCGTAAAGTCGCGACTTTTAAAAAATAACTACTTTATGGTCATTTCGAAGGATTGTGCCTTTTCAAATTTGTAGGGTTGCGTATTTTCAAAAATATTTTGTAAAATCGCGTCTTTTTAAAAATAACAGCTTTATGATTAATTTAAAAGGCTGTGTCTTTTCGAATTTTTCAGAAGTTTACCATAAATTATTGATATTTTATTATTGTAGAAGTTCCAATTTGTTTTATTTGTGTGAAGAAATTTAGAATCCTTTAGACGATGCAGATTTGAGTAAGGAATTCTAAATTTTTAATAGTTAGACTTTATTTGAAATCTTAATCAAAGGATATTTAAGTGTATGATACCACAAAGACAACAAATATAACATATAAACAGAGCAACACAATAGAATCAATCACACGAATCTTCTTTTATTAATTCGTGCAGCTTAATCAAAGGATATTTAAGTGTATGATACCACAAAGACAACAGATATAACATATAAATAGAGCAACACAATAGAATCAATCATACGAATCTTCTTTTATTAATTCGTGCATCTTAAATAAGGAATCAACCAACTGATCATATTCTACCAAGAAGAAGACGAACTCACAACATGTGATTCGCTTAACAAGACTCTACCTAGTCTACCCAGAAATTGTGCTCACCTGCACAGGAAGATAACCCTTGAACACTTAAGAACAAATCTCACAACCCTTAAACCTAAAGGAGTTCTACCCAAAAACCTTTCTTTTTGATTTTTCGAGAACTAACTAATCAAAAGCCAAAAACCTCTCTTTTATATCGGTTTTTGCTCAGCCAAAATATAATATAATAAACTAGTGACCTGTTCTATAGACCAGCAGACCAAACACTGTTCTGCGCCAGAGAACACTGTATCACATGTCCCATTGTCGTTTGTGCTACGCACCACACTCAAGTTTTTGTGTTTTTTCATCTTGTCAACGCTTGTTCCTTATTCGTAGAGCTGATCCTCTGCATCCAACAACTACTTACACGCCCCAAAGGCTCGAAGTGCCACCTGTTGTGGCACAGACGGAAACTTCATGTGCTATGTTACATACACAACTTCATTGACACTAGACTTCTTCTACAGGATAAAGAATTCTAAATTCTTAATATAACTTTGCATATAATTATTATATAGTCATGATAACTTCGATTTAACCATCGATAATAACCATAATTTAAAATCTATTAGAGATGATTTTGGCTTTATGTTCGCATGTGTCGGAAATAAATGGTATCTTTAATTTAATTCAATTGTGTTGACAATTTTTATTTAAAAATATAGTCGGAAAGTTTTTTACCCCCGTGATTTTGCGGGGATTCGAGCTCTAGTTTTAATAATGATATTTACATATTTAGCACATAACAAATTCCAAAGTTTAGATAAATATGATGCTACTAGATTTTGATCCGCGCCAAAAGCGCGGATTAGGTTGATTAACTGATATTGAATAAATAGAAATAATTAAACATATATGACAACATATAAATCGTATATATAAACACTTCAACTTGATATGTATTGTGCATAGTGTATTATAATTAAATAATTTAAAATTGAAGTATATATAAATATCATTAATTTTAATATTTTGTTTAAAATTGATCATCATGTCTTATTTATTTCATTATCTTTAAATGTAAAATTAATCTTCATTATGTATACATTATAGAGGCTACAATAAATTAAGTAAATTTTAGAATGAAATGATTTTTATCGAACATTACAAATAGAAACACGATATATATTTTTTAATAATGAAGTGCATAAATATTTGTAAGTGTGACTATATATGTATAATATACATCATACTAATATGTCTTATAGAGTATTCTAATATCACTTACATACATATACAATAGATAATATAATTATAAATATAATAATTATATTATTTTAATAGTGATATGAACATTT
This sequence comes from Arabis alpina, assembly GCA_900128785.1. Lineage (NCBI taxonomy): Eukaryota > Viridiplantae > Streptophyta > Magnoliopsida > Brassicales > Brassicaceae > Arabis > Arabis alpina. Next base: position 31,653,977 of record LT669791.1, read on the forward strand.
ATATACTTTTGGTATCACGTATGTTTAATTTTTTTTACATTTAGTTAGGTTTAAGTTTGAAAACATGTATGAATCGAGTTATGTAATAAAATTAATGACAACGTGTAGAGATTTTCATAATGGTATATAGTATTAATTGAAAGTTTTGATTGGTTAATTTTAATGATGTCTTTAAAATCCTATTTAAATGATACTTAAGATTTTTTCATCTCAGTTAATATATATATAGGATATAATAATTTCGAATAGGAAAGCCCAAGTAAAAATGTTGAAAACTACACATAAATTGTTGTGAATAAGAGAAGAGAATAAAGAGAATTGTGTTGTGTATTATTCTATGAGAAGTACAAAGTATAAATAGGGATACAATACTTGGAGAGGAAGTAGGGTTTAGGGATATTCTAGAACATGGGCCTCTAATGGGCATCCACTAAATGGGTTTATAACACTCCCCCTTGGATGCCATTTGAGTAAAAATAATCTTAATACGCATAAGACGTTGCCTCATTAAAACCTTACCAGGAAAACCCAATTGGGACAAAACCATGGTTAAGGAAAAAGAGTGCAACGCGCTTTTACTCCCTCTGATGAGTGCATAACTTGAGATCTTCTTGATGCTGCAAACTTGTTTCTTGAAAGTAGTAGTTGGAAGTGTCTTGAAAATAAATCTGCCAAAGTTTCGCTTGAACAACCTTTAGAACATGTACACCGCCATTCTTCTGCAACTCATCGGTCTTCTAGATGATTCATCTGGATCATTCTCTTTGTTTCTCTAGATATCATTCATGGATGACATGCTTATGAGAGATTGATAGACTTTCATATATCATTATAATGTTAACATTCATCTATAAGCGTCTATCATTTGTATGTTCTTTGATGTCTCGTTAAAAACATTTTCATAGAAAAACCTTATAGGATAAAAACTATGATAAGGGAAAAAGAGTACATCCACGCATATCATTATATTTCTCCCCCTCATAAACATCTTCTTCAGGAGATGAATTATGATCATATATAATATCTCTTTTGGAACTATTATAAGCATAAAATTAATGACTAAACTCGTATGGTTGCCATATGATATTTTATACTATTGAACTTCTGGTTCATAACTTCTTTTCGCTAAATGTTTAATCTGAGACATCTTGAGATAGTTTTGTCTTTTCAAGATCTTTTATCTCAAACCTTTTCTTTTGATATTTCACTGTATAGAAATCTCTTCATGAGTTATATGATGTTCAAATAATCAAATATATATTGCAATCATAACAAATCATTTTCTAAATCTTCTTATAAATATGCATAGGCTAATATCATCTTTTTCATTGCCTTTATCTTAGCAAATACTCACTAAGAAGATTCTTGTAGTGTACATCCTTCTTGGAGTATATAAATATCATTATACAGTGGTTACTTATCGCATAACTTGTAATAACTCTGTCGGAGTTTCGATGATGTTCAAATGAAGAATCACTTTATCAAAATATTTTGATAAGTCTACATGGATATTTACATGATTATACCCCATGCTACATACTTTCTTTTCATTCGATCGATTATCGAGTAGAATTCATGGGAATATAATTCTAATATCATTAATCCTTCATGGATTGTATCTTTCACATATATATCCTTCAAGGATTGCATATAAACGTTTGTATCCATTGTTTCATTTCTTACTACCAAACTTGTAAGATATCAAAAATAATTGCCACCACAAGAGAATATATCTCTTCATAAAACATTCTTTATCTTTGTGAATTTCACTATATTCACTATTCTTTCATACAAAAGACTCATTTATATGACACTGGTTTTACACTTTAAGTGCAAGGACTACGGGTCCATATATTTATCTACAAGAGATTATATAAGTCTATTTCTTCCAAGCATTATTTTGTGTACACCTTTCAATAGACTTTTCTTTGATCCTCTTTTCATAATATCAACTGCTCATTGCTTGCAAAAATATTACGACGTCGATTTGCTTTATGGTTCCATATTATTCCACACATGACATAGCTAGCTATAACTCTTCATTTTCAAGTACTTGAATTTTTCATTTGTCATGTTTATGTCTATTCTAGAGATCATCCAATCTCTTCTGGAGATTTTTCAAAATCTTTATTTCCTCGATTTGGTCATTCTCAATTCTTACTCCTTTTCTTTTCCGAAGATAATTATATTTGGAACCAAATAGGTCTATCACGCTTCAGGCGATCGTTAGACTCTCTAGCAGTTTGATATCGCCCTTTGGGACATCATTTATAATTTGGAGCATATACAACTGGTATAGGTGACTTTATCACTCTATTTGGATTAATAAATGCGTATGGCAATTAATACGCTAACTTCTTCTTATGAATTATCTTTTTAGACTTCTCATATAAATTCTTTAGTCCGAGGATCAATGATAATTCATAAATACTTATATTTTTCTCCAGCTGTTTAATTTCTCCCCCTAATGTTGGAAAAGTTGACTCATTAAAATGAAAGTATATAAATTGAGTCTTATATAAATCATTCTGGGATGACTCTTAATTATCTTTCATATCCAACATATATTCTTATCCTCTTTTGAGGTTCCATCATCAAGCGCTGTGGTGGAGCACTTTTCACATTCGTAGATCTTTCATTCAAAGATCGTTCAGATGGAAACTATTTGGTTTCTAACCCTAAACCAATAATGATGGGGAGAACAAATAGTTATTCATTGGCTTGATGCGAATCAATGCTACTAAGATTTTGTATATGAACATGAGCTTCCGGATGTTCAACACAGATCCCAGTGGACATATATAATAATTAGGCTTCAAACATAAATTTTGGAACTTATAAGAAAGTAACCTCGCAAACTCCCGGTTGCTGGTTTATAACAAGGATAAACGTGACCTTCTAGGATGCAACAATCGAGTCAATGCGTCCATTGAATCGATGCATATAAATGACAAAGTGGGTGATCAGCCCATAATCATCTCCTTGTATATATTTCAGAAATATTGATAGAGTCCAAATAATCTTTGACTGGTGAAAACCATATTATCATATTGCTTTCTGAGTAAACAATTTATGATAAATAATTAGGAAGAATCCTTTGGTTTTTCACTTAATGTCCACATAATTCGCATCATCATTTAACCAAGATGACCAATCCGGTTAAGCCAAACATATAAATTCTTAGTAAACATCTGGTTTACTTTTCATCCTTAACTAGTAAACTTCTGGTTTACTTTTCATTCTTAGCTAGTAAACTTCTGGTTTACTTTTCATTCTTAGCTAGTAAACATATGGTTTACGTTTCGTTGCTAATCAATTACCCCCTTCAAGGGATACGATAATTAAAATTGCTTTCATTAATCTATCAAACATGGATTTGATGGTGAACCATGTGTCGATAAAGCAATTAACATAATCATGAGATAATCTAGTATATAAAATCATAAATGTATAATATGAGGTAAAGCGTAGAAATCGAGTACCTGGAGAATCCAAAGCCATTGGTGGGTGTCGTCAGAAAATAGTCACTGATGCGATCAGTTTCGTAGCTACATTCTCGGGGACTTTATTTGTCTAATCCTTTTTTTTATATGTAAGATATTATATTCATTTCAGGGAATATATCAAAACTAGTCAAATATGAGTATGATTTCTTATCAATAACTCATATATATTTTCTTAGGGCAATATCAAATCGTTGAGTTCTAAATAACCAAGCCAACGAATCATAGAAACTTATCAATTTCTACTAATGATTCGCAAATCCATAAGGAAATCAAATAACATTGACTTGGTGAATTTCATAAAATATCCAACACATGTTGTGATAAGAAATCAACAAAAGCATAACTGATTATGACGAAAACATTAAGATATGTTTAGCCAATTGATTGCTTGTTCTTATCAGTATAATAAAAGAACTACAAATATTTAAAATTAGATTTAATCGATTGGAAGCAATTATGCATGAATTTTTCATGTCATGTTAAGATTAAATTAATCATGAATCAGTTATATGCTGAGCTAGGCTATTACTTATGAGGTAAATTACTTACATAGATTTTTGAATAATTATAAAATATCTTTGAGAAGCGTTAATCATGATCGATTAATTTTATAATAAAATATGTGATTTTTTAAGAACCAAAAACGTATTAATAAAATAATTAATATACATAAGTATGATTTGTGAGAATTACTCATCGATAAACATAGTATTCATGAATCAACATGTGTATGTTATCAAATCACAAAATCAAACTTAAAAATAGATTAAATAAAAACATAAAATTGTGATATTCGATCAATAAACATATATGAGTCATGACCCAACATGAATATGCTATTGAATTACGAAATTAACTCATAAATATGACCTGTGAGAAATTCTCTATCGATAGACATACATGTGTATGCTATGAATAACAAAGTCAATATTTATGTATAAAATAGATTAAATAAGTAGCATAATAAGACAAAAGTAATTCAATTATTGTATCAAAGCAATTATAAAACTAACGTGATACTATATAGGAAGTATGACGTTAACCTTATGCTTTACCGAATAATATTAGATGTGTCGTATGCTAAAGTGAGAGAGATTTACTTATCTTAATGAAAAATAAAGTGGAACCGAAGCAAAGTGCGAGATGTTGGAGAACGTTAGGGTTTTACTCAAGTGGCTAGGGTTTTACTTTAGTGGCTAGGGTTTGCTCAGCGAGTTAGAACTCGTGCTGATAACGTGTTGTGAATAAGAGAAGAGAATAAAGAGAATTGTGTTGTGTATTATTTCATGAGAAATACAGAGTATAAATAGGGATACAATACTTGGAGAGAAAATAGGGTTTAGGAATATTCTAAAACATGTGCTTCTAATGGACATCCACTAAATGGGTTTATAACATAAATCAATTTGACTTAGGAGATTCTAAAAAGAAAAATGAATTTGATTTTGGAGAAACTTGAAAGTTTCTCTGGGAGTGACTACAAGTTCGTCTTGAGAAATTTTCAAATGCTCCCAAAGCTCACTGCGATTTGCTGAACGGAATCAAGAAGAAGAAGAAGAAGAAGAAGAAGGATGTTCTTGATCAAAAACCTCTCACGAATCACACCGACCAGATCCTCGGTCGTGACTGGATTTAGAAACCCAGGATCATTCACTCTCTCCTCCCGATTCTGCACCACTCTGCATCAGCAAGAGAGTCAGATTCAATCTCCTGCTGTAGATCGGAATCAATACGCAGGTTTAGGACCGACGAGAGAAGGAGAGAAGCCAAGAGTGGTGGTTCTCGGGTCGGGTTGGGCTGGTTGTCGATTGATGAAAGGGATCGATACGAGCATCTACGACGTCGTTTGCGTTTCCCCTAGAAACCACATGGTCTTCACTCCTCTCCTTGCTTCCACTTGCGTTGGTACTCTCGAATTCAGGTCTGTTGCTGAGCCTATCTCTCGTATCCAACCCGCGATTTCACGAGAACCCGGTTCTTATTTCTTCCTCTCCAATTGCTCTCGACTTGATGCCCAAAACCACGAGGTACTACTACGGCTTCGATGATGCAAAAGGAAACTTGCTTTATTAAATGCAAAATTGGAATTTGTTGTTGCTATTAATTATTATGGTAGAAGAATATAGAGCAAGAAGTAATCAAGTTTCTTTTTTATGGTAACAAGTGAGGTTAAGTTTTGTTTTCGTGTAGCTCATGGGGTTTTAATCCGTTTGTTACCTGTCTTGTGTTTGGTAATAGGTTCACTGTGAGACTCTTACTGATGACTCCAACACATTAAAGCCGTGGAAGTTCAAGATCGCTTACGACAAGCTTGTGGTAGCTTCCGGTGCAGAGGCGTCTACGTTTGGGATTCACGGGGTTACAGAGAACGCGATTTTCCTACGTGAGGTTCATCATGCTCAGGAGATTCGCAGGAGGCTTCTTCTAAACCTCATGCTCTCTGATACTCCTGGTAAGCAAAATTCATTCCCTCAAGAATTAGAATTATGGCATAATAGTCTTTGAACAATTTCTCTTAATTAGGCATATCGAAAGAGGAGAAACAGAGGCTATTACATTGCGTTGTGGTTGGAGGTGGACCAACCGGGGTTGAGTTTAGCGGTGAACTGAGTGACTTTATCATGAATGATGTTCGTCAGCGATATGCCCATGTGAAGGACGACATTCATGTTACTTTGATAGAGGTTTGTTTTAAGAAGCTACTCTTTAGATTCATTTTATGTGTGTGTTTATCGATTTACAATGTTTCTGCGCGGTGTGACTCTTTACAGGCCAAGGATATACTTTCATCGTTCGACGATCGTCTCAGACGTTATGCTATCAAGCAGTTGAACAAGGTGAGCTCATTTACAAGTTAGAACAAGAAAAGATTTTAGCTCACTTTTCTGGAGCGTTTCTTCTTAAAAACTACTGGTTTTACTTTAGTCTGGAGTGCGATTTGTGCGTGGGATTGTGAAAGATGTGAAGCCTCAGAAGCTAATACTTGACGATGGCACAGAAGTTCCTTACGGTCTCTTAGTGTGGTCTACTGGTGTCGGTCCTTCTCCTTTTGTTAGGTCTCTTGATCTTCCAAAAGGTCCTGGTGGAAGGTTAGTTCACCAACACCACTCCCTTCTTTGCTAAAATCTTTATCAGCGACCTCTGGATGTTTAATTCTATAGGATTGGCATTGACGAATGGATGCGTGTACCTTCTGTACAAGACGTGTTCGCCATTGGTGACTGCAGCGGATATCTGGAGACCACTGGAAAACCGACCCTTCCTGCTCTTGCTCAAGTATACGAACTATATAGATAGACAGAAATTTCTTAATATTTTAACCTCTCATCTGGTCTTATACATTTTCTTCTACGTCTCTGATCAATTAAGGTAGCTGAGAGAGAAGGCAAATACTTGGCGAATCTATTAAATGAGATTGGGAAAGCCAATGGAGGACGAGCCAACAGCGCAAAAGAGATAGAACTTGGAGTCCCCTTTGTGTATAAGCACCTAGGAAGCATGGCTACGATCGGCAGATACAAAGCCTTAGTCGACCTGCGCGAGAGCAAGGTAACGAAACTGACTCAATATACATATGGAAATTCACTTATAAACATGTGACTGAAGGAGATTACTTGGGCAGGACGCAAAAGGAATATCAATGACAGGTTTCGTGAGCTGGTTCATATGGAGATCGGCGTATCTGACTCGAGTCGTCAGCTGGAGAAACCGCTTCTATGTCGCCATCAACTGGTTCACCACATTCGTCTTTGGCCGTGACATTAGCCGAATCTGATCTGTGTCCCAAATGTTTTGACGTCGTTATGTAATGTACATTAGCAACGTAACCTTTCAGGCTAAACAGATGTTTTAAAATTTGCTTTTTTTGTTTTGTTTTGTTTGAGGTGATGTGTAAGAACAATACTTTTTGTGGTTTTTCTCTTAAATAAAAATACGGTATATTGGGTTGTTGGGATCTCATTTGAGGGAAAAGAGAATCTTTCAGAAGAACAATTTAATAGTTTAAACATTAAGAGTTCTAAAAGAATAATAAATCAGTTGGTGCTATATTTGGATTTTGTGGGCAGACCCTGAAGAAGTTTTGAAAGTTTCTATTTTAATTGAATTATAGAATATTTAAAGTTTTGGATCTTATATGTTCACATGTTCATGTCAGTTGTCACGCATGCTCGTATGTTCTCTCCAAGTGTATGCTTCTGCATAGCATACTTGTAAGACAATTCAATATATAATATTTAACTTTGAATATCTTCTTGTGGTTGTAGCATCCGACTAATCAGAGGAGTGTATAAGAATTTTGACAGAACAGAGGGATGATCTAACTTAGAAAGAACGAGTTTAAGTCTTGTTCTAAATTGATTACCATTTACCAATTACCACCGGGCTCTTTAACAAACAAAAAATTTGATTACCACTAGACCGGATTAAATATCCATGTAGTTTTTGTTCTAGGGATAATTTGCCCAATAACACTAAAAAAATTTATAATTAGCCAAGTAACCAAAATGACTTTATGTGGTCGTCTTACTTTAATTAGTTTTAATTTTTTTTAATGGGTTTACACAAAAACAAAATGCAAAACAATAATATTTTAAGAAAAGGTAAGTGTCATGGACAGTTAGCGAAAGGACAAAAGAGGGAACAATGTGAAGTGAGAAAATAAAATAATGGACAAGTGACATTGTCGTGGTTATGTCTTTAAAAATCATATGATCTCTCTCTTATTTTGGCTTTTTGTCCGATTCCGATTTCCTCTCTATGCAACTAACAGGAAAACCAAAAGTAAACGAATCATATACCTAACCCAATAATTCTTTCCATAAATATCTTCTCGTTTTCTCGTCCTTTTTTAATATACTGAAAGCATGCGCTTGCGTGCAGACCGAGTTTCTAATTATATTTTTAGTTATGGTTTTTTTAGTTCACTAAATCTTCTGCGTCGTGATCACTTTTGCAACCTCCATGTCCTTCTAATATTGATGCAAACCTTCCATTACAATGAAAGATTCATTTTCTAGCAAAAATGGAATATGCTAATTTGAAATTTGTGTAAAAATAAGAAAAAGTAAGCATGGATTTGATGAGATCCTACCAAGAATGAAGTTGATGTTCATCTTAAGGCATATTCTTCTCAAGCATTATTTTTCTTCATTTATCAATATCTCGACGTTGTCATCCTACTCATAAGGTTATCATAATGAATTCAATTTGACTAATTCCATTGTTGATTTCTCTATCTTTGATTTTCGTAAAAAAAGGAACAGACCATATAACTTATATTAGAATAAAAAAAAGCTTAAAAGATGCATTTTTGTGAAGTTAAAATGCTTATAGTGGAAATGTTTTGTTCTTCGTTTTGGAGTCCATTTTCTACTTTTGCTTTCTCACCTTTAGTGTCGAGGTTTTTTTTCTCCGTTCCCCGAATTTCAAAGTTCTTAACCTACTGAAGAACTAATTTTTCGTTTCTCCAAACTCTTCACAAACTTCTTAACCTACTGAAGAATTAATTTTATCTTCATGAAAAAGAAGAGTTATCATCTAGTTTTAGGCTTTGCGCAAGTATCATCATTGATAAGTCCCATATTTTACCTATAATACTATGGTTTTCTATACATATCTATTGCATTTATGCATGGTTATACGCTTTTAAAGGTAGTTTTATCGTATTTGTAGTTCAAGAGTCTTTATTAGGAAAATCAGTCAAAAAATACCAAAAGGATCATTATGGAGTATAATCCAATCTACAACAACTCACGCGAGCCAAAGAATTCTCATGTTTACACATTCACCAAGTTGGACAGATTACATATGCCAGAAGTTTAGCGACGAATGGAGGATCAAATGGATTTGGAATTGGATGAAACATGGAGTGAAGATAGCCCTATGAGTCAGCTTTCCAATGGAGCTGAATTTGCAGCATTTGAAGCTGTGTGGAGAGAGTTATACCCAAAACATTGAAGATATGTCAAACTGCCTAGAAGATGAAGAAGGAGGAGAATCGATCCCCCACACCGACAGGATCCCAGACCATCAGGACGTATCAAGATGTGGCAATTTGTTCCTACATACCGACCTAAATACATGATCGGTGCCACGGCTCCATGTGGAGCTGTTTCGACTATTTTGACGTTTTCGCCCTTTTCGAAGCCCTATAAGACTTAAGACCCTTTATATACTTGTTTTTAGCCTCTTGTTAGGTGTGTACCGAAAATTAGACTTAGATTTCATAAAAAAAATGCAGCCCCATTGTTGTTTCATAGATTTGTGTTTCAAGAGCTCTAAGGAGGAGATCTGGGTTTGTACTTCTTATAAAGAAGAATCTTCTAACCCTTTCCTAAAAATTGTTTCTCTAAATCCAGTGTAAAATTATTGAAATTGAGTAAGTTTAGTGTTAGGGTTTACGAATTCGTAGCCTATATAGTGGATTTGATAAATAAAAATCGATTTAATAGGAATGTGATATTTGGATTTCATGGTGAAATTTCTGGGTTTTGCAATTGTAATATATTTGAGTTATGTGTTCTTGCTTAAGTCTTTGTAAGGAGAATGTAATAGATTCCATAATGGAAACCTTAAATTGTTGAAAAACTCAGGTTCATAACATAAAGAGAAAACATAGACATGTTCATGAACAAACTTCATAGGTTTATGACTCTAACAAGTCCCGAACACTGAACCATACACAAGTTTATGGTTGTAAAAAGACACTACAAGATCGAAATCAAGAGAATCACACACATAAGTCTTTCGATTTTAAAAAGAGACTACAAGATCGAAACAGAGAATCATACGTCTTACGAAGCATGACCTTGAGATAACTTGTCCTTTAAGCAAATTTTCATTCCCTCCTCTGATATTGTAACGAGCTTCCTCGATGTTGTAGTCATTTCGTTCCCGATGGTCTTCGTGATCGAATTCATCTCCTTTAGGATCGCCGGTATACTCCACGATTTTAGCCATCGATTACAGCTAAACCACCACGATTCTTCAACAACAATGTCAAACCTTCGAAAATCTGAGATTTTTGAGCAAAATCGATTGTAGGGTTCTAAAGTTGGGGATTTTTAGTTTCAGATTTTAATGAAACGAATTGGGTCGGGTCATATTTGGGTGCATAAATTGTAATCGGTTTTTTTTTTGTTTAATAGGGTTTAATCACGGTTTACTTGGTGTTTATAGGTTAATTTTTGAATTGGTAAACAATAAACCGTGTTCTGTGTGTAATTTTGTTTTCAACTTTGATTTTGTGTGTATATAAGTGTATAACTTTTAAAGTATGGGGAAACAGATTGAGATCTAAAAACTGTGTGGATTTGGAGATATAAGTTTCATATTGGGGGGAAATAAGTGGTCGATTCTTAAAAAAGAGAAAGAAATTGTTTGGAATAAGATGATGAAGCTCTCACATATTCTTTCGTTTCTTCTTTGATGGTTGTCTTTATCAGCAACTCGACTAATCTTTTATTGCTAATTTTTACATGATATAACTTACATGATTTATGTGAATTGTATAGAACTTTATTGTCTTCCATTCCTCTATCTACATTTAAGTTTCTTCTTTGTTAAAATTAGACATTTTATTATTTTAATAACTATATTAATGACTTTTCAAATTCTTATGTTAACAAATGCATAATTAATATTGTTTTTATATGTATATAATTTTTTGAATTAAAAATAATAAATTTTAAATAAAAATTTGATGTGGCAATGAGGTGGAAGATGATGTGTCTCCATGAGAATGAGAAAAAAAGAAAAAATGTTTCTTTATATTTATAGATGTTATAAACCAATATGTTAGGAGAATATTTTGTTTATATCCGTTTCCGTGGAGTTTTATCAATTATTTATGGAACAGATCGGTATATTCTTTTAATAAAAGCCCACTATATGAAATATCTTACATATATTATATATGGGAACATAAATGACATACGCATTATGTCGTAATAACTATTTAAATGAATATTTTTGCTTCTGTAATCCGAAACAATTCTAACTCATGTTGATCTAATTGTTGAATGATATATTATAGTTTGGAGACCAAAATTGGAGTCTTTCTACTCCGATTTTAATATTAGGTATTATAAACGTCTTAAGTTTAAAAAATAACATGGGTTGTGATAAAGACTCTATAAATGGCGAAAGACAAAGTCTATCTCAAGCTACACATATGCTTTGATTCTTAGATTTTAATTTCTTAGATATACAGAAATCCTTAGTCTTTTGTTTGAGATTAGTATGTTAACTTCGTATTTTTGAAAGCTTTCTTTTTCTTATGTTCTATAAGAAGTCAATATGTTTTGGTTTGTGATTTATCGACGATTTTGACATAAATATTAATAAAGTAATTAAGATTTTGACTCCAAAACGAAAAGTTAAAAAATACTCTTTTTCAAGATATATATTGGTTTGGAATTCTCTTATTATATATTTAAAAAACAATTCATTTCAAGACTCCGACTCATTCTGTTATTATTTGATCAATTGCCTCTTGTTGAACTAGTTGGATGATTTGACGTCTTCCAAATTTAATAAGAAAACCAAGAATCTAGTTGAATGATACATGTTCATGAAAGTGACCAAATGTGTGAAATAAGTATGCCAACAAAAAGCAGAACTATGACTTTACCTTTCAACGCTATTTACATTTGCTCATGTTTTCCCCCAACCAAATAAGGTTGTCTACTTTCTTAGGCATGACTCATGATGAGTTAGTGTTTCTAACTCCGGGAAACAAAATCATTACTAAAATATGTTATTAAACTATAGTGATTGGAGTCAAATCATTGGACCCACTTAGTTCAGTATCTTTTTCCGTCACTCTATCTAAAATATTTTGTATCGGCGGGATATTCCAAACCGAAGCATGCTCTCTCTAATCTCCATGTAAATTTCATGGTGATCAATGCGATTGTGCGCGATCTCTGCTTGTAACCAACACTCGACTTTTACCACTTATTAATTGACAAAAACTAAGGCTTATCTTCTTAGTTTTTGCTCGTATCCTACTAGCTAATATGCTATTTAAACAAAAAAATTAATTTAATTAGTAAATCTCTTACGAATATTATAATAGGAAATCTACATATTGAATACTAAGAAAGTATATACACAAATATTGATCCTCTTGTAATAACAATGAAGAAAATATGTTTAAACTGATCTCATATTTTTGGAGAAACATAAAATCAAAAACATTGTTGGGATCAAATGAAATGTCATGATTTAGGCTTTTTAAGCGAAATATTGCGGTCATAGACTATTTTCTGTTGACGTGTTCGAATTATAATCTGTAAAAAAAACAAAAAAAAATGTCCCCACGAACATGTCCATTTTTGAACATGAACATATATGTTGACAGCTCTACTTTAAGGTCAAGTGATTCATTAGATAGGTGGATGTTAGAAGGTAGAAAACTATAGCTTCGTGATGAACAAAAGACGACGTGTTTCGTCGGTTCACACGTGCACGGACGTCTCATCTTTTCTTGTCCAAAGCATCCAATTAAACACTCTTATTGGTGGACAAGCCTAAACTTTAATTAATTATTAGGTTTTAGTTTTCATGTTTTTATCAACAAGTAGTTTGGTTGCCGGCTAATAAACTAATTGTATATTTGAAAATATGTGTTTTGTTAGATATTAAACTACCCGTATGAATGGTTTGTAAAGTTGAAGAGACGTGTATGTTCATGATAGATCGTGATCTTTAACCTGTCTTTTTCTTTATAGTGGCATGCTTCTATATGCATAACGAATTAAATAATAAAATATATAGTTGTGTTCACCTAGCTGCGTATTTTATTTACGCACACATATTCTGTCCATTAAGCCATTGACTTTTCTATAAGTATTTCTGTTGTAAATTCGACTCGGGGTGCGGTTTGCTAACAATTTTTTCTATAAATTGATATACTATGATATTTTGTTAACGGGTTTGAATTCAGATGATACAACCATAATAATAGTACAAACCATTAAACAATATAGTTTATAGTATTAATTAAGTATAATATATTAACAAACAATATTTTTCATCCTCTTAACATTTTTTAACATCATCACAACCACGAAAACTAAATATTTTAAACTTTTTTCGTTTGATATCACTCGGTCATGCAGGAAACTGATGCTCGCCTCATTCATGCATACGCAAAAAAATCCTCACATCACAAGCTTTTCCATTGGTGGAAATATGAAAAAGATTGAGCTTAGAAATTGCATATGATATTACGAGCTTAGAAAAAAAAACTTTGTTTCGGAAAAAATTGAGGTTCGAACCCTTTACCTGTGATCCACGACAAAGTCGGATTCAAGCATACCCTAGACTAGAGTTCAATACAATGAAACTATACAAATGGAAAAACCAACGAGTAACTTGCACAACCAGATTGGGATCCACGTCCCACTTTTTTTCACAATTCACTATCTATTCACGTGGCTCATGCTGAGTCATGCATTGTCACGAAGTAAAAAGATGGACAATTTCAAAAAATACTACTCCCTCCGTTCTTTTTTTGTTTGATGTTTAAGGTTTCTACACACAAAATAAGAAATCATTAAATTTTTAATTTTTTCAAAACAAAACATGTTTTATCATCAATTCCAAAAAAAATCAACCAATAAAAAAACAAACTGCAGAATTTAAACAGTCAAAAACTCAAAATCACAATTAATTTTGCATAGAAAATTGAAAACATCAATCTAAACAAAACAAAAAAATCACTCTAAAACATCAATAAAAAAATAACGGAGGGAGTATCTTTTTAAAAAAAATTCCAAAAATACTACATTATAGTTTTTTTTTCAAAAATACCACATTTTTTCTAAAGTTCCAAAAACACGATTTTTTAAAAATTCATTTTTAACATTCAAAACTAAACTTTAAACCCCAAAATTTAGTTTTTAAAATTAAATTAATTTTCGTTTCGCTTATATGTGAGTTGGTTAAGGACTAATTACACTCTAGCACACTTTTTTTATAAAAGTTTACACTACGGGACATTTTTGTTTTAAGGCACACATTTTATTTTTCTCCTTCTTTTTTAAACATAAAGACTAAAACACCCTTAATGAAGTTTTTCCTTCTTTTTCTCCACATGTGATTTGTACTTTCAGTCGTCACCATTGGATGAAGATTTAAAATAGATGGCTAAGATTGAACGAATTTTAAACACATGTTTTTACAGATTTTTGTGTTTGTGTGTAGTTTTTGTGTATCAGACTTGTGTTCGTCCACGAACTCTTATCCACGAAAATCGCTTTTTCAATATTTCATAAAAAAAATATCCTTCAAATAACAAATTCTCAGTTAAAATTACCGACACGTTTAACAACTCTACTATTACCATGAATTTAGTTCAACAAAGTTATTCTCGTCGTCCACGGCGGCGCTTGTTTTTGTGTGTTTGTGTTTTTATTCGAATTTGGTTCAACAAAGTCATGGTAATAGTAGAGTTGTTAAACGTGTTGGTAATGTAAACCGAAAATTTGTTATTTACAAGATAATTTTTTTATGAAATGTTCGAAAAGCGATTTCGTGGATAACTATTCGTGGACGAACACAAGTATGATATACAAGAACCACATACAAACTAATTTTTTTGTAAAAGCATGTCTTAAAGTTCGTTCAATCGCAACCATCCGTTTTAAACCTTCATCCAATGGTCACGATTGAAAGTACAAATCACATGTGGAGGAAAAAAGGGAGAAAGCTTCATTAAGAGTATTTTAGTATTTTTGTTTAGGAAAGAAGGGAAAAAAGGGGAAAAATATGAAAAGTGTGCGTAAAAACAAAAGTTTCTTATAATGTA
This sequence comes from Arabis alpina, assembly GCA_900128785.1. NCBI lineage: Eukaryota > Viridiplantae > Streptophyta > Magnoliopsida > Brassicales > Brassicaceae > Arabis > Arabis alpina. The sequence continues at coordinate 31,669,298 of LT669791.1, forward strand.
AACTTTTATCAAAAAAATGTGTTAGAGTGTATATAACCCGTTGGTTAATCCATTTCTTACTGCCTTTTTGTAGTATAAATGAAAATTATGAATTGGCCGCATATATATCTTTCTCCACACATGACACATCCATGAGAACTTGTAATTTTTATATTATCGTTTCAATCATCTCTATAACATCTCTTTAACTAAAACAAACAAATATTTCTACATTGCGAATTTTTTATGTACAAAATTATATATACCCAAGTAAGTTTTTAATCTAAGATAGAAGAGAGATATATAGAAAATGTGAAAATTGGAATTAGAGAAAGTTCTGTGGGGTTGGTTACAAAAATATGCGAGGTGCATGTTTGATACACGAATAGACATCATTTGTTTAAGACGTGTTCTATACCCACTCCATTCCCTAACACTTGTATTGGTTTTCACTTCTCTTCTTCTTTTTGTCTGAATCAACACTTGGGTTTCATGATTTTTCCATTAGTTGAAAATCCAAAATTAGTAAACTTGACCAATCTCTTAGCATTCCTTAATTTCCTATTTATTTATCTAATAAATTTGTATACACTTTGTTTTCCTTATAATTCCCGCACGTTAAGATTAATCTCGGTCTAATTATTACAGAAGCTATAATGTACAATACCTACGGCGAGCATATTCTCCTGGGCCTACCATTAGTATTATTTTGGGTAATTAACGTATTAATACATGTTAAGAAAATAATATTTTTTGATAAATATTCATTATATTAAAAAACCATCAACATTTAATTAAAAATACCATTAATTTTGAATACAACTGAAAAAATAATTAAAGTCAATAAAAAGTTCTCTCTCTTTTTTTGTTTAAGTAAATGAATCTACTAATCTCCATTTTTTTTTCAGACTCTACGTTGTTAGTTGCACACTCTACTAAGTTTTGGTAGATTCTATAAATGTCTTCTAACTTAATGGTACACTAGAATTTAGATCTGCTAGTTAATCATTTTTTACAGACTTTGCGTGTGGCACTCTACAAAATTTTGGTAGAGTCTATGAATGTTTTCAACTTAATGGTAAACTATTATTTGAATCTGCTAATCTGCCATTTTTTTACAGACTCTGCGTAATTAGTGATAGACTCTACGAAATTTTGGCAAACTATGCGAAAGTCTTCCAACTTAATGGTAGATTTGAATCTAAATATGCTAGTTCACTAATATTTTCGGTAGACTTTGTGTAGTTAGTGGTAGACTCTGCGAAAGTCTTCCAACTTAATGGTAGACTTTAATCTAAAATCTGCTCGTCTACCACCATTTTTGGGAGACTCAGCGTAGTTAGTGGTAGACTCTGAAAAGTTTTCATAGACTCTGCTAAAGTCTTCCAACTAAATGGTAGACTTAATCTTAATATGCTAGTCTACCATTATTTTTGGTAGACTCTACGTAGTTAGTGGTAGACTTTATGAAATTTTGGTAGATTATACGAAAGTCTTCCAACTTAATGGTATACTTGAATTTAAATTTGCTAGTGTGCCATCATTTTTGGTAGACTATGCATAGTTAGTAGCAGACTCTACGAAATTTTGGTAGACTTTACGAATGTCTTCCAACTTAATGGTAGAGTAGAATTTGAATCCGCTAATCTACCATTTTCTTGGCACTTTACGTAGTTAGTGGCAGACTTTGTGAAATTTTGGTAGATTCTACGAAATTTTGATAGACTCTATAAACTCTTTCAATTTAATGGTAGACTTCTGAGTAAAACAAATTTATAGTGAAATTTCTATATGGTAAATCTTTTTTTTTTTTACATTCTTTTCAGAAAAATAGTTATTATTTACATTTCATCTAAATTACCAAAAAAATTTGAAATTATAAATTTAAAATAATTTGATTTTTCAAATACTTATTAATAAAAAGGGTAATTTTGATATTATGAAAAAAATTGAAGATTAAAGTAAATTATTTGAACAACAAAAATTTCAATGCATTATGCTAACTATTTTAAAAATAAAGTAGTTTATCGTAAATAAAAGTTTCTAAGTTTGTGTGTGTGTTTTAGTATAAAAAGTGGATTCTATAGTCATGTAGGTTTTCATCTAGGGGTTTTGGGTGTATTTAGAGCATGTTCATTGATAATCTCTCATGGAGTATTTCAAAAATTAATAACTATAAATTATAGTGGTGCTCTCAAAACTTTAAATTTTTATTTCAAAGTTTCCCAAATGAGAAGTTTTAAGGTGAATTTTTCAAGTTTCGAAAAACAATATTACTCCCTCCGTTTCATATTAGTTGTCATTCTACGCTTTTTATTTTGTATCAAATTAGTTGTCGTTTTACATTTTCAATGCAAATTTATGATTGATTTTCCGATTTTATTCATACTCTTTTAGCTTATAATCTACACATATCAAATGAAAACCACATTAATTAGAGGTAAAACTGATTTTTTAAGTGTTTTCTTAATTGACATGAAATCACCTAGAACGACAACTAATATGCAACGGAGGGAGTATAGTTTTTAGATACTCCATAAAATATTATGGATGGAGGTGTTGTTAATGCCGAATACAAATCTACTTAATATTTTTCGAAATCTACTTAATACTCCATACATTACATATTAGTGGCCAAATGCCTAAAACTTCAAATATTTTTCGAAAAAAAAAATGTGGATTCTAAACGTTATAAAAGATCATTTATATCACGAGTAATAAGTATGATGTTATAAGATTTGTGGATAGCCATTTGTTTAATTTATCTTTGTAATTAATTTGTTATAGTTTCAAACAATCATACAATCTGTCAATTTGTTCGAGTCAAACAATCATATAATTATTATAACCTTATTTTAAAAACCCTAAAATCATTTTCACTTCAATATCAATTCTACGGATTACTAGTCATAACTATTCACTAATGTGTATTACATATGTCTTGTTCAAATAATGGTCGAAATATGTAATAATATTCATCAGTCATTTAAAGTTATATGGCCCTTCGGAAATCACGAGGAAATCGAAGGATGTCCTCCACCATGTGCGTCTGCTAAATAACAAACACATACTTCTCTTTGCACTTTGGGATTTATTCTCAACCATTATTGTCATATCTTTCTTTTTTTTTGAGGAAAGAATTATTATTCTGCTATCTCATCACACACACATATATATGTGAAGTAGAAGTGGTACGTAGGAAGTAGCCCATAGTAGTTGAAACGACCCGACCCGTTTTTTTTTTTTTTTAAAACAATAAGCTCTTAGTCTCAGACTAGCATTCCCATAAATGCTTGTCCTCCACAACCAAGCCACACAAATAAGCAACCAGCGGATAACACACTAAAACCAAACATGCAAATTCCATTAAATTACTAACCAGTTCGACAACAAATTCCAATCAATCCAGCAACCTAACCAGGTTCTAAAACAATAAAAGAAATACAATAAACCACACAGCATGAAAACCGAGACCCTAGATCATCTCCCTCTTCGTTGCCATGATTCCACGATCACAATTTGCCTTTTCCTGCACCACATGGTTAAAAGAGATGCGTGAGTATTATCACAAATACCCAGTGAGACGGTCCTCCCATCTACGACTGCGCACACAGACGCGATGGATCCGCTCAGGCAAACACGCATCAAACAATACACAAAACAAACACAACAACACGGCTCAACCACAGCCCAACAGGTAGCCTGTCGATCGACACTACCACTAGGTGTCGATCGACAGCCCTGTTCACGCCTGTCGATCGACACACCCACGGTGCCTGTCGATCGACAGCTCAACGGGACCCTGTCGATCGACCCAACCTCTAGGTGTCGATCGACAGCTCCTCGATCACCTGTCGATCGACACAACCTCTAGGTGTCGATCGACAGCCTCGTGTGACCCTGTCGATCGACACACCCTAGGGCTGTCGATCGACAGGTCGTCGCAGATTCATAGGAGATCGATCAATTATCCTCTCGGATCGATTCCTCCTCTGCGATAACACGAAACCTGCACAACAAACACAATCCAACAATCCATACACCACAAAACACACAGAAACAACATCAATCATCGCAATCAACTAGTTTTAACCTACCACCATACAACCCTAACGAATCCACCGGCCCAGAAGCCATGGTCACGCACTCACCTTAGATTTTCGGTTAGATTCTGGTAGAATTGAGGCTAGACACGAATTCAGCAACAACCACCACGAAATTCCACCTCGAATCGATCAAGAACGAAACCCTAATCACAAACTATCAGGAACAAGAGAAACTCCTCTCAAACTCTCTGTTTCTGATTTTTGGGACTTTGGTTCGCTCAAATGCGGCCAAAAACTCTTAAATACGAAGCCCTAGGGTTTACCCAAACCGGCCCGGTCCAATTGAACGACTTAAATCGAACCAGAAAACCAACCAATTCGAGCACCTGTCGATCGACAGACACTAGGTGTGTCGATCGACAGCCCTTAAGAGCCCTGTCGATCGACAGACACCATGTGTGTCGATCGACAGCCCCTCCATTTTACTAAAAAAATGGTTCACGGGCGTCACAATTCTCCCCCACTAACACTGGATTCGTCCTCGAATCCTCTAACACTACCCACCAATCTACCCTGGCCTAACCCGCCAGCAACACCGGAGACTACATCTCCCAGACCTTCCCGAGGTTCACATCCGTCCTATGCATATAGACCCGTCTCAGACATTGATTGCCCATAGCTCATAACCACCATCTAGCTTCGGGATCGTCACCCCTCAGCTCTAGGTGTCTAGTATCAACCCACCTCAGTCCGCACAGTCCTGACGGTGTTCGATACTCAACCATCTCCACACACCTCAATCCATCAAGACACACAGTCTATCAAGCTCTCGGTATGCAAAGATCTGCCAGAGGTCGCAACCTCCAAAACCATCCCCATACCCTCACGATCTCAGTCCGCGCAGTCCTGACGATCGATCGGTATGCAGGGAACCCACTGTCCCCCGGAGAGACGCATCTCTCAAGATCTGCCAAGAAAGACCGAGGTCTAACTCTGAGCTACGCAATCAATTCCTAACGTCTATAATGCACCTCTGACCGGAACTACCTCCTAAGGTCTTCACATGATATTCCCCTCCCGGAATACCATCACAAACGTGATCATCACAGATCACCCGGACCATCCCTCACCCCGGATGTCCCCGCAGAGTCTACCCGGAACTAGACAGTTCTAACCACCGTAAAACTTCTATTCCGAGACTCTCTCACACACACACACACAAACCGCTAGAGTCTCCACCGAAACTGGCAAGTTCTATCCGCAATAAAACTTCCATTTCGGGGTTCTCTAACCACAAACACATGACTCTCAAGTCAAACACATAAGAAAAACACTTTCTTATTCACTGGAAAAATGTCATAATCATTACAACTTTAATGAAAATACAAAAATCCACAACCAACACTGAAACTGGAAATCACAAAGAAAAACGAATTCACTCTTCTGCTTGCTTCTCGAACCACTTCTTGAACTTCGTTTTCATCTTTGCCTCTGGTTCCCAAGTCTCCTCCTGAATACCGTCACAGTCCCACAAGACTCTCAACAACGGCACTCTCTTCCGGCGCAGAACCTTGATACTTCTCTCAAGAATCCTAACCGGCCTCATCCCAACAGTCAGATTTGGCTGAAGATCTGCAGGAATCGTCACTGCTACCTCCTCAGAAGCATGCAAGCATCTCCTGAGTTTCGAAACGTGAAACACATCATGGAATTTCTCCATAATCGGAGGCAGCTCCAACCGATAAGCAACTGGTCCCACACGTTCCACAACCCGGAACGGACCCATGTACCTCGTACTCAGCTTATCCTCGGATATGGACCTGTTCAGACCCCGCATCATCGCCATCTTGAGATACACTCGATCTCCGACTGCAAACTCCAACTCCTTCCTTCTCCTATCGGCATAACTCTTCTGCCGATCCTGAGCTTCTTTCATGTTCAGCTTCACAACACGGATCTTCTCCGTCGTCTCCTGAACAAAATCAGCCCCAAAGATGCTCCTCTCCCCCACTTGGGTAAAACATAGCGGAGTACGACATGGCCTCCCATACAACGCCTCGAAAGGAGCCATTCCAATACTCGCCTGAAAACTGTTGTTATATGCGAACTCCACCAAACTCAAGTGATCCGCCCAATGACCACCCCAATCCAGCACGCACATCCTCAACAGATCTTCCAGTGTCTGAATCGTCCTTTCGGACTGCCCATCCGTCTGCGGATGATTAGCTGTACTCATGTGCACCTTAGTGCCCATCTCAGCCTGAAAAGCTCTCCAGAACACTGAAGCAAACCTCGGATCTCGATCCGACACAATACTCGCTGGCACTCCATGCAACCTCACAATTTCCTTCACATACTTCTTAGCCAAGACCTCCGCTCCGTCTGTCTTCTTAATGGCCAGAAAATGTGCTGACTTAGTCAGACGATCCACAATCACCCAAATCGCGTCATAGGTCCGAGAAACCGGCAACCCTACTACGAAATCCATGGTAATCATGTCCCACTTCCATTCTGGAATGGGTAGACTCTGCAATAAGCCACTAGGAACTTGGTGCTCAGCCTTCACCAACTGACACACATTGCAAGCTGCAACCCAATCTGCCACATCTCTCTTCATCCCGACCCAATGATAGTACCTCTTCAGATCCCTATACATCTTAGTCGCTCCCGGATGAATCGAAAACTTACTCGCATGAGCTTCTCTCAGAATTTCCTGCCTCAAGTCCTCATCCTTAGGAACACAGACTCGTCCATGCACTAAGATAGTCCCGTTAGCAGAAACCTGATATTCGGAACCAGTAGCCTTGGAGAGATCTAACAACACCGGATCCTGCTCCTGAGCTACTCGGATCCTGCTCAATAGATCCGCCTGATCTGCCGCCGCTAACCCCAACGGTTCCTCTGAAGTAACACATAACCTCAAAGTACTAAGCACACTCACCAGATTCTCCACATCCCGCTCCTGAGACGAATCATACCTTCTCCGACTAAGAGCATCTGCTACAGTGTTAGCCTTACCCGGATGGTAAACAATGTCCAAGTCGTAGTCAGCCAACAACTCTGACCATCGCCTCTGTCGTACATTTAAATTCTGCTGAGTAAAAATGTACTTCAGATTATGATGATCAGTGAACACCTGAACTCTGCCACCATACAAGTAAGACCTCCAGATTTTCAACGCGAAGATCACTGCAGCCAGCTCTAAGTCATGAACAGGATAATTGCCCTCGTGCTTCCTCAACTGCCTTGAAGCATAAGCAATCACCTTACCCTGCTGCATCAACACACAACCCAAACCAACTCCCGAAGCATCTGTGTACACCACATAAGGCTCACCCGGTTCAGGTAACGCCAGTACTGGTGTACTAGTCAACATCGTCTTCAGCTTCGCGAAACTCAACTCACACTCAGCCGACCACACAAAAGGAACATCCTTTCCCGTCAGCTTCGTCATAGACTGAGCCATACTCGCAAAACCTTTGACGAATCTTCGATAATAGCCTGCCAACCCAAGAAAACTCCTGATCTCAGTTGCATTCCTCGGCCTAGGCCAATCTCGGATAGACTCAATCTTTGCCGGATCCACAGAAACTCCTTCTGCAGAAACGATGTGACCTAAAAATCCCATCTCTCTCTGCCAGAAACTGCACTTACTCAACTTCGCAAACAGCTTCTGTTCCCGCAGCTTCTCCAGAACTCTCCTCAAATGAACCTCATGTTCCTCCAGACTCTTCGAATAGACCAGAATATCATCGATGAAAATGATTACGAACTCATCCAGATACTCCCGGAAAACTCCGTTCATCAATCTCATAAACGCCGCAGGTGCATTCGTTAACCCGAATGGCATCACTACAAACTCAAAATGCCCATACCAAGTCCTGAAAGCCGTCTTCCGAACATCTGCTTCGTCTATCGGAATCTGGTGGTAACCGGATGCCAAGTCAATTTTTGAAAACCAAGTAGCCCCTCTCAGCTGATCTAACAACTCATCAATTCGCGGAAGAGGATACTTGTTCTTCACAGTGACTCGGTTTAGCCCTCGATAATCGATGCACAACCGGAAACTACCGTCTTTCTTCTTCACAAACAACACCGGTGCTCCCCACGGTGAAGTACTTGGTCGAATAAACCCCTTCTCCAATAAGTCCTCCAACTGCTTCTTCAACTCCGCTAACTCTGCTGGAGCCATTCGGTAAGGCGCCTTAGACAACGGCGTCGTTCCGGGTTCTAACTCAATCGTGAAAGGATCCGACCGAGATGGCGGTAATCCTTGCAACGACTGAAAGACATCTTCGAAATCCCGAGCGACCCGAATATCTCTCACAGCAACCCCACCAACAGCTTCCGGCATAACAATCGTGGCCAAGTAAGCCTCGCAACCCCTCTCAATCATCGCCTCAGCTTGAACAAGGGAGATCACAAGACTACCTGAAGTCGGTCTCACTCCTTGATAAACCAACCTGCCACCTTCACGTTCAAATACCACTCGACCCCGATGACAATCCAGATGGACTCTGTACCGATTCAACCAATCCATACCAAGGATAACATCGTACAGTTCCACCGGACTAATCACTAAGTCAGCTGGCATCAACTCTCCCGCTACCAGAATATCCACTTCCTTCGCCCGGCCATGCGTAGCTAGAAACTCTCCTCCAGCAACCATAACCGGTCCAGTCCGCTCACCAACGTCACTCCGGATACCACTTCTCTCGGCATGGTCCGGAGTAATGAAGCAATTCGATGCTCCAGAATCAAACAACACGTGGGATTCACACCCACCTACAAACAAGGTCCCTACACAATTCCCAAGTGCTAAGCAACCTAACTTTCTATCACAGGCAAACAATCTAACACAAGCACTAAGCAATTCTACACTACTGAATTTACAAAGTCTGAATTAGAAAGTTACCCGTGATCGGTCTAGAGCTCGGTTCTCCCGGCGCTGCAATAGCCGGCGGACGCTCCATCGCCGCGATCTGATCCAAAGGCTGCACCGGCCCATACTGAGCTACTGGCTGGACCACTGCCACTGCCAACGGCTGCAACTTCGGACAGTTCGGTCTGATGTGCCCCGACTCCCCACACTGATAGCACGTCCGAACTCCTCGAACCTCACTCCGCTTCGGGCAACTCGCCCTCTGGTGGTCTAGACTCCCACAAATGTAACAGCCTCGGCCACTTTGGCCCGATCCCGAAGCGCCTTCCCACTTCCTCTTCTGCCCTTGCGCAGGCTTGCCGCCTTTGCCCGGACCTGCCTGCTGCACCTGCTGCTGCTGAGGCCTCCGAGGCTGAACAGCTGGAACCACGATCGCAGCCTGCTCCCTCAGATCCTCCTCGATCTGTGCAGCCACCTCAACCAACTCTACTCTACTCGCGAACCTGATGCCTCTGCACCGAGTCCGTAAATCCGGTCGAAGTCCTCGCAAGAACCTCCGAACCTGAGCCTGCTCATCCTCGAAGCTCCTACCAGCATAACCCAGGAGTCTATTAAACTCCACGTCATACTCCCGCACCGACCTCGTGCCCTGAGTCAAGTCCAAGAACCTCGCCTCTAAACGATCCAACGCCTCCTGAGGAAAGAACTTGGAGTTGAACTCCGTCACAAAATCCGACCACGCCATCGCAGTCCCGGCCCACCTAGCCGCTACACTCCTCCACCAGAGATGTGCATCACCGTCCAAATAATGGACCGCCAAGTCAACCTTGTATCCCTCGGGACACCTAATCGAACGAAAGTTCCGCTCCACTCTCATCCGCCACTCATCAGCCTCCTCAGGCTTCACACTACCCGCAAAAGAACCCGTACCGATCCTCTGCATCTGCTCCATCATACGGATATATGACGGAACCTCCTCAGCAACCGCAGCCCTCGGCTGCACCTCTGCCACACGTGGCACCACTGGAGCCTGCACTGGCACCGCACCCGGTAACCGCTCCAACAACTGTGTCAGCAGGTCAGCCAAACGGTCATCTCTAGCTTGGGCTACACCCGCGGCCGCAACCGCACCCACAGCTGGACCAACACCACCAGCACCACCAGCCTCAACAGGACCCACACCAGCCCCTACAGGACCCACACTGGCCCCCACACTGGCAGTCACACTGGCAGTCTGCCCATCATGAACCGACTGCTGACCTGCCGCAGGCCCATGCGCGGAACTCTGAACCTCACTAACCACTGGCTCCTCCACGAGTCCGCGACCCCGGCCTCGGCCCCCACGACCACGTCCTCTAGTAGCTCTAGCCATCTCACTGCATTCACAAGCAGCCTAACTAAGCACTAGAAAGACTCAAAACACAACAATCAACACTTACCGTGGAATCTCTTTGAAGGCTCGAAGGAAGATGATCTAGAACCCCCAAACTCACAGAATTGCAATTTACCAATTTCAATCCTAGCAGTTCTAGCCCGTCCTAAAACCGTATCGCTCTGATACCAAACTGAAACGACCCGACCCGTTTTTTTTTTTTTTTAAAACAATAAGCTCTTAGTCTCAGACTAGCATTCCCATAAATGCTTGTCCTCCACAACCAAGCCACACAAATAAGCAACCAGCGGATAACACACTAAAACCAAACATGCAAATTCCATTAAATTACTAACCAGTTCGACAACAAATTCCAATCAATCCAGCAACCTAACCAGGTTCTAAAACAATAAAAGAAATACAATAAACCACACAGCATGAAAACCGAGACCCTAGATCATCTCCCTCTTCGTTGCCATGATTCCACGATCACAATTTGCCTTTTCCTGCACCACATGGTTAAAAGAGATGTGTGAGTATTATCACAAATACCCAGTGAGACGGTCCTCCCATCTACGACTGCGCACACAGACGCGATGGATCCGCTCAGGCAAACACGCATCAAACAATACACAAAACAAACACAACAACACGGCTCAACCACAGCCCAACAGGCAGCCTGTCGATCGACACTACCACTAGGTGTCGATCGACAGCCCTGTTCACGCCTGTCGATCGACACACCCACGGTGCCTGTCGATCGACAGCTCAACGGGACCCTGTCGATCGACCCAACCTCTAGGTGTCGATCGACAGCTCCTCGATCACCTGTCGATCGACACAACCTCTAGGTGTCGATCGACAGCCTCGTGTGACCCTGTCGATCGACACACCCTAGGGCTGTCGATCGACAGGTCGTCGCAGATTCATAGGAGATCGATCAATTATCCTCTCGGATCGATTCCTCCTCTGCGATAACACGAAACCTGCACAACAAACACAATCCAACAATCCATACACCACAAAACACACAGAAACAACATCAATCATCGCAATCAACTAGTTTTAACCTACCACCATACAACCCTAACGAATCCACCGGCCCAGAAGCCATGGTCACGCACTCACCTTAGATTTTCGGTTAGATTCTGGTAGAATTGAGGCTAGACACGAATTCAGCAACAACCACCACGAAATTCCACCTCGAATCGATCAAGAACGAAACCCTAATCACAAACTATCAGGAACAAGAGAAACTCCTCTCAAACTCTCTGTTTCTGATTTTTGGGACTTTGGTTCGCTCAAATGCGGCCAAAAACTCTTAAATACGAAGCCCTAGGGTTTACCCAAACCGGCCCGGTCCAATTGAACGACTTAAATCGAACCAGAAAACCAACCAATTCGAGCACCTGTCGATCGACAGACACTAGGTGTGTCGATCGACAGCCCTTAAGAGCCCTGTCGATCGACAGACACCATGTGTGTCGATCGACAGCCCCTCCATTTTACTAAAAAAATGGTTCACGGGCGTCACAGTAGTGAACATTTGTCGAATAGTTGCAACTCTCACGTGCAAGCGTATGTCTATATACATACATACATATCATTGTGTCCCCCTTCCTTTTCCTTGGCTCTCTTGTATTCCTAACATTCTAGCTTTAAATGGTAAACATGAAATAAATTGATATAGATGAATAAGATACACACTATAAATGAATAAATTCATTTCATTCATTTTTGTGTGTGTGTGTGAAGTGTTCATTCCATTCCATTTTTAATTAACCGTAATTGTTTTAATTTTAGCAAAATGTTAATAATATTTCATTACACAACATTTTATCCCTAAAATAACATCAAAGATATTCATCAAAGAATATTGATTTGTAATCGATTTTACAATTCATTTTAAACTATATAGATATTTATAATTTTAAAATTATATTATTGTAGTGAATTGATATTTATAAATAATCTATATAAAAGAACATTAATTTATTTTATTTTTAGTATTTTAGCATATATGTAATAACAATATATATTTTACCAAAATTTACAAAGTACGATCAATTATATATAAATTGGTTGGAAAATAGCGAATGTACATAGAGAGTGGGAGGGGCACTTGCACCCCATAACATTGTTCAAAAGTAGTGTAATTTAAGCAATAATTTTAATAATGCTCCTCTTGACAATTGATATTTCGTTAACATGCACCGGGTAAAAAATGAGTCTAGTCACATGTATCGGGAAAAAAAAATATTGGTTATCAGTTTGAACCTCTTTTACCAAAAAAAGAAGGTTTGAACCTCTTATGCAAAATCTAAATATAAACTAAACTAAATTAATACTGAGTGTATATCTCTAAAAATCGTTGAGATCATAGACAAGAACAAGATATGGTATTTGAACTTGACAACAAAAAATCATAAAAATAAAGTAATGGCAAAAGCCGGAAAAAAACCCCAAATATAGCCTGTAATGCAAGAAAGATCAGTCACCGCCTGCTCATACAAATATGCGGGGTAGCTGATCATAAACAAGCTATGAATTTTGAATGTCTTTCAATAATATCCAAATATGTCTTGATTGTTAAGCCTTTAGACTAATTTTTTCATGCGTTTGAAAAAGACCATCCTCTCATATTTATATATATATATATATATATATATATTTCATTTGTCTTTAAATTTTTACTTTTTAAAGTCTGAATTCATTACAAATTATGATGATTGTTACAAATAATATTCTAACACGAAAAATTCAATTGGCTTTTAAAATTACTTTTAACCCAAGAAAGATATAAAGAGTGTCTAGTTAAATTGCAAACAATGACTTGGTTTATATTATCTCTCTTACCTTTCCTACTTTTATTTTTATTTTATTTCTTATTTAGTTATTATAATTTCTTTTTTTTTTAGAATACTTGAATTTTTATTTCTATTTGTAAGTTTCCAAAATTTAAAAGTTCATACATATGGAAACTTTCTTGTTCTATACTTCAAATAATGTAGGAAGTATATCCTTTTATAGGTTTAAGGGTTTTTGATATTTTTACTTTGTGTTTTATTTGGTTATGTTTTTTTTTTTTTTTTTGGTCGAAATTTGGTTATGTTGTTATAATGATAAATGTGTTTATACTCATGTATGTGTATCATGTGTATGATACGTTTCTCTGCATTCATTGTGTGAATTATATCGACAACTTCTAAAGCGATATATGGTGTCTTAGTTATAACACTTTAACTTAACCAATTGACAACTGATTTGTTCGGAATGTGACAGCTGAAACCAAGCCAATTGAAAACTAGTTCAAAAAGAATATTGTCTAAAACATGTTCGATTATGTAACAGAGAATAACAAAAGTTGTTAGAATATATATGGTCTAAGGGTTCATAAAGCTTGTTTTCATTATGAAAACACTAATCAATATCATTCTTCTTAGAAACGGTAGTTTAAAAAGCTCAACGAGACTTGTTTCCTCCTTCATGAAAGTGTAGGTTGAGATATCAATCTAAGTCTCACATCGGAAGTTTAGATAAGAATAATCTAATATATAAATAGATGTCCAACCTAATTAGTATGAAACCTTTTGGGAAGAAGCCTAAAAATAAATTTGTGCGAGCTTCGCTTCTGGGCCCAAAGCGGACAATATCATACTAATGGGAAAGTTATACATGGACTTGAAAGCACCAATAAATGGTATCAGAGCCCAGGTTCAAAGAAGTAGACCTGGAGAAGTAAGTTGGACATATTTGTTGTGGGAGTCGAGCCCTCATAAAGGTGACATACGAACGGTACAAGATGGGTGCTAGGTTTCGTTAGAGTAGAAGTCCACGAGTTATGTGGTACTTGGTTTGAGGGGAAGATTGTTGGGATATCAATCCAAGTCCCACATCGGAAGTTTAGACAAAAATAATCTTATTATATAAAGGAGAGTTTGTCAAATTGTAACTCATAGGATCGTGACATATGTCTATTATCGATCGAGATGATGACATGTGTTAAAATACTCTATTTAAAATCAAGCAATTAAAAAAATAAAAATATCATTGTGTTAAACCAATAAAATAAAGACACATTAACATTTTTCTTAGTGTTTCATTAAACATATTTTTAAAACCCAAACCAAAATTTATGTAAGTGGTTAAAAAGAAAAACAAAATATAAATATCATTATGTTCAAAAAAATAAATGTTACATCACAAAAATGAAACTTTATATATAAAAACAAAATAAATGTTAAACTATAAATTATTTAAAAAGAAAAAGTAAACATACGTTCAACCTTCCAAAAATGTTTTTATTTATGGAAAAGGCAAACCCAAAAACTATATAATAGCACACACCTCCCAAAATTTAACGTACACCCCAAATCCTTAAATACCACTGTTCCATAAATCAGTCAAAACTATTTCATTTTTGATCAATTAGATCGAAATCGTGTTTACCGTCGAACTATTGCATGTATTCTTTGAAAGTGGGAACCTAGAAATCTTAAAGCGAACAACGTACTTATGGGAATGGAAGTTCTTCTACTTGAGGAAAAGGTTAGTATATATAATTGATATTATATACAAAAAATTCTTCGTCATTTCAAATAGATTCAGTTTCAAAGTATAGATGAATTATATTTATCATTTTTTGAAGATTTAAACTCATTATTGATTTTCTAACTCACGGTTAACAAAACGTAATTTATGACTATATTAACGGGGTATTAATTTAGAACATAACTATACGAGTATAATTATACAAATTATCAATTTTAATATCTAATACCCGCATATTATTGTGGATGTCGAAAATCGCACAATTAGATTTGTAAGAGTTTCGAGAGGAAACAGCGATTTCTATGTTAAGCTACAAAAGAGAAAACGATGAGCAAAGAGAAATAGGGGTATGTTATTGCTTTGTATTGTTTTTGTGAATCAAGTTGCGGATCCTTTTCTCAAGGGATGTACAATGATATATATAGTCTTTCTAAGTCGGCTAAGTCCTCGTCTAAGAGATAATGTCAAGTTTCCTAAATCTTCTCGAGTTGCCTTTTCCCTAAGTCAGTCGCCGCAGAAGTGGGCTTTGAAAGTGGGCCAGGCTTCGGCGTTGAGACTTCACGCTCCTAGGATTGTTTCGACGTGGCTGTTGTGTTTGTCTTCTGGAGACATTCGAGTTTGACGTCTCAAGTGTCTTCTGGCCAAAGTCTAGCTCAAGAAGTCTTCATGACTTCTGGAATCATTTTTTAGAAGAGTTCATGGCTTCATGACTTCACGACTTCATGGCTTCATGACTTCATGACTTCATGGCTGGAAGACTTCATGACTTCACGACTTCATGGCTTCATGACTGGAAGACTTCATGACTTCATGACTTCATGGCTTCATGACTTCATGTCACGAGTCCGTGAAGACTTCCTCTTCACAGGCGGATAAGACTTAGGGTGGAAGGAAACTTAAGTTGGAAGAGACTTAGCTCGATTCTGAAAATGACTTAGGAGACTCACGATACTTGCACGTTGATAAGAATCGATGTCTATGAGTTATGATGTCATAACTTGAAGGCCAATATTGAGCGGATGAAATCCGACCCCAACAGTTAGCCCCCCAGCTCAGTAGTTTTAGTGATAACAGTACCGAGGTAGAGATCATTGGGCGTCAATGTTGCCGTTCAAAGTTATGACATTATTGATAGCGTGATGTTTTAGGCTTAAGTTGTTAGTACTGTAGGCGTTATACTTTTGTTCTTCAAAGGTTTTAAGACTTCGCGCTCCGCTTGCTAGAGCGGATAGCGTTGTCGTTGATAGTGGTTTTTGCGCCGAAGATTTTAAGACTTTGCGTTTTTATGAAGATTTTAAGACTTCATGTTTTTGTGAAGATTTTAAGACTTCATGTTTTGAGCGTCGATGGAAATCTCTTCATAAGGAAGAGTGTAAGACTTAGGGTCCCTTTCGTCGACTTGAACGTTTTGTTATTTGACTTGTGTAGGTGTGATAAGTGATTATGGAAGTAAGAGAACTTAGCTTGTCTTTGGAGATGGACCCCAATGAACACAGACCCGACAGTATCGACTTCTCCGCCGAGGATCGGAGCAAAGCCGTCGTCCGGAACGAAGCCAAAGACCGGAGCGAAGCCGTCGTTTCCACCAAAGACCCGAAGTTCATTATGGAAAATCGCGACGAAGCCCTCGTGTCCAATTCTCTGAAGACCTCAACGATGATCCGTGCCGAAGACTTCGTATCTGATCACGTGGCTTCGGGGACCCGTGGTCGATTCCTTGGTGTCGATGACTTCGGCGCCTCTGTGTCGGGTCATGCGGCTTCGGAGACTTGGCATCGAACTCATGCCCTCGATGACTCTATTGCCCCCACGCCGGTCCGCGTGGCTTTGAGTCAAGGTAACGACCCGATGAGCCGTCTTCATGATGGCTTCGGGGCCGAGGCTTCGGGGACCCAGCATCGGTTCCTTGGTACCGATGAGGTTGGTGCCACGGCACTGGACTGCATGGCTTCGGGTCGAGGCAACGACTTAACGAGTCTGGTGGTTCCCGATGGCGACCCATATGACCTTTTTAACGGCGTAGACCCAAGGTTACTTCCAGGAGGAGCCGGCTTCTCATCATCGTCTTCGTTCTCTTCTTCGCGTGACTTAGAGTCTTCTGATGTCAAAGACACATCTGCTAGAGTTGATGTCGAGGAAGCGAAGAAGACTAAGAAGAAGAAGAAGCCAATGGTTCGTTTGGATCCTCTAGGATCTTCCCTCTCGACTGCGGAGTCTTTGGATGCTCTTCGAGCTAGATGTGGGATCCCGGAAAAGATTGTGTTTGTTGTCCCTACTCTTTATGCAAAGCAGGACAACAATGATTGGGATGCCAAGGTCGCGCAGTTGAGGAGTCGGCTGAGCACTGCATACACTAGAGTTGTGGAGGTCGTTGGCGCGGCGAGAGAGGATATGACCCGCGGCATCGAGGGGCGAGTGAGCCGAGCTGTAGAGGTGCTTGCAAAGCTTGGCGAGGAAGCCAAGGAGGACATGCGGGATCTCGCAAAAATTGATGCGAATCAAGGTTCTTCAAGGGAAGAAAGTGCCAAAGCTTGAAGATGAAGTCAAGCGTCTAAGAGGGCAGCAAGATGAGAGTTATGAAGATCGGGATGTGTTTAGGGAACTCTTTGCTGATGTGAAGGAGGTGATAGGGATTCCCGATGCCGCAAGTGATATATATGTTGCTCATGCGGAGCAGGTGAGCGAGGTTGTTGGAACTTTTGCTACTGAGACTACTCCGCCAGAGTCCTTTGATGGAGCAGATATTGACGTCGAGGGCGTCGTTCCAGAGGAGGGATAAGGCGATGAGGATGTCGTGTGATTGCTTTCCCTCTTTATTGCTTTCACGTTTAAATCTTTGAATGAGTTTGTAGTGAAGCGATATTGCGAGTGCGTTTATGCTTTGAATCTACCAACGATGTTGCTGGGTTTTTAGGATGATCGCTTCGGTTTTCAAATGCGCCATTCTTTTGAACACTCTTCTTTGATAGTGAACATTCGTCTGGTTTTACCAACGTTGTTGTTGGGTTTGGTTTACATTCAAGATGACAGACGTCAAAGCAGATAACGACGACGTCGAAGTAGATGACGACGACGTCAAAGTAGATGACGATGAGAATGGTGACGAGGAGATCGATGACTTATTGACTTTATGACTTTTGTCTATGAGTTTTTTATGATTTTCGGATGTGGTTACCCATGACTTTTGTTATAGCGTTGGATGGTTTGTATCCGCGCCATGATGACGTTGTACCCCGCATCTTGGTAGATGCGAGATAATAATGAAAGCGGCTTTTGTTTCCTGCCTTTCTCATGAGCTAGGCTCGTTATGTTCTTTGAAAGATCATATGAACTTGAAGAGTAATGGTACTCGTTTTGTTGACTAAGCCTTTAGTACATGTTGGAGATCGTTTACACTTGAAACGCCTTTGGCTGTTTATACCAACGTCTTTGTTGGGTTTATGATTGCAGGGTAATAAAATCGCAAGTGCGCTTTCGCACCTTCCTACCAACGTTGTTGTTGGGTTTCCGCTTTTACCAACGTTGTTGTTGGATTTTCTAGAATGGCGGTGCTTTCTGAACACGTCTGTTCATAAGCGATCAAACCCTTTGAGTTGACCAACACGTTGTAGGGTTTTTCAGAATGATTATTCGGTGTATAAACCTAAGTAATCATTGGCAGCTGCTTTTTACCAACGATGCTGTTGGGTTCTTGAATGACCAACCAGGGTCAAAAAGCCCAGGAACTGAACATTAGAATCAGTCGGGGTCAAAAGCCCAGAAATTGACCATTATAACTTATATAGTGCAGTTATGATCCGATGATGGATGTCAGTGGATTGAACTTGCTTGAAAAAGGCTTTGAATAATCCATAGAGGATGTAATTGATGAAGTCTATGAGACTTGTGTCAAGTGTTTGTTGTCAGAAGCAAAGAGCTTGATAGAAAATGGGAGTATACGAGTATACATACCCCACTCCCCCTCCTTTTGACGGAGGAGGGCAACTGAACTCATTCGGAGACAAGCTGCCTACGTACCCTTTGCAGAGATCAAGTCGCCTCGTAGTTCATTCCAGAGGCCTCTAGAGATACTAGTGACAGTACCCTTCGAGTGCCTTGCACGCCACTAGAGAGTGGTGTGGTGGGTCTTGTTTGACATCGGCAAGGCATAGACAACGATGACATCGGCGAGGCATAGACAACGATGACATTGGTGTTTGCTTGGTTGAGAGACGTCGGGGCCGATGACATCAGGGAAGCAGGTTGAGGTAGCTCGCGGTTATGATTGGTTGCATACTTTACTACTTGCAGACGCGTTGGCTCTACGTTTTTAGCAGCTTCTGCAAACTGTAATTGCTATAAGAGGTTGGTCAAGTCTTTGACCTGTTCGGAGCTGGTCCTTGTTCTCTTTCGCGATTCTTGAGGAGTAGAGTCCTCCTTTTTTTCTCAGTGTTCCTCAGCTTGTGCTCTACCATGAAACACATACGAGACTCCTTCTGGTTGCTCCATATCGTTTTTACGCCGATATGTGTAGGAAACTTGAGGCACAAGTGGTATGTTGAAGGCATTCTTGTTGATGTTCGGGAAGGAGATTCGCTTATTAGGAAAATCCACCATTGCTCCCACTGTTGCAAGGAACTGTGCACCAAGAACCAATGGCTTACAACTATTATCCTTGGTCTCAATGATGTAGAAGTCTGTAGGAACAAGACAATCTCCTATTTGGAGCAAGACGTCAGGAATGAAGCCTTTTGAAACTGTAGAAGAAGTATCTATAAGCTCGATATATGTCTTTGAAGGCTGTAACTCAAAAATCCCTAGCTTCTTTCCAATAGCCTCAGACATGACGTTCACATTAGCTCATGTGTCACAAAGAGAATCCTTTAATTCCATACCTTTGATTGAGCACGGAATAACGAACATTCCTGGATTCAATAACTTTGGAAGTTTCCTTAATGATGTTGGAGCCTGTTTCCCTTTTTCCTTAGATGCTTTGTCACTGCCATGGTTGATAGGTGAAGGGTCTAAACTCATTGGGTACGGAATCTTGGGCTTGTAGACACGTTCGACGGCGATTTCAAACTGATTTTTCAAGTTTTCTGCGTTTCTCAGTGGTGTCGATCGACACACATGATGAGTGTCGATCGACACTGTCTATTTCGAAATTGCCATCAGATATTGGTGTCGATCGACACACTACTGGTGTCGATCGACATTATGCTTTGCAATCTTAAAATTCACGTTTTCTTCAAGCATCGATCGTTGCACAGCCCACAATTTCAAGTTTTCTTCAAGAACCACTGGCCAATCCTCATCTTGACACTTCTCAAAAGTTGGAATCACTTGTTCTTCACTCTTCAATGTGATAGAATTTGAGAAGTGCCTTGGGTTCATATCCATTTTTCCAGGAAGACAACCTTATTGCCTCTTCACTGATTCCGCAATTCATATTCCGCAGTATCCAACTTCTTCATATGGATGTTGATAGCCTCAATCTTCCCATTCAAATCAGTATATAAGGTGTCGATCTTTCCATTGAAGTCAACTGTCATCTTCTGCTGTCCCTCTAGAATCTGCTCGAGCATAGCTTTTGTGTTATCATCTGAAGATCTAGCTGGTATTGGCTGATAAGATGAAGATCCGTAGGTTCTCTGGTTGTTGCTGCTGCCATATGGCTTCTGATAGTCACCCTTCTGATATGGAGATCTCTGACCATAGTTAGGAGAACTAGGATTCCCTGAGAATGAGCTCCTCTGATTGTAACCATTGTACCTCATGTTCTCTGACTGATTCTCAAACCTCTGATTCGGGTACCCATTCTGGTTGATGTAGTTGACATCTTCTTGTTCTCTATCCTCATCCTGATAGAATGTGTCAACTTCCTGAGCAAAATGAACCGACTTCTTTCCCACCAAAAGGTTGTGAACATAATCAATCTTAGCCTTCACCTCAGCAATCTCAACTCCACCTTCTCTCCTCATCAATCTTCTTCGTGTTGTTGCTTGAAGCCACATTCTTGATAAGTATGATACAATCAGTTGGAAATCGAGTCTTGAAATCCTCATTACTCGCAGGATCTAGAGCTGTCTGATGTTTCCAATCCACATCTCTGAAGAAAATACCCAACAACTGAACCTTTGTAAACTCGGGGTGAGGACAATCTCTCTGATAGCCCTTGAAACGTTCCCATGAAGCCTTGAATGCTTCAGTTGGACCCTGAACGCATGTTGAGATCTTAGCTCGCATATCCTCTGAACGCGACTCATCGTAAAAATGGTTCAAGAAAGTATCCTTGGTGTCATTCCAAGTTGTCAGTGAGCCTGGCTCCAACTATTTCAGCCAAGAGGCTGCCTCTACAGCCAGAGAGTAGGGGAAGAGCTTAATAGGATGTAGTCTTCATATACATCATTAGCCTTGATGTTCGACGCAAGATCCTCGAACCGTTCAAGATGATCCATGGGATGCTCGGTTGGGTGCCCATGGAACTGATGTTGAGCCACTAAAGAGAAGTATGCAGGCTTCAACTCAAAATCTCTCTTACGAAATCCAGGAGGCCGAATCGCTGCCTGGTTGGCATAGTATTCTTCAGGGCGGTTTTAATTTCCCAAAGTGCGTCGGTTCACTACAACCTCCTGAATTTGATGATTCGCCTAAGCCTGACGCTCTAGCTCAGCTCACTGAAGCTCTAACTCAGCTTGTTGACGATCTAACTCAGCACGTTCCCTTGCAACTGCTTCGTCAACCTGGTCTACCTCCACGAGACCACTACCAGCTTCATCGAGTCTCTCTCCTTGGTCGTTGTATCAGTTTCCTTCTCTATCAAACAACTGACCTTCAATATTCGGAATCAAAACCACAGAGCGATTCACCATCTTAGCTTGCTTCGCCTCTTTTATGTTTTCCCGTTCTAAAACTCCTAATTCAGCTCTAACTTAGTTTTGATCCTTGTTGCTCCTTGTTTTGCAAGAATGCATACACCTGAAACACCAAAAACAAAAGAGAAGAAATCGAAGATTAGTAACAAAATAAATAAATACTTAGTCAAAATTCTAGAATCAAAATCATATGGGTGATTTTGACTCCCCGGCAATGGCGCCAAAATTTGATATGCTCAAATTTAACCCTGAGCTACTCTCTCAAATTAAGAGGTCGTCGTAGTAGGGGTCGAATCCGTGGGAGTCAAATCAAACTATAGGATGTATGACTTCGAATTAAGCTAAGCGAATTAT
The DNA here is from genome assembly GCA_900128785.1 of Arabis alpina. Taxonomy (NCBI): domain Eukaryota; kingdom Viridiplantae; phylum Streptophyta; class Magnoliopsida; order Brassicales; family Brassicaceae; genus Arabis; species Arabis alpina. The sequence goes on from LT669791.1 coordinate 31,691,336, forward strand.
GGAAAGTAAATGCAAAAACTAATTCAAGACAAATGATGATTTTTGGATTCTTCAAATTCAATTAAACAAAAAGCTAGGTTTTCAGGAAATTCTGAGGATGAATCAAAATTGCAAATTAAAAGACGTTAGAATTTAATTAAGAACCGCTCTCGAACTTGAAACTCTAAGGTATAACTAACCAACTTCCGTTGCGAAAACTAACTATGCCTAAACTCTAGAAAGCCAAATTCCTTTGCGAATTCAATCAATTTAAACAAGCATTAAGTTCAAGCTCCAATTTGTTCACAAAATCCCTAAACCAAATTCCTTTGCGAATAAGAAATTTTGCTCATCTAAGATCTAGTTCAAGTTAATCAATTACACTTCCGTGTCAATTTATCAACGTAGGATATCTAATTTAGGGTCGCGAATCCTAAATCAGATTTAAAGTAATCTACATGAAGAACCAATTTGATAATCCTAACAAGTGATATTAATCTAACAATTCATCTTCGATCCTTTCGAATAACCCTAAACCTAACAAGAGAACTACTCAGACATGGATGCAAAATAAATCATGATTGAATAATACTGCATATAGAAAAATAATAAGGAAGAGACATAAAGGGTTCGAAGAATCTCAATAACGAAGTAGACTTGTCTCTCAAAAATTCTCTCTCAATTTGTTCAAGAGAAACTAGGTTAAAATCTAAAAACCTAAAAGAAAAGTATAAATAGTGTTCTGGAATCATGGTGGGGTGTTTTTGATAACTTCTGGAAACTTTTGGGGCAAAAGGGCAATTCTTCCATTCTTTTAAAATCAGGCCGTCGGCTTGATAAACGTGTTTTTCCAAAATGCTTCATAATCACCAATTAATCTCCACACGTACAATAACCTGCAAAGACTCTAAAAAAACTCGAAAAATGATGAAAAGACTCGATAAAAAGACTTATATCATGGTCGAAAACTGGCGAAAACAATGATATATCAAATGTGCTAGTAGAAAATCTTGTGTTTTCTCTCAGTGAGTTTATCAACTTCTTAAATAGTCCTGGGAGTTTGGGTATCTCGACCCGTTCGCTTCGGGTCTTTCGGGTTTTTGGGTAGGTAGATATAGGATCTATTCATGTACTTAGAAAATTCGGATCTGATTCGGGTTGGATCCGTTCGGGTTTAGGTCGGGTCTCGAGTATTAGAATAGGAACCATTTGGGTATTTTTATCAGAAATATTCATCATAGTTATCTAAAATTATTTTGGATTTTAGTACGATTTTACATACTTTTTATCCGATTTTCCGAGAATACCCAAAAAATAACAAAAATCAATTAAAATACCAGAATTAATTTGTGTTTTGGATACCAGTTCGGATATCGGTTCAGGTCCTGGTTCGTTTTGGATTTTTGATAATATAATTTTAGGACCCATTCGAGTATATTGAAAATTTGATTCGGGTATGCTTATTAAATATACCTCATATTTTACCATTTTTTACAATCTATTTTATTTATATTTATTAATAGCAATTCAAGTGTTAGAGATAAAAGTGGTCTTTTAGTGTTTTTTGTTGGTTTGAGCCTTAATTAGGAAAATGAATCATTTTGGGCATAAATTGAGCAATTTAAGCTTTTTCGAGAAAGTCATAATTCAAGCCTTTTCCAGAAAGTCATATTTTCTCTACCAAATATTGCGACCCATATGGGGATGATCCCACCAATGGATCGAGCCCACATTTTAATACAAGATAGAGGAGGATCTCAACTTCACAACAAATATTCATTTGTCCAAATCCAAAGGTTATATCTTGATATAATCACAAAATACTAGAAACTGTTCGAATATATTCCAAGGATAAGTCGTTTCCGCGATATTCATCAGTGACCGATCGATCACAGGAGGTGATTGATCGATCACCGACTTTCTGGAAACGATGGACAGACGCATTTACACAGTGACCGATCGATCACCTGCTCGAGAAAAAGAAATATTCTATTTTCATCATATATTCTCCAAATCTTCAATACCCTAGTTTGCCTCTACAACTATAAAAGGAGCAGAGAGGCCACCATCAACAAGAACAACATCACACACAGCTGGTTACGAAGCTATCAAAGATCTCCAAAGGCATAAACACTTTTACTTTTCTAAACACTTATTTTTTCAATTTCGGTTTGTAAGGGAGAAGAAAATCTCATTATGAATGATTTGTTTCATCTTTATTATGTTTGAGTAGTTTCACTGTTGGGTGATATATCATAGTTTTTAGGCCATGATATAAGTCATTTTATAGAGTCTTTTTGGTATTTTTCGAATCTTTTCGAGTCTTTGCAGGTTTATGTACGTGTGGAGCATAATTGGAGATTATGGAGCATTTTGGAGTATTGTGGAAAGAGTAGCCGAAGGTGCTAATTCGAAGTCGATTTTCTTGCATTGTGTCGCTCGCTACCAATGTCTGACGAAGAAGAAAATCACAATTTTAAAGTTTTGAAAATTTCCTTTTTGCACAAGAAGTTCCAGAAGTTAACAAAAAGGCCCAACAGAGTTTTCTTAGCTTATATATACTTTTCTTTTAGGTTTTTAGAAAGATATCTTATTTTCTATTGAGACAAAGAGAGAGAGACTGATTTTGAGAGCTTTTTGGGAGTAAAATCTGCACTTCATTCTTGAGAGATTTCGAAGCCAAGTTGTACATTTTCTCAATCCTTTATGCAATTTATTCATATCATAATATTTTTTTCTTCTATGTCTGAGTAATTTGCTAGTTAGGTTTTGGAGATTTCAAGGGGTTGATGACAAATTACTAGAATTGATTTACGTTGGGATTAATCTACTTGTTCTTCATCTTGATTGCTTTAACTCTGATTTTAAGATTGATCACCCTGAATTAGAAATCCTAGGTTAAATTAATTAGATGTGAAAGTATTGATTAACAACCTGAACTGAATCTTAGATGAGAAAAATAACTTATTCGCAAAAAAAATTGGCTTAGAAATTTTGTGAACAATCGAACCTGAACATTAATGCTTGTCTGAATTGTTTGAATTTGCAAAGAAATTTGAGATTCTAGGGTTTAGGCATAAATAGTTTTTGCAGCGAAAGTTGGTTGATTTTACAATTGTGTTTCGAGTTCTAGAAATGCGCTTAACAAATATCATGACCGTCTTTCATTCTTCAATTTGGAGTCATACATCCAACTGCCCAGCGTTTTATCCAATTGATTTTAAAGAACACATAATCATCATCTACTTGTTTACTTGCTATTTAATTTACATATTACATTAATCCTTAACTTGATTTGAATTCAAAAGTCTATTGTGTGATTACGATTCTTCGGTGGATTTGACCCCTAAATACTACTTACGCGCTTTACCTTTTGTTCGTGTGTGTTTCAGGTGTAGCCTCATTGCAAAACCAGAAGCGACAAGAATCAGGAGTTAGTAGAGTTTATCTCAGAGCCAGAGTTTTAGAGCTTGCCAACAGAAAAACTACCAAACAAGCAAAGATGGTCAATCCGATTGTGCTTATTCGGGATGAAGCTGGTTTGTTGGTTGATGTATAAGGAAATAGACGCAATGGGTACGGTCAGAAGCTGGATGTTGATGGTAATGTGATTATTGAACCAGCGGTTGTTGACCAGCACGAGAATGTTGTGCATGTGCACACTTTGGGAGACTACATTAGGCATGATGAGTTATATGCCAACAAGGCAACGATTCGTCCTCCTGCGTTCCAGAGGAACGTTTTTGAGCTGAAGCCTGCATAATACGCACTTGTGGTTCAATATCCTTTCCATGGTCTTCCCTCTGAGCATCCCCATGGACCACATAGAGAGGTTTGAGGACTTCACATCAAGCATAAAGGCTAATGGAGTGTCGAATGATTACCTCTACTGCAAGCTTTTCCATTACTCTCTTGGTGGATAAACAGCTTACTGGCTGAAGCAGTTAGAACCATGATCGATGACCACTTGGGAGGATACTAAGAATGCTTTCCTCAACAATTTCTTTGATGAAGCAAGATCATAGGATTTAAGGACAAAGATCTCTTCATTCAAACATGGACCGACTGAAGCATTCAAGGCTTATAGGGTGAGGTTCACGGCTTATTAGAGAGACTGTACGGCCTTAATGATGTTCAGCTAATTGGTATATTCTTCAGAGGAGTAGATTAGAGGTACCAAATGGCGCGGGATGCTTGATGTGAGCGTTACGGTGTCTTAACAATGCAAGCAAACACAAACAAGAGTTCTATCAAATAAAACCAATGCAAGCTAACAACCTATCTCTTGATTCAATTGTAGCAAGGTATGAGATCGAACACAAGGAAGTATGGTTACAAAGTACTAAGCTAGAAAAACATTAAAAATAAGCTAAAGCAATCATAAGAGGGGGTTTGTTTCATGTAACAAAGCTAAAAACTAAAGAAATGAAAGAACTTTAAAGACAGAGAATACAATTTCTAGATGTAGAGATTATTAAAAAGCTGATATTTTGGAGTAGCAACTGGTTAGGACTAGCAAGACAAGGTTAAACGAGCTAAATGTCTCTTCCTTAAGAACCACCTAGGACATGGACCACAAAGATAAGCACACCCACTGTCGTGGCGCAATACTCATTTGGAGAGTCTATGTTCTTACTTCACTGTCGTATCGAGACTCAGAGACACTCCAAGCTTTACTGAACAAGGATCAATCAAGCCCACGCAGTGGAACTACATCACTGTCATGGCCTAGGACACTATGCCGAGCAAAATGTCGATCAAGCATTTCTACAAACACATGTCGGGCAGGGAAATGCTTGAGCTAAAGATCCGAGTGATCAGTATCGGATCAAGCATTAAGCTCACCTAAGCTCGAGGATCTACTTTGTTGGACCTTCCGCAACCTTATCCGAGCCTCATAAGTCCTAACCTACTATTCCTAAGCTCAACGAGCTGACTACTCACTCATGGTTATGGAAGAAACCATGACTGAGCTCAAAGAAAGTAAAGCACTTGAAACCATAAAAGCGATTAACGAACTTGCATAAATTGAAAACTTAAACTCGATTAAAACTAAAAACAAGAAGTACTTAGCACACCAATTTTTACAAAAATGCGTTAAGGAAGCTAAAATCTCAAGAACACTAGGCTAAAAACGAAATAAGGAGACTTTCCTTACTCTTCACAAAGCGAAAAACATGCTTTTTATATTGCCTTGTGAAGAGTAGCCGGGTCAACCCTAGTCAACGTGGGTCAACAAAATAAAAGAGAAAGAAAAAGTAAACAAAAAGTATAAGTTATCGGTCACACCCGACATGGTGTGTAACCGATAGGGAGTGCAGTCCGTCTTTAGTCTAGGCGGTCACTAGCCGGTACGTTTGTTTGCAGGAGCGGTATATCGGTCTTGATCATTGGTCTTCACCGACACCACGGGGTATCGGTTGCCTTCTCTATCGGTCTTCATCGATAAGCCAACCCTCGTACTGCGGTCAATAAGTCTTCTTCTATCTTGTATCCAGCGATCAGTTGCGCGGTCTATCGGTTTCAACCGATACTTGAGCGGTCGTTAACTACTTCTCTGCTTTATTCTTCAAGCTTTTCCGCTCCTTTGCACCCAGATTCGCATCCTCTACACTCCTCCAGGCTCTAGCTATCAAGATATCACCATTTATGCACATATACCACCTGAAAAAGGGTAAAAGACAAGAAAATATGCACAGATCTTAAACTAAGGTCATAAAATGCTAATCTAACCTAATCTAGACTAAGGGTGTGTTATTGGGGAATGAATTTGTGTAGATTTGTAAAGTTCATTGATTTTGAAAATTTTAGTAGATTTCACAAATTTCACAAATATTTTCTATGAAATTTTTATAGATTATTATGGATTCTTATGGATTGTCAATGATTATTATTGATCTTGATTTTGTTTTTTATTCTACAATTATCTTGATATGGTAACATTATATATGATATTATAGAGAATTTCCAAAAAGAAAAAAATTAATGTGGGCATATATATCAATCACCGTAAAGATGTGAAATATGTGAAATATGAAAAGATGTGAAATATGTTATTTTTTATTTTTAAGAATTATATGTTGCATGTTTTATTTACGTTATGTATTTTTCTTGGTGAAGAAGATGTTTTGAGAATTATGAGAAAGATATTTGAAGATGATGGTATAGAAAGCTTTGTGAGAAAGATGTTTGAAGAAGATGAAAAAGTAGTTGGATAATCCATGTTTTGTCATAATCTATGTTTTGAAATTTTGAAGATCTTTGTATTTTTTTTATCTTATGGTTCTTTTTATGTTATAATCCACGGTTTATTGATATTTGTGTGTGTTTGTTTTTTTTCTTTTAAATATATGGATTTGAAGAATCTCATGTATATACATAGTATTTTGAAAGTTGAGTTCTATGAGTAAAATAAGTAGAATCCATGTCCCAATAACAAAAGATTTTAGTAGAATTAAAGAATCACTAAAAACTATACTTTTCCAATAACAAGGGATTTCATATGGAATTTGGAAATCCTCTAACCAATAACAATGGATTTCATATAGAATTTAAGAATCCAATTCCCAATAACGGTGGATTTTCAAAAAATTTAAAATCTATACAAATTCATTCCCCAATAACACCTCCTAAATGCACTCTAAATGATGATAAAAGATGTCGAAATGATGTTAAAGGGATGCAAATATACCCATAAAAATGGTAAATATATGAATATATCAATGCTGCAAGTAATGGGAACTTCAAGACTAGATATCCAGCAGATTCTGTTGTGCTGATTGAGAACTTGGCGTCCAACAATAGTACCAAGAACGCAGATTTCAAAAGGAAAAAACTTGGTGGAAACGTGCATGGAGGTGAGATTGCTGAGGTGAAAGCCAAATTTGATTTTATGCTTAACCTTCTAGTGGAAAAGAAGTCAGTTCAGTTTGCTCAAGAGGTGGAGACTTTCTTTCCAGAGGAAGAGAACGATCAAGAGGATGTTAACTACATCAATTGGGCTGGTTTTCAGAGTAAGAGGTTTGGTAATAAGCACGCGAACAGAGGATACAGTGGAAACAACCAGAGAACCACGTTCAATGGAAATCAAAGTTCTCCTAACTTCTCTTAAAGATCTCAGAAGATTGAGTATCAGAAGCCGTTTCTGAGCAGCAGCTATACAAAGAACTATGGTTCTTCTTCTTATCAAACGCCTCCTACTAAATCTTCGAATAATGATATGAAAGCTATGCTGGAGCAGATCTTAGAGGGTCAACAGATGATGACTGTCAGCTTTAGTGTTAAGATTGATGCCTTATACACGGATTTGAATGGGAAATTTGAGGCTCTCTGTAACGCCCGTGAACCAAAATTTAGAAAAAAAAGAAATTGAATTGGACCGAATGGTTTAATTTTAATTGTTCGGTTTGGTTGGTTTGGGTTAAGAAAACCCTAGGGCTCGTTTATAAGAAGGAGCAGCCTCCCTTTTGTGCAGAAAAACGTGATGGAGGCTAAAAATTTTGAGAGAGAAAAGAAGAGATTCGTTTAGCGTGTTTTTAGAAAAGAAGGAGATGAAGATAGTTCTAATACGTTTTAGAAGAGTAGAGCAACGGACAGTCTAATCGATTTGGATTGGAGTGAAACTTTTAGGGTAAGTTCTTCACTCTCATATCGAGCTTTAGGAGAAATCGGTTTGTCATTTAGATTAGTATTCTAAGAGTTATTGTTGTTTTCCCGAGAGAGGTTTGTGCAGAATTTGATTTGCAATCAGCCCACTTCGTGGGTGTTTTTCTGTCGAACCAGAAGGAGCTAGGAGTCGATCTGCATATCGTTGGAAAGGTCTCGGTATCAAAATTTCAGATCAGGTTTCCGATAATGATTCCGAGGTAATCTCTGTTCTCAGCGTGCTTTCGAAGTCGGCGTGTCGTTTCTGGTTCTAGAAAACCCTAATCCAGTTTTGGAGAAACTCCAATTGGTTTGGCTTAGCTAACCGGATTGGTTTGGTTTGGTTTAGTTTAGTTAACCACATTGGTTTAGTTAACCGGATTGGTTTGGTTGGTTTGTTTAACTAACTATTTCTGTTTGGGTTAACCGACTGGTTTGGTTTGCCTTGTTCATCATGCAAACGAGGAGAGTTGCCAGAGGTTGAGGTCTGAGGCATCTACTAGTCTAAGGTGAGTGCGTGACCATGGTCCCAAGTGGATGGAATATTAGGATTCCTGGTGTTAGGTTGATTGATGGTTGAATTCTTGATTGATTGAGATGTCTGTGTGGTGCAATCGTTTCTGTGTGTTTATTGACGTTTTATTGCAGGTTATCGTGTTTCTGCAGGCTTGGAATCGAGCCAGAGAGGAGATGGCTCGATACTAGCGTCACTGCGAGGTGGTGTCAATCGACACTCATGTGGTTTTGAGTTGTTGTGTTCGTTTGTTGTGTTGTGTGTTTGCATGGTGTTCCATTTATCTCGGTAATTGGCCAAGTAGATGGGATGACCATCTCACTGTGTATTTATGATAATACTCACACATCTCTTTTTGTCATGTGATGCAGGTAAAGGTAAAGTGTGACCGTGGGATCATGGCTAGGATGAGGACGATGATCTAGGGTCTCGGTTGTTTGATTTATGTTTTGTTATTGCGTTAGAACTGGCATAGGTTGTTGGTTTAGTTCAAGAACCTTTGAATTGGTTATTGTTGAATTGGTTATTATGTTTTTTTTTGTTTTAATGGAATTGCTTTCAGTAGTTGTTATCCGCTGGTTGTTTGTGTGGTTTGCTTGGTTGTTGAGGATAACATTTATGGTAATGCTAGTCCGACACCAAGGTTTGATTATTCAAAAAAACGGGTGGGTCGTTTCACTCTCAATCTCCATGTGAAGAAGTTGGATACTCAAGTTCCTCAAACTGCTGAGAATGTGGGACGGCAAGAGGGGTTTCTTCCAGCAAGAACTGATATGAATCCAAAGCAGCATAATATCGATGCTATTATGACAAGGAGTGGAAAAATCGTTGAGCCAATTCTGAAGAAGGGTCTGACAAAGTGTACGTTCCATACGCTGTGTCGATCGACCCAGAAGTGAGGTGTCGATCCACACTAGCTGAAAATATCGATCAATAACCAAGTCAAGCATCGACCAAGGTCGACACCAGCTCGACACAAAAGCTTAGTGTCGATTGACACAAGGATGGTATGGATCGACACTCGACCCAAACGCACCATCACCTAAGACTTCTGATAAAATGGATGAAAAAGTCTAGAAACCTAAGGTACCCTATCCTAGGAATCAAAGGAAGTCCAAGCAGGAGCTGGAGGATGCTCAGTGCAAAACTATTATGGATAAGCTTGTTGTTGAGATGCCATTGATTGATGCTATTAGAACCACTCCGGTAATCCAACGTTATGTGAAGAGGATGGTTATTAAGAGTTTATGCCTTGAGGAAGGAGTTACTATGATTTTAGAACAAGTGAGTGCAGTGATTTTGAACAAGGTTCCAAAGAAACTCGCGGATCCAAGAAGCTTTGTGTTGCATTGTTTAATCTTTTCATATAGGTTTCGAAGATCTCTTTGTGATTTGGGCTCAATTACAAACTTGATGACACTATATGTTGTTGTTAGCCTTGGAATGACTGATTTCCAACCAACAAGGATCTCCCTTATTATTGCAGACAGATCAGTAAGGATCCCAGAAGGTGTCTTGGAAGATGTTCCAATCAAGGTTGGAGACTGCTTGATCCCTACAGATTTCGTGATTCTACAGTACTGTGAAGAACCCAAAGATCCTCTTATTTTGGGAAGACCATTCTTAGCAACAGCTGGTGCAATGATTAATGCCAAAGGAGGCAGGATTACTGCTTATGGAAGTTTGACATGGACAAGATAGTTAAGAGACCTACTATAGATGGCCATACATTCTATGTATATACGCTTACTGACATCGCACAAGAATTTTTCAATGAGATGCATCCTACAGATCCTTTGGATAGAACTTTAATCAACTTTGTCACTGAAACCGGACAACTAGATGACATTGTTGAGGGGTATGCCAGGATGATGAATGCTAGTGAGATAGTGATGCAATTGGTTACTAATGTGGAGCTGGTTGGGGCCTCTGAGAAAGCTACAAAATCCAGCGATTGGAATGAAGAAAAAGCTCCAAAGATCAAGCTCAAACAACTTCCACCAGGGCTAAGGTACGTTTTTCTTTGTCCTAATTCTACATTTCCTGTCATTGTTAATGCGTATTTGAACAATGCAGAGCCTCACTTTACTGCTAAGCAAGATGCGCAAGTTTCGCAAGGCTATTGGCTATTCTCTTGATGACATTTCATGTATCTCTCAGACTTGTGCATGCACATGATTCACCTTGAAGATGAGCCGAAGTCATCGGTTGAACATTAGAGGAGGCTAAATCCGAATTTGCAGGAAATTGTCAAGAAGAGATTCTGAAGCTCTTGGAAGTTGGGATCATCTATCTAATTTCAGACAGCCCTTGAATCAGTCTAGTTCATGTGGTTCCTAAAAAATAGGGAGTCACAGTGGTGAAGAATGAGAAGAATGAGCTAATTCCTACAAGGACTGTGACGGAACACATGATGTGCATTGATTATAGGAAGCTCAACGCAGCCACAAAAAAAGACCACGTTCTGAATAATTCGAACCAATATCCCTGCGAATTCCTGAACGCCCAACGTTTTAATCATATTATTTTATAACTTTACAATTGCATCGATTCCCGAAACCAAACCCCCATATTTTGATTTAGCGTATCTTGAAATTTACAATTCTATTTTGTGATTTTTATCTCTATGGATTCGATCCCTAAGTACTACAATTAACTGGTTGTGCACTTGCCGCCTTCTCTGTCATTTTATTAGGGTAATACTTTACTCCCATCACCAAATATTATGTGCCTAGCCAAACATGCAGAGAGTCAAACATGCATGAAATGGCTAAGTAAAATATTGGGCCTAGCTGACCTATCGACGAACCGACAAAATAAATTGCGGCGAATGAACAAACTGAACCGCTAACAAACCAAACTATCGACAAACTTATGGCTATGTTCGATAAGACGAGCAGCTATAGGGATTTTTTCGGCAAGATGTGTCGTCAAGCTCGGTTCGAAAAGATGATGAGTTGTACGCCCCTTATCGTCAAGATCAGTAGAAGAACTAAAAATTTGTTTTATCGGGGTAAAACAAATATTATACATTTTACAAATATAGTATCATTTAAAAAAATTGATATTAAATTACCTTAATGTATTGTTTTTTTAATGATGTCTAAAATATGGCTTCAAAATTGATATAAATTATTTTAGTAAATTATTTATGTCTTACAATATCTCTGATAAAGATAATATCCTGATTAGAATATAATCTAAATATACTAGAATAAATTAAAAATAGCAAAAGAAAATATTACCTCATTCCTTAGAGTTTTAAATTTCGGTGAACCAAAATTTAGAAAAGGAAGAGTAGAATTTTGTGTGTTTTTATCAAAAGAAATATAAATATTATATGAATATTATTTTCTACTTTAGTTAAGTGATGTATAATTTACTTAAAAAGTGGGTTATAATTTAACAAGAACTCACCGTTCAAGTATTTGGGCCGGGGTAAAAAGTGATTTTGTATTGGGATCATTATAATTAATTATATGGAGATACATATAGATATATCAAAATTTATATAGGTTCAATTGACACCATGAACCTTAGGTACCTCTGACACTGGTCAAGATAACGAGTTGTAGGTTTCGATTCCGCAAAACGACGAACCCAAGGCTCAATGGGCGAGGCGATGAGCCCAATGCTTAATGAGCCGAGACGACGAGACCAATGCTCAACATGTTGAGGCGACGAGCCCAAGGCTCAATGGACCGAAGTAAATGATTGAGCTAACGCATGATCAACGGACCTGAAATATTGGAGAAAAAGAAAAATCTTCATTATCGTTGTAAGAGTCGTCACAGTCGACATAGATTTATATGAATACATATATACATTTCTTAAGGAAGGAATCTGTAAATTTACCTAGTTAAACAATTGTTATTCTCTCTGCATTGAAGCTTTACGAAACAGAAATAAAACACCATCTTTAGATCTTCGTTCTTGTGGTTTACAACGAGCCAAGCATTAAGGGAGTAGCTAGATGAAATTTGAGTCTCTTTGGTTCAAGCCAATGCCAAGATGTGAGATATCCGAACCCATATGCATAGGACAATCAGTAAGGCGACATAAATCGACCGAGTGCTAGAAAAGGTCCAAAACACTCCGTTTATAGTTCAGATTGCTAGAACAAGAAAATTCTAACCCGAAAAGATCAAATTTCTAGTCAACGAAGGAACATATGATCCTAAGGAGTATATAACATCATTCATTAATGCGATGGGCCAAACAACCTTAAAAGAAACCGAGAAAGATGCTGGTTTCTGTATACTATTTGTGGAACACCTAAAGGGTGCAACACTCCGGTGGGAACCTTTGATAAATTCTACTCCTTCCGTACGTCAATATAAAATATTTTAGAGATTTGTTTTTGTTTCACAATATAAGATGTTTTGACAATACTGGGTACTTTTTGCCTTATTGAAAACTGTGTGACCAATAGTATTATATAGTATTTTTTTTTTAATTGGTTGAATTGTTTTTGTTGTATATATTAAATAATTATATTTTAAAAAAAAATGTTTCTTAAAATTTGTGCTTTTCGGTAAAACATCTTATATTAAGGAACGGAGGAAGTATGAGAGTTGTCTTATCAACGTACGACACATGTGCATAGAGTTCTCGACGCCGAAGAAAATCAAAACAATTTATGAAAATCAGAAGAAGTCTCGAATTTGTATTATGATCGAGCATAAACTCATGAATCCCACAGCAAAACTTAATACAAAGACGAAACGGAAGAAAACCAAGGTGAATCGACAATATGAGAATGAACTAGCCAACTTCAATTTGCTCGGGAGGGTACGAACTGTTGATGAGTGGGCCGACATTCTAGTAAAATAACGGATACTTAAATTCATTTGAGATTGTTTTCTTTATTAAGAAATGTCTTTGAGGATGACAAATTCATCAGCGACCTTAACACAATGCATCATTTTATATAAGCTTCCAAAGTTCAATGTTTTATGTTTTGAGGACTAGAGAATTCCGAATTAAATTTCGATTAATCTTCCTACGCATGTGGAGGGACTAGCTAATTTGATTCCTAAATCTATTCTTGGACAATTTGTCGCTTCGACCTCTAGCTCCGTCACCTCCACTTTTTTATGACTAGGTGATAGATATATATGGTAAATAAATTTTTGAAAAACGAGATTACCTCTTTTACTGAAAAATCATTTTTCTTGTAATCTAAATTAATTACATAGTCGGCACAAAAAAAAAATTGATTTTTTCAATAATATTAATAATTTTTTCTTATCTTTTCTCCAATTAATCAGCCAATTAATTTGTACTAGTATATATTTATTGTGGTATTTAATATTCAAAATTGAAATGATAATTTTACTATTTTATGAATTTTTAAAACATTTTGCATGATATTGATGTTAATTGGTTTTCTCCTATGTTTGTTTGAATTAAAACAATATAAAACGGAACAAAATGTTAATTGCATATGCTTCGCTTGCTTCATACTTTCTCCATTTAGAGCTTGGTTTTTTTTGTCTCATGCTAACAAAATTTCCAAGAAACATTATGTTGGGCGTCTTTTTATGCGCATGAAATTTACTTCCTCCGTTCCTTAAAGATAAATATTTAAGGTTATGCACACTTATTAAGATAACGCATTGATTTTTACGAAATACAGTTTTCAATAAAGTTTAACCAATAGTGTTTCAGTATTTGTCTTGAAGTTTGTAAAAGTGCATAGAAAACAGTAAAAACTCTATCTTTTTGGAACAAAATTTTTTTGTAAAGTTTTTATCTTTTAGGAACCGAGGGAATATGGCATAATTGATTCAGTATATTCGATAAGTCCAAGAAAAGAAAAACCGAAAAAATACTTTTTAACTGAGCACGAAATAGAAATGGTAAAGTTTGATTCTTGTGAAAATTTGATAAGTTTTAGTTTCCGTGCACATTTGGTTTCATTAACAAAAGTAATAAGTAGAAACAGTGCACACAGAATTACAGCAAAAATTACCCTTTTTAGGTTTTTTATTATTTATTTATTTAAAAAAAAAGAAAAAATAGGAGTTTTTTGTGAATGTCTACACAAGTTGTCCCTTTATATAAACAAATCTCACAATCCCCAAAAAAAGTCATCAAACCCTTTCTTCACCACATTCTCACTAAACACACATTGAGAGAGAAACTCTCCCAAATCTCTCTCTCTCTCTCTCTCTCTCTCTCCGGCGATGGTTGTCGCTATGGATCAGCGTAGCAATGTGAACGGAGATTCCGGCGCTGGGGTCCGGTTTGATCCGAGCGCACAACCGCCGTTTAAGATCGGAGATATAAGGGCGGCGATTCCTAAGCACTGTTGGGTAAAGAGTCCTTTGAGATCCATGAGTTACGTCGTCAGAGACATTATCGCCGTCGTGTCTCTCGCCTTCGCCGCCGTGTATTTTGATAGCTGGATCCTTTGGCCTCTTTATTGGGCCGCCCAAGGCACCCTTTTCTGGGCCATCTTCGTTCTTGGCCACGACTGGTATTTTCCTTTTTATTTTGCACGTTCCATTAATTTTTTTTTTAAAAAGGATCCAAGAGATTTTGATTTTTTTATTAATCAACGTTCAACATCAGTCGTAAGACTCGTAACAACAAATATCTTCTTCTTCTTTTTTTATTGTTTCCGCATTTCATGGATCTACTACGTTCGATGTTCCCAATTTTCTTTTCTTTTTTCCTTTAGATCTCCCGAATTTTTAAAGAAAATGTATTATCTCTCTTTTTTTGTGTGATCCAATCTATGTTCGAGATTCAGACACGTCATATATTGGATTTTGTACCTTTTTAGTTTTTTTTTTGGGTCAAATAAAATGAAAAAAAAGAAGTTAATGTGAAATTGAAAATGAAAAATGAAACAGTGGACATGGGAGTTTCTCAGACATTCCTCTACTGAATAGTGTGGTTGGTCACATTCTTCATTCCTTCATTCTCGTTCCATACCATGGTTGGTAAGTATTTTATTCTTATTATTACTTACATTTCGTTTTTGCATGTTAGTAAATTAAGCTCATTTTCTTGGTAGAGGCAATTTCGTAATTTATTAAATAATTGCATGTGAGGTGCGACCCCAAAAAGCATCAAATGTTTAGTTTAGGAACCAGTGAAAGAGAATCTAAACTTTTTACTAAATGCTATGGGCCTATTTATGGCCCATTATTAACCACTATCTCACCTGAACTTGAAGACATTAATCTAGCTTCTTAATTATATAATTAAGACATTTCTACTGCTACGTTATACTAGTCTTTTGTTTGGTTACTTATTCCTTGGAAAATCTTAGTTGTTGTAATCTGCCCAGAAAAGGACATTCATCTATAATCAATTTTTATGGTTGAAAAAATAAATAAATAAATAAGAAATTGTGATGCAGGAGAATAAGCCATCGGACACACCACCAGAACCATGGCCATGTTGAAAACGACGAGTCTTGGGTTCCGGTATTTTCTTTTTCCTTTTTTTATTTATTTTCGAATATTTTATAAGTACGTTCTTAGGATTCGATTTAAAAAAAAAAAAAAAAGTTTATTATTTCCGGTTAAAGGCTTGCTGGAATTGCAACAACGACCACTTGTCAGATTTGTTTTTTAGCTGTGGTTTTTATAAAGATTTGCAAGTGTCATAGTTCACCAGTAATTGATTTTTTTTTTTAGTACTAACTTTTTCGTATATATATGTAGAAGACGACTTAAAACTTTAATAATGGACCACTTATATTCGAGTCTTTAGCATCTAAAACGATTCTCCTCGAAATTCGTTTACTTTTCTTGATTATTTATTTGGTGTCTTTGTCTGCATCTTCAAAACTATAAACAATAACAATAAACACATCACATGCATTGAAATGACACGCATAATTGTTTATCTTTTTGTTTTGTGAGTAAAACAGAGTTTACTAAAATTGATTAATATCGAACTGTTCAGTTACCAGAAAGGGTGTACAAGAAATTACCACACAGTACTCGAATGCTCAGATACACAGTTCCTCTCCCCATGCTCGCTTATCCTCTCTATCTGGTAATTTTGTGTTTTCTTAGAATTGAATTCGTCTTAGATTATAATGTTATTTTCTTCATTTTACAGTGGTACAGAAGTCCAGGAAAAGAAGGGTCACACTTTAACCCATACAGTAGTTTATTTGCACCAAGCGAGAGGAAGCTTATTGCAACATCAACTACATGTTGGTCCATCATGTTGGCTTCTCTTATTTTTCTATCATTCCTCGTCGGTCCACTCACTGTTCTCAAAGTCTACGGTGTCCCTTACATCGTAAGTACCACACACAAAAATTCATATATTCCTTGCTATATTTATTATGAGAAATTTTAGACCAACAATATAATAATTTGGCGCAGATCTTTGTGATGTGGTTGGACGCTGTTACCTATTTGCATCACCATGGTCACGATGAGAAGTTGCCTTGGTACAGAGGCAAGGTAAAACAACAATTAGACTCAATAATGACTCCTTCCAATTCTAATACAGTAATGATTTAACTTGAATGTTGGTTGTATAGGAATGGAGTTATTTGCGTGGAGGGTTAACGACTATCGATAGAGATTACGGAATTTTCAACAACATTCATCACGACATTGGAACTCATGTCATCCATCATCTTTTCCCTCAAATCCCTCACTATCACTTGGTCGATGCCGTGAGTCATCTCTCTCTGTTTCTCTCTATTTGAATGGAAATTGAATTTGGTTTTACTGATATGAAAATTTGTGACAGACGAAAGCAGCAAAACATGTGTTGGGAAGATACTACAGAGAACCAAAGAGGTCAGGAGCAATACCGGTCCATTTGGTGGAGAGTTTGGTAGCAAGTATAAAGAAAGATCATTACGTTAGTGACACTGGTGATATTGTCTTCTACGAGACTGATCCAGATCTCTACGTTTATGCTTCTGACAAATCTAAAATCAATTGAAAACACACAAACACTCTTCCTTGTTTTGTTTTAGCTACCCCCTCCTCTTTTAGGAATAATAATCCACCTCTTTTTTTTCCTTGTTGTTTCCAAGTTAAATGTACTCGTTAAACACTTTTTATTTTATTTATTGTATTTACATTACAAGACGTGAAGTACTTTTGTTCTTTCTCTCTTTGTTAGGTTAGTTCCCATCGAAAAGATCTACACTTTTGTTTCTTCGACAAAAGACTGAAAGCTCCACAAAATGCACGCCGTTTTTGGGTCCCATCACAGCGACAATATGTCACGGAGTTGTCGCTTTTTATATTTAATGGGCCTATTTCATGGCCCAAATATATCCTTACATATCTTTAGCTTTTATCGTTAATTGTATAATTCGAGGAAACCAAATGAACAACTAAAGATGGCCACAAACTATGCCAAATTTGAAACCACATAATCTTTTACTTTTTCTTTTCTACGAATGTGTCGTTCCTTCAGGTTTTTAGACCCAGTATCTCGATGCAGCATCTATATGCATTATTCATATGATGTTCGTTTGTGTTTTTGGTTGAAATTGTATCGAGCAACAATTATGTTCGTTTAGTATTTTTGTACTTATATCTCGACGCATTTTAATAGAAAATGATCAAAAACTTTTGATTTTGTGTTTTTTAACGTTGGTACGTTGATTGATAATCCAAATCAATAATATATATGATCCAATATAACGATTATGGTTCTTGATGGATAAAGACGAAGACGGAATCAGGGTTTCGAAAAAAGAATTCCTAGAGTTTGTGAAGAGTATGAGAATAGTATTGTGCGTATTAAAGAAGTAAACATATGTTGATATATATATGAGGAATTCTCTCGTATACCACCATTTGAAGTTTTTTTTTCAAAAATACCACCTTAAAGTTTTTTTTCTAAAAATACCACATTTTTTCAAAATTTCCAAAAATACCACTTTTTTCCAAGTTGATTTTTAAGGTTTAAAATTTAATTTTTTTGAATTTGGGTTAACTATTCCAAAATTAGGGTATAGTTTTAGGGGGTAGGGTTTGGGTTTGGGGTTTAGAGTTTAGTTTTGAATGTTAAAAATGAATTTTTTTAAAAAGTGGTATTTTTGGAACTTTGGAAAAAGTAGTATTTTTAGAAAAAAAAATTTAAGATGGTATTTTTGAAAAAAAACTTAAAAAGTGGTATTTTTAGAACTTTGGAAAAAAGTGGTATTTTTGGAAAAAAAACTTTAAGATGGTATTTTTGGAAAAAAACTTAAAAAGTGGTATTTTTGGAAATTGCCCTATATATATATATATATATAGGGAATGTATTTGCATGTCTCCTATTCATTTCGAGAAAAGAAACGCGTTTCTAAATTTATGTTACTTCTAGAAATCTATCTAAACATGTGATCGTGATTCTTAAATTTAAGATTTATATGTATCTGCATAAACTAATATTAATGTCGAAAAAATAGAAATTTGGTTTTGTTGTCTTTGCCAAATTTCAAACTATGAATTAAAACAATCTAAATTCACAACAATTATATTTTTGTTTTTAAAAAGAAACCGTAACATGATAATCAAACAATGTAATATCTCTAATACATGAAGCTAAGATAGACATTGGAGTATTGCCAACGTTAAGTAACCTGTGTGACCTCTAGCCTCGCTACAAGGCCGAGCCAAAGCCATGACAACTGAAGTAGCAATAGAAGAGTTGTGTCATGTTAAATGGTGCCGTCTTCATTTGAACGTTGTTTTCTCTTGCAAGGTCTCAATCCTCCACTGTCCTCGTCTTGGCTCTCCCCAACCATACTACTAGTATATATCCACTTTCACTTCCTTCACTTTCGTATTTTCTGAGAAGCACCTTGAACGTTCTTATCTCTACAAAACCAGCAAATTCCGGTTAAATGAAACTCGTTAGGAAACAAGGAACTATAAGCTTATGACAGTTACTGGTTTGCTTCCATTGAGGCAAAAGAATGTCAAACAATAGGTTTTGCACCTAGAGTTACATGAATTGATCTAGGCTATACATTGTTTGGTGCGGAATGGTCGTAACTTCTACACTCGATTTATCAAAGATTTGGTTAAAGTGATATCGATTTGGTTAATCCAATAATACTCGCGTAAAATCATGGATAGTCATTAAGATTAACCTGTTTTTGGTCTCGAGTTGGAGAAATTTAAAAGGGTAGGATTTAGTATCATAAATTCAATTTTTTAGTTGAAAACACATTATAAATTTGTAGTTTTCTTTTATTTACACTTATGTTATAATTTGGCTAATTAATTATGAATGTTGGGAAACACTTTCGATCAATCAAAGCCCGGAGTGCTTTTGTTGCCAAAATAAAAACAATGAATTAATTCACAAAAAGCATGTATTATTGTTTTTGATTTTAACAAACGTTGACATCGATAACAAGGGATGGAAAACCCCAAAAGCTAAACTGTACAATAAACTACGACAAGAAACACACACCGAAGGACATCTTTGGTTAAATTTCAAAAACGAGTTCGTCTAAACTTTACAACTGTTCTTAACATCATGCATTAGAGGCTAAACACACAAAATCTTTTAAATCATCTTCTTCATTGACTTTTAGCACTCATCTCCTTGAGATTTCTCCAAAGGTACCTTCCGCTAGCCATATCAACGAAGATCCAAAATCCATTCTCCATCTTCTTTTTGAAACCGAGTCCTTGTTTATCATTAAAGTTGTCTGAGGTAAGTTCCGGCGAAGAATTCACCGTCTTCCATGAGAAGTATCCTGCGAGTATGGTGGAGACACTACAAGAAAACATAGTTTTTGTGACCGAATTTTTGGTCACACAATATTGCTACTATAATGAGACTATTTTGTGACTATTTTGCGACCTTTGTATATTACATCTCCTCTCTGTCTGTGACCTTGTATATTACAACTTCTGATCTTTCTTTCACTTTCTGTGTATATTACATCTCCTCTCTGTCTGTGACCTTGAATTGGCTTTCAATTGTTAGCATAGGTTATTGTATGTGTTTACAATCATGTTAGCTTAACTTGTATGACATTCTTCCTTGTTTTAGTGTATTGAAACAGAAGCAAAAGGAAACCATTTTGGCCTTGGCCAACTTCAAGAGATGGTCAAAGGGAAAAGAAAGCTGACTTATCTAAGCTCATTGACTACCTCAAACAAGCTCAGACAGCTACAGCCACTGCAAGGAAGAATATTTCCTGAGCCACCTGCTACAACCACACTTCAGCCACCTGTTACAACCACACTTCAGCCACCTGTTACACTAAGTTAAGCTCTTAACATAGTAATCTATGATGTCAAACTCTCTATGTGATGGAACAATATTTTGGTGTAAATAAAGTGTTAGATCATTTTTTTGGTACACATCTCTTTCGGCTTCAGGATTATGTAATCTCTTGTTTTTCTTATAATGTAGTACTTTATGGCTTGTAAATCTTTTAAATCTGTATCTAGTACGGATTCAAACAGATTTTTGGATAATTTAGATTTTCTGCTTTCAAGAATGATAAAATGTATCCACTATATTATATATACTTTAAAATACAGGTAGTAGCAAAAGAGTAGTAATTTTGTGACTGATATGTGACTAAATCTGGTCAAAATAATGCCCAAGTAGTCGCACAATCGTCGCTAATAAGTGACGATGTTACGACTACAAGTTTAGTCTCAACTTTGAGACGACAAAAAATAGTAACAATTTAGTCGCATAATATAGGTAGTCTCAAATCAGTTGCTAATGTGCGACTACCAAAGTCGTCTTACAATCGTCACTAATTTGCGACTGAAATAAATAGACACATTTTAGTAGCAAATTCGCCACTGATTTGTGACCTTATAAATTTGCTACCAACAATTTTCCACTACTTTTTTAGTCACATAATAGTCGCAACTCAGTCATTTGCTACCGTTTTGTGACCATTTTTGGAGTAGCAAATTCAGTGTTTTCTTGTAGTGAGAATAACACTAATACAAACCTCAACGGACACATTATGGTTCTTGATGAGAAAAAAAGGAAAGAAGAAGAAGAAGAAGATAATGGATTTGATCTCAGGATTTCGAAAAAATAATTCCTAGGGTTTGTAAAAAGTATGAGAATCGTATTGTACGTAATAAAGAAGTAAACAGATGTTGAGAGATATATATGGATGTATTTGCACATCTTCTTTTCAGTTCCGGAGAAGGAAACTCGTTTAGAAATTTATATTACTTCTAGAAATCTAATTTAAACATGTGCTTGGGATCAAAATTACTACAACTACTACTAATGTTTTAAAAAATAGAAATTTGTTTTTGTCATTACCAAATTTGTTTATGATTTACTACTAAAATCGTATATAATGTATTTTGCGTGGAATGTAAGAGGACTAAACAGTGATCGACGCCACACTTTGACAAAGATTGGATTAATATCCATAGGCCACTTTTTGGAGCGTTCTGCGAAACGCAAATTCGACAAATAAATGTTGGACGAATAGTGAGAGCGATTCCAGCAGGATGGAAGTTTTTTGGAAAAATTGAGTATTACAATACGGCAAGGATAGTTGTAGTATGGGATCCAAGCGTTTCGGTGACAGTCTACCAAGTCTCGGCTCAGGCAGTAACTTGTGGATTGTTTATTCAGGCTGAATGTGAATCTAATGTTTGTCTACGGTTTCAACCAAGTGGCAGACCGGGTATCTCTTTGGGAAGAGCTACATGTTTTGAATGCAACATCACCAGTTGCAAATCATCCATGGGCTGGTTTAGGAGATTTCAACCAGATTCTTCGATTACCTCACCACTCTAATAACCAACTGATGGATGTAGACACCTCAGGAATGGAGGACTTTAACCTGGCACTTCAAGAAGCAGACTTATTTGAGGCGCAAGCTAAGAGTTTATCTTTCACTTGGTGGAATAATCAAGATGCATATCCGGTCTTTAAGAAAATTGATCATGCTCTCATCAATCATGCAAGGTCAGTTATTTTTCCAGACTCATATTCTGATTATCTTGAGCCTCTTCAATCAGATCATTCTGTTTGCTTGTTTTGAGTACCTTCTCTCCAACGTCGAACTCGTAAACCATTTAGGTTTTTTCATCATGTGATTGACCACCCATCATATGAAGATTATGTTAAGGATGTTTGGAAATGTGAGGAAGTGACGGGCTCTTCCCAGTTTAAGCTGGTGAAAACTATGAAAGGATTAAAGACAGTGCTTAGGCAGCTGAACAAAAGACATTATAGGGGTATCTCGAAAAGAGTAAAACAACAAGCTACAAAAATTACTGAGATGCTACGGTCTCTTCTATCTAACTCGGATTCTGCAACAGCTAGAGAAGAGCATGATGCAATTGCTAAGTGGAAAATGTTGATTACGGTAGAAGAGAAATTCTACCGTCAGAGATCACGAGTTCAATACTTGTACCTTAGGGACAAGAATACACCCTTCTATCACAGGATGGTAGCACAACGAGTTACAAGAAATCACATTCATTTCTTGAGAGATTACAGTGATAGGATGATTGGGACTTTGGATGAGATAAAATCACATTCAGCTGACTACTTCAAAGCGGTAATAGAGTGTACGAATTTGCCCCTCTCACCTTGTTCAGTTCATTAGTTGCAGGCACTCATGCCCTTTAAATGCTCACAAATTCATAAGGAAGCTTTGCAAACAGAGGTCACAACTGAGGAGATCAAAGGAACTGTGTTTGCAATGCCATTGAACAAGAGTCCAGGACCAGATGGGTATTCGATAGAATTCCTAAGGGCTTCATGGGAAACAGTGGGGGACGATGTTGTTGCGGTAAAAGAGTTCTTCCGAAATGGAAGGTTGTTAAAAGATCTTAACGATACAACTCTAATCCCAAAAGTGTCTGAGGCTTGCAGGCTTGGAGACTATAGGCCAATAAGGTGCTGCAACATTATTTACAAAGTGATATCTAAGATCATTGCAAATATGCTAAAGCCGGTGCTACAAGAGTGTATAAGCCCTAACCAAGCTACTTTTTTTAAAGGTAGAAGTCTTGGTGAGAATGTCTTGCTATTCAGAAACTACCATAAGACTTCATGTCCAAGGAGTAGCATGCTAAAAATTGATATAAGGAAGGCATTTGACACGGTTTGCTGGGACTTTGTGATGAAAATATTGGAGGCACAAGATTTTCCACCTCTCTTTACGGTGTGGATTAAAGAATGTATTACTTCACCTCGATTCTCAATATCTATTAATTGAGAATTGGCTGGATTCTTTGTTGGAAAAAGGGCATGCGCCAGGGAGACTCCATCTCTCTGTACCTCTTCATTATGGTCATGGAAGTCCTATCAAAGTTATTTGAGAATGCAGTTGATAATGGCAAACTGAAATTGCATCCTCACTGTGATAATCGAAGGATCACACAGTTGTTGTTTGCTGATGATTTGTTGGTTTTCTCTGATGGTTCAAGGCACTCTCTCACGGGAATAAAGAGGTTATGGATGATTTCAGAGGAATCTGTGGGCTGGATATGAATGTTGCAAAAACAGAAATCTTTTTTGGTGGTTATGGAGACATAGAAATTGCAGTTCCCAACAAGGTACTTGGGACTGCCCCTAAACCCAAAAAGGATATCCTTCTCCCCGCTTCAACCTTTCATTGAAAGGGTTACAAGCAAGCTTCACAATTGGACAGCTAAATTGTTATCTTTCGCTGGGAAAATAACACTTATCTCCTCGGTGATTTATGGGATGGTTAATTTTTGGAGTTTGGTATTTGTTCTTTCTAAGAGCTTCTATGCTAAAATTGATTCACTTTGTTCGGCTCTTTTGATGAAGAACAAAACATCCTTGGCATTCGGTTGTTGGAGGATTTTGATATGGTTTTCAGGCTTAAAAAAATTTGGAATCTCTTCTCTAATGTCGGATCTCTGTGGGTGGCTTGGATGAAAGCTCATATATTTCACAGGAAAAGCTATTGGCAAACTGAAGATGCAAACCAGTTTTCTAAAAGCATAAGGAGCATGCTTCAGCTGAAACATATGCTAGATGGGTTTTTGAGGTGTGAAATTGGTGATGGAACTAGTGCATCTTTCTGGTTTGATTCATGGACAGATTTGGGACCCTTAATATTATATTTCGGAGATAGGGGTCCAAGGCAGCTTCAAATCCGTCTAGAGGACCGAGTTATACACGCTACACGGCATGGAGAATGATGTTTGCCAACAGCTAGATCAGAACAAGCGCAAGCGCTTCAAGTCATTCTAACTACCCTTACTCCTTAGGTTCTTTTGTGAATGTTTTCTCCTCTAAGGTAACTTGGGAGTATCTTAGATTGCAATCACCAACGATCTCTTGGCACAAAATTGTGTGGTTCAAAGAGGGTATCCCTCGTTGTTCATTCATCACGTGGCTGGAAATGTTAGTTCGTCTACCTACCAAGGATAGACTCCTTAGATGGGGAATGAATGTTTCAGATCAATGTGTTTTCTGCAAAATCAGGTCATGAGACACATAACCACATTTTCTTTGAATGTGTGTTTTCGTCTGATGTTTGGTCTTTGATATGCTCAAATTTAACCCTGAGCTAGACTCTCTCAAATTAAGAGGTCGTCGTAGTAGTGGTCGAATCACTGGGAATCAATTCACACAATAAAGTATATGACTCCGAATTAAGCTAAGCCAATGATGTAATGCAAATGTAAAAACAATTCGAAATAGAGAAAGATTGTTGTTATCTTAAGATTTAATTAAACAAAAAGCTAGGTTTCCAAGAAATTCTCAGGATGAATCAGAATTGCAGATTAAAAGATGTCAGGATTTAATTAAGAACCGTTTTCGAACTTGAAACACTAAGGTATAATTAACCAACTTCCGTTGCGAAAACTAACTATGCCTAAACTCTAGAAAACCAAATTCCTTTGCGAATTCAATCAATTTAAACAAGCATTAAGTTCACGTTTCAATTTGTTCACAAAATCCCTAAACCAAATTCCTTTGTGAATAGGAAATTTTGCTCATCTAAGATCTAGTTCAAGTTAATCAGTTACACTTTCGTGGCAATTTATCAACCTAGGATATTTAATTTACGGTCGCGAATCCTAAATAAGAGTTAAAGCAATCTAGATGAAGAACCAATTTGATAATCCTAGCAAGTGATATTAATCTAGAAATTCATCTTCGATCCTTTCGAATAACCCTAAACCTAACAAGAGAACTACTCAGACATGAATGCAAAAAAAATCATGACTGAATAATACTGCATATAAAGAGATACAGAAAGTGATACAAAAGGGTTCGAAGAATCTCAAGAACGAAGTAGACTTGTCTCCCAAAAACTCTCTCTCAATTTGTTCAATAGAAACTCATATCCAACTAAAAACTTAAAAGAAAAGTATAAATAATGTTCTGAAATCGTGGTGGGGTCTTTCTGATAACTTCTCGAAACTTCTGGGGCAAAAAGGCAATTCTTCAACTCTTTTAAAATCAGACCGTCGGGCTTGTAAAAGTGTGTGTCGATCGACACACGTAGATTGTGTCGATCGACACATGTATCTGACGGCAATTCAAAATCCGTCCTAGCGACTTTAGCTCCTCTTTCGACAATGCTCCAAAATGCTCCATAATCACCAATTAAGCTCCATACGTACAATAACATGCAAAGACTCGAAAAACGATGAAAATACTCGATAAAAGGACTTATATCATGGTTGAGAACCGACGAAAACCATGATATATCAACTCCCCCAGACTTAGCTTTTGCTTGCCCTCAAGCAAACTAGAGACTAAGAATGAAGTCGAGGTTTGAAAATCACGGGAACTCACTTATCCTTTGGAACATTGTTTTCGCTTCCTTGACTCTTTCGCTGCAAATAAACAAAGTACTTTTGGTGGTCACGAATCTCGACCATCATAGGTTGGGCCTCAAATCTTAGCCAGCAACCCATCAATTTCACATTCTCCTAACTGTCGCACACTTGATAAAAATGATGATGAAATTCTCTCTAACGATATCAACCAAGTAAAAGGCTAGGTGTAAGAAGGCTTTTGGTGTTTAGTGGAGTTAAAAGTGTTTAGGGTTACCAGATTTATTTGGTGGATGCAGACATTATGCATAAACACCAAAGAGAGACTGGTACAGTTGATGCCCACAGTTTCTCATTCACATTGCACTCTCTCCTCCGAATCAAAATTAGGAACCAAACAACATCATAAAGCATAAAAATCACAAGTTCCACTACTCACATTCATACACTCCATTCCTTGGGATTTTCATAGAAGCTAGACACTTATTGAAAATGATCATTCCCTTTCCCTTATGAAATTTTTGATTTTTTTTTTGACTGAATAGGGCGGAATGATCTACATAAGTGATAGCCTCGAAAATTACCATTATTATGCATGAAATCCCAAGGAATGCCTAGCATAGTCGCTCATCGTAAAGTTCTCCAACCAAATCCTCGTCCTGAGCAATTTTGTGAATGAAAAACTGCGTCAGACCTTTTTATTTCCGGTGTTTATACACATGCCTACACATAAAACAAAGGGAAAAAGATTGCATGAGACTTGAATAAAAGGTTAAGACTAGGGGTTGAGTACCAACTAAAAATGAGCTGGCCATTCAGGATCAACAAAGAGTGGTAAAATGAATAAGGAGTCCTGAATGTTTGATTCGATTACTGTTGTGACATCATCAGAGAGAATATCGTGAGATGGGGATCAAGTGTGCTAGTCTGGAGTTTGATCTTCTTCGTTTTGCAAACTGCGATAAGAGGGAAACATGTACTATCATTTGGTTTGGAATTCGCTCCTTCCAAAGGCTTCATCGCAACAACTTAAAATCGTAAAAACTGAGCGTTTATTCCTAGGAAAGATCGTTATTTCCTGGACATGTGTAGTGGATGTGTCGATCGACACGCATCAAGTGTGTCGATCGACAGGATGTGCGTGGAGGTGTTGATCAACACACACCAACTGTGTCGATCAACGCACTATAAAAATATGCAATCCGTGGCTTTTGGGGCTTCTGTCAAGTGAGCAGTCCACAGGTAAAACTGTAGATCACTCAAATGAAACATGATCAAATAGCACAACATATTATATAGGTTCAATAGTTTCACAAATTCAAAAGCCATACGAAAACAAAGGACAAACTGACTCAATAAAGACAGAAAACTAGACACTTACCAGTGGGTTGCCTCCCACCAAGCGCTTGTTTTCAGTCATTAGCTTGACTGTGTCGGAGCTGTTTTAGACTGGAGGTGGATCTCTCAAGTGCATTCCCCCATACTTGTAAGGAACAATATCAGGAAAACGCTTCATAGTATTATTCACCATCTCCTGGATAACTACCTCTTCTTTCTCCCTCAACTCTAAAGAAATGACAATTCTGAAGTTGGAGAAAGGTTTTAAAGTCCTTTTGCGCTTCACTTTGGGGGTCTTTTTGCACTTGGAACTTGCTGGAATGTTGACATCATGACGTGCAGTGGGAGGAGCCAACTTGAGGACGTTTGAACTTCTTTGTTTCATCTTCAAAACCCAGCGTATCTCCAACATTGACACTCATACAAGAAGCCTGTGTGACAATAACTGCAGGATAGAAGACATTCTTGTTGATGTTTGAGAAGGAGATTCGCTTATTAGGAAAATCCACCATTGCTCCCACTGTTGCAAGGAACTGTGCACCAAGAACCAATGGCTTATAGCTATTATCCTTGGTTTCAATGATGTAGAAGTCTGTAGGAACAAGACAATCTCCTATTTGGAGCAACACGTAAGGAATGAAGCCTTTTGAAACTGCAGAAGAGGTATTTATAAGCTCGATATATGTCTTTGAAGATTGTAACTCCAAAATCCCTAGCTTCTTTGCAACAGCCTCAAACATGACGTACACATTAGACCCTGTGTCACAAAGAGAATCCTTCAATTCCATACCTTTGATTGAGCACGAAACAACGAACATTCCTGGATTCAATAACTTTGGTAGCTTCCTCAATGATGGTGGAGCTTCTTTCCCTTTTTCCTTAGGTGCTTTGTCACTGTCATGGTTGATAGGTAAAGGGTATAAACTCCTTGGGTACGGAATCTTGGGCTTTTATACACGTTTGACTGCGATTTCAGACTGATTTTTCAAGTTTTCTGCGTTTCACAGTGGTGTCGATTGACACTCATCAGGTGTGTCGGTTGACACTCATCAGGTGTGTCGATCGACACTGTCTGTTTCAAAATTGCCATCAGATATTGGTGTCGATCGACACCAGGAGTGTGTCGATCGACACTATGCTTTACAATCTCAAAATTCACGTTATCGACACCACGAGTGTGTCGATCGACACTATGCTTTGCAATCTCAAAATTCATGTTTTCTTCATGCGTCGATCGTTGCACAGCCCACAATTTCACGTTTTCTTCAAGAACCACAAGCCAATCCTCATATTGACACTTTTCAAAAGTTGGAATCACTTGTTCTTCACTCTTCAATGTGATAGAATTTGAGAAGTGCCTTGAATTCATATCTATTTTTTCTTGAAGACAACCTTATTGCCTCTTCACTGAGTCTGAGCAACCTGAGTATCAAACTTCTTCATGTGGATGTTGATAGCCTCAATCTTTCCATTCAAATCAGTATATAAGGTGTCGATCTTTCCATTTAAGTCAACTGTCATCTTCTGCTGTAATGACCCTCACTTAGGGCTAAGTTGCGCCTCGGCAAAGACCCGTAGCGATGGCCAGTTTAGTCTGTTAAGTTTTTGGCCAAAACCTAGTTGAGTACTTCGGTGACTAAGTTAAGTGTCTGCCTGGTTAGTTAGTCACCAACGTTACCTTCAGACGAAAAAACGTTAGTTACCTTTGGACGAAGAAACGTCAGTTACTCTCGGACGAAGAAATGTCCAAGCTGATCAGGATTATTCAATCACGACAAATCTCGTAAGCACGAGGTGTCGCGACCGTGTGGGACGAGTCAGCGGAAGCACGACAAATCTGTAAGCACGACCAATTAGAAGCACGATAAACCCGTAAACACGAGGTGTCATGACCGTGTGCAACGAGTCATCGGTAAGCACGACACATCCGAAGCACGACAAATCCGCAAGCACGACGATGTTGGGCTGACTCAGCTCCCTGCCTTCCTGCTTGCTTAGGTTTATATATAGGAAGCAAGCAGCTCTCATTTCTTCATAGAAACCACTTCGAACCTCTGTTAAAATCCGTCTAGAAAACCCGAGTGCTTGTCCACGTTTTTTATCCACTCTTTTCTATCATCTTAGACCATCAGTAAAAGAAATATTAGTCGATAATCTAGCCTAAGTTCTGGCCATTTTTAGAGAAGGAAGATCCGTTCTAGATCTTTAGTCGAATCTAAATCCTAACCGTTCATAAATTAAAGGTGAGTCTTGGTTATGTTTGTAAAAGGGACTAGAAATGAGACCAACTCCTAGAAACCAATAGATGATTAATAGATACCTTAGTTACTTAGGAAACCTTCTTAAACCGATCTTTCGTCGAGATTGGAGAAAACATTCAACCTTAGGAATTCGGGATGAATTCTTTTAAGGGGGAGAGAATGTAATGATCCTCTGTAATGACCCTCTCTTAGGTCTAACCGCGCCTCGGCAAAGCCCGATACGATGGCCGGATCAGCCCGACAGTTTTTGGCCAAAACCTAGTTAAGCACCTCGGTGACTAAGCTAAGTGTCTGCCTGGTTGGTTAGTCACCAGCGTTACCTTTGGACGAAGAAACGTCAGTTACCTTCGGACGAAGAAACGTCACTTACCTTCGGACGAAGAAACGTCCAAGCTGATTGGGTTTGTCCAAGCACGACAAATCCCATAAGCACAAGGTGTCGCGACCGTGTGGGACGAGTCAGCGGAAGCATGACAAATGCCGTAAGCACGAGGTGTCGCGATCGTATGCGATGAGTCAGCAGAAGCACGACAAACCCACAAGCACGACAAATCTGCAAGCACGACAAAGCGGAAGCACGACAAATCCTGTAAGCACGAGGTGTCGCGATCGTATGCGACGAGTCAGCAGAAGCACGACAAACCCACAAGCACGACAAATCTGCAAGCACGACAAATCAGAAGCATGA
>LT669791.1:31721477-32092182 GCA_900128785.1 Arabis alpina
CGCTAAAGAAGATTTAAGGGCTAAGACTCCGGTGAATGCTGGGAAAAGGTTGTGCTATCACTACGGTGAAGCTGGACACTACAAGAATCAGTGTCTGAAGTTGGCACCGCAAGCTGGGAAGAGGGTAAGTGATGGAGGGGTTCAGCCTGCGAAGAAGCAAGCAATCATGCAGGTGTTTATATCATCGATGATGAGGCCAACGATGCAAGTACATCGCGTCCAATCACTAGTAAGTCCTATCACTTACCTTGTCAATAATTTCTTTGTGAAATTGCTTGATGTGTGCTAGCTTAGGGTATTAGTATCATTTGAAATGAATGTGTAGAGACCGTTATTATGGGCGGTGTGGCGACCCATGTTCTGTTTGACTCTGGTGCTTCACATTGCTTTGTGAAACCGGAAATGATCGGGAATGGAGGATTCCTTAGAGAATTTGGGGATGACTTTAGTTTAGTCGATGCAGCTGGGGGCCAAGTCATGTTTAATCTTGGAATGATTAAAAACATCTATGTGATGATGGGTGAAGTGAACATGCCAGCTGACTTGCGGATTTGTCAAGTCAAGTCTTATGACGTGATCATGGGAACTGATTGGCTTGGTAAATACAAGGCACATTTGGATTGTCATCGAGAAAGAGTGTGCTTTGAAACTGATAATGGGAAGTTGCTCTTCCAAGGAGTTAGGCCGACTAAGGGAAGCTTGATTGTCTTGGTAATTCAGGCGGAACGGATGTTGGCAAATGGATGCGAGGCGGATCTGGCCGCGATTAACACCGGGGAAGTTGGACCAGACGCTGAGCTTAAGGACATTCCAGTGGTGTCGGAATTCGAAGATGTGTTTGGTGCGTTGATGGGATTGCCGCCAACACGTTCTGATCCGTTTACGATCGAGCTGGAACTTGGAACAGCTCTGATCTCTAAGGCTCCTTACCAGATGGCACCGACAAAGATGGCCGAGATGTAGAAACATCTAAGTGGATTGATGGAAAAGGGTTTTGTGTGACCAAACAGTTCACCATGGGGTGCTTCGGTGCTGTTTGTCAAGAAGAAAGATGGTAGCTTCAGATTGTGTATCGATTACCGCAGATTGAATAGAGTAACGGTTAAGAACAAGTACCCTCTTCCAAGGATTGATGAGTTGTTGGAACAACTCCGAGGTGCTACTTGGTTTTCCAAGATAGACTTGGCATCGGGTTATCATCAATCCTGATAGATGAGTCGGATATTCGAAAGATTGCTTTCCAGAAAAGGTATGGGCATTACGAGTTTGTG
The DNA here is from genome assembly GCA_900128785.1 of Arabis alpina. Classification (NCBI taxonomy): domain Eukaryota; kingdom Viridiplantae; phylum Streptophyta; class Magnoliopsida; order Brassicales; family Brassicaceae; genus Arabis; species Arabis alpina. The sequence goes on from LT669791.1 coordinate 31,722,749, forward strand.
GTGATGCCCTTCGGATTGACGAATGCGCCAACGGCATTCATGAAACTGATGAACAACATGTTCAGAGCATGCTTGGACGAATTTGTAATCATCTTCATAGATGATATCTTGGTTTACTCGAGAAATCAGGAAGAGCACAAGGCTCATTTGCGGACAGTGATGGAAAGACTAAGGGAACATCAATTGTTTGCTAAGCTTAGCAAGTGTAGTTTTTGGCAAAGGAAAATTGGATTCTTGGGTCATGTGATCTCGGATAAGGGAGTATTTGTTGATCCAGAAAAGATCAAGGCAATCATAGATTGGCCATGACCTAGTTATGCAACTGAGATAAGGAGTTTTTTCGGTTTGGCGTGATACTACCGCAAATTTGTTAAGGGTTTTGCAAGCATAGCAAACCCGATGACTCTGTTGACTGGAAAGAAGATGCTTACGAGTACACCAGTGTTAGTGTTGCCTAAGGCTGATGTGCCTTATGTGGTTTACACAGATGCATTGCGAGTTGGACTCGGGTGTGTTCTAATGCAGGAGGGAAAGGTGATCTCTTATCCGTCACAACTGTTAAGGAAACATGAGGCAAATTATCCGTCATGACTGGAAATGGGCGCGGTGGTTTTCGCACTTTAGATTTGGAGATCTTATCTTTACGGTGCAAAGGTACAATCGTTCACAGATCATCAGACGTTGAAGTATATCTTCACTCAACTGTAACTGATTCAGAGGCAAAGAAGATGGATGGAAACCGTGGTTGATTATGACTTGGATATAGCTTACCATCCCGGTAAAGCTAACTTAGCGGCTAATGCTCTAAGCAGAAAGAGGGTTTCGACGAATTCAGAGAAAGATATGGAAGGATTGATCCATATGATAAGAACTTTAAGGTTATTGTTTTGAGCGATGGATTGGAACCGTTGGGACTCGAGGCAGCGGATTAGGCTAACTTGCTGAGTAGGGTTTGGCTAGCTCAACAGTTGGATGAGAATTTGCTTAAGGCTTTGCGAATGATCAGTCCGAGTACAGGACTTCGAACAATGGAATGATTGTGGTGAATAGACGAGTGTGTGTTCCGGATGACAAGGATCTGCTTGGAATAGATTCTCAAGGAAGCACATCAGTCCAGGTTCTCGATTCACCCTGGATCAACTAAGATGTATCGAGATTTGAAGTGATACTATCATTGGGTCAGAAGGAAACGAGATGTTGCTAAGTGGATTGTTGGGTGTCGGACATATCAGATGGTAAAGGCAGAACATCAAGTTCCGAATGGGTTGCTTCAGAGCTTACCGATTCCTGAGTGGAAATGGGATAACATTACGATGGACTTCGTAACTGGACTGCCGTTAGTGAATGAGTTAGACACGATATGTGTTATCGTGGATAGATTGACTAAGTCTCCGCATTTTCTTCCTATCACAAGATGGATAATGCGGCAGTTTTGGCTAAGTTTTACGTTGAGAAAATCGTGAAGTTACATGGAGTTGCGGCAAGTATTGTGTCTGACCACGACTCTAAGTTTGACTCGGCCTTTTGAAAGGCGTTATAGAAATTGATGGGATAAAGGTCCATATGAGTACGGCCTGTCATCCACAAACAGATGGTCAATCGGAAAGGACAATCAGAACTCTGGAGGATTGTTGCGAGCTTGTGTTTTGATTGGGGTGGGGACTGGCAGCAGTATCTGCACTTGGCCGAGTTCTCTTATAACAATAGTTATCATGCGAGCATCGGAATGTCGCCTTACAAGGTTTTGTATGGACGGCCTTGCAGAACTCCTTTGTGTTGGACCTAAGTGGGGAGCGGAGTATCTTTGGGCGTGACTTTGTTGAAGAAACAACTGAAAGGATAAGGGTTTTGAAACTAAAGATGAAATAGCCCAAGATAGACAGAAAAGTTATGCGGAAAAGCGTCGAAAAGAGTTGCATTGGAAGTGGGTGAGATGGTTTATCTCAAGGCAATCACCTATAAGGGTAAGGATCAATCAACGAAAAATGCGAAGTTGAGTCCAAGGTATATGGGTCCTTAGCTGGACTTGCCGCCATAGATGAAGAATTTTCACAATGTGTTTAACGTTTCCTTGCTAAGGAAATGTATAAGGGATCGTGATAATGTGGTGACTGAACCTCCTTCGGATTTGCGGGAAAACTTAACTGTTGAAGGGAGACCAGTCCGGATTTTGGATAGAAGGGTTAAGGAAGAAAGTGAAAATGATCCAAGTCGTTTGGGATTGTGGGGGTGAAGAAGAGAACACTTGGGAATCAGAAGGAATGATGCAAGCTAATCTTCCTAAGTGGTTTGATAAACTCAAAGTTGAAGTAAAGAAAAGCAAAGAGGTTCGTAGTTCGAGGACGAACCTTAAGCTAAGTGGGGGAGACTTGTAACACCCGCGTTCGCGAGTGTGACCATCGCAAACTGAATCACTCGAAGTGATCAAGCTGGATCTGGATGATTTTGGCTAAGGCATTGAAAAGACTGAGTAAAACTGAGCTGAAACCGAGCTGGGCGGAGTTCTCGGGATTTTGGTCAGATTCGAGTGACAGATCCGAGCTGAACAAGTGAAAAATATGCTAAGGCATTTTTGCGGGAACGGTTATTGAGCCAAAACGCGATGGATTCAAGGAAAACACGCGGGAACGTTTAGTGGACAGTTTTCTGCGGCGGTTACTCATTTTTAATGAGTTTTTCCTTCCCATAACAGTCAAAACTCGGGGAAAATCATAAAGAAAGACTTAGAAAGATTCAGAGAGTTTTGAGAGAGAAACATCAAGAGATCATCGAGAAATCTTGAAAGTTATCGAGTGTGGGTAACGGCGATCGAGTCTATGGGTGATCTGGAAGAGTTTGGGTAATCCGTGACCGAGTATCAACAAATCCGATTGTCTAAGGTGAGTTGCGTGACCGTGAGCGTAAGTCTAGGTTTCGTTTTCGTGCATAGATTCATTGAGTCTAGATGACTGTTAGGATGATTCCCGACTGTTTGTTTATCGATAATTCTGTTTCTACTTAACTCTGTCTTGATGATCGATTCCTTTCACCGAGAGTCTAGATCAGGCAACATACTTGGGTGCAGCGATGCGCACCGAGGCTTGTATGGTTGCTGGAAGACTACTCGAGTGACTGTGGATGATCACGCTTGACGCGAGTGGCTGATAAGTACTTGACTGATGTGATTGACTGTTTGACTGCGATTATCTATTTTATGGCTAAGTGAGACAGGACGACCGCTCTCACTAAGCAAATTCGTTTGCTTATGCCTCCTTTGTGATGCAGGTAAAGATGTGATTCGCGGTGACTAAGGCTGTAGTTTCGGGTATAATTGGGTAAGGTATTAGAAAATGATGTAATAGCTTATTAGCAAACTTTACCATTGTACTTGAACCTCGATCATTATCTAATGAAAATGTTTATGCTTATTAAGTCTTGTCGGAAAAATCGAATAAAACGCTGAAAATGTTAAGTAAGGGAAAAATCTGAAAAATGGCTAAGTATGGCCGAGTGTTTCCGTCTGGAAACCTCACCACAAGTAAGGAATCCGGATCGGGGCTCTTCACTTAGACCAGTCCAAAATAGTTTTTTTACCAAATGGTCCCGAAAATTTAAGCCCAATATTAAAATTGTCCAAGTGGTTTAATGTCCAGATGGGTCATAGACCGAATGGGCTGAAATCAAATGGTCAATGATGGCCATATATAATTATTAGCATTAGATATCAGTGTAATATTGTTAGCCCATGTGTTGGAGTTGGATTCGTCGCACCGAATCCGGCCCAGCTAAAGCCCATCCCGAAACAAGTCAATTTCGAAGTGTAGAAAGGTCGAGGCAGAGACTTAAAGCCCACAATAAGTCCGAGCCCATTTACGGTTCGTTAAGAGAGTAAGTTGGGCTAAGAATGGGCTGGGACCCGTAAGCTAACGGATAAGTCCAAAAAGAGACTGAAGTTGGAGCTGAGAAGGAGACAACCGGAGATCATGGACTCGTTTCAGCTCCAAATTTTTTGGAAGATCACAACTGAACGACCTGAGATACGCGGCGAGGATCTGAGCTTTCGGAGCTGACGAACGAAGCTGAAGGAACTATAAATACAAGCAGAAGATGCAGATTTCGAGCTAACTTCTTTTACACACGCACACTCGACTAAAGTACTAGCTAGTTGCTGCTCACTACTCACTTGTATTCTCATTTGTATTCTTCGTTCGTTGATAAATAAATACCATTTTCGTCTCATTCGTCGGTTATTCGATTAGACCTAAACATTTCTTAGAACCATAAAGTTTCTCCCCGAATTCTTTAATAAATACTTAGTACGGAATTCAGTTTCCACACCATGTAATATTTTCAAGACCATATGATCAGCCCATGTCCAGATAGGTTTCTCTTGTGTCCAGATTGACCGAAACCAGATGGTCTTTTAAGACCATATGGGCGTGACCATTTACAGCCCGGAATAAAATTTGGCCGTACGGACAAGCCCATATGGTCTTGGTCAAGCCCATCTGCCGGCTCTACTTACACCTCATATGTTCATTTTTATTTATGACTAGATTAGGACCCGCATTATATGCGGGTATTAGATATTGAAATTGATTATTTACATAGTTACGATTCTTATAATTATATTCTAAATTAAAACCCATATAAGTAGATTCTAAATTGAAACTCGTATAATCGTATTTTAAGTTGAAACCCGTATAATTATCAATTTATTTATCATTAAATTGCATTTTGTTAACCGCAAGATAGAAAATATAAATTAGTTCAAATCACCTCTCTTTATATAATAAGATTCTTTTATTTTCTCTATAATTTTTGTTTATTTATTTTTTATATTCTCTTTAGGTTAATGTTCTTACTATCTATTTTTCTATACTTTCAGTTGTTTGCCACTTATATATCTTCTCGACCTGTTTTCTTAATTTTTATATATGTAGTTTGGACTATCAATTATATTTTATTTCCTAGTTATTTTATACTATTATAAAAAAAAATTCTAATTAGTTTGAACTATTAGAATTTTTCCTTTTCACTATTTAGTTAGTCACTTAACAATTTGTTTTGTTAGTTTTCTATTTTTAATTTTCTTTCTAATTAATTTAATTTATTACAATCTTTCCTAATTTTAATTTTTTTCTAATTAAGTTAAACTATTACAATTTTTCCTTTTTCACAATTTACTTAATTATTTAACAGTTTTTTTTGTTAGTTTTCCCTTCTCAATTTTACACATGACATCATCTCGATCGATATTAGGCACATGTAACAGTTTTTTTTGTTAGTTTTCCCTTTTCAATTTTTTTAACACATGTCATCATCTCGATTGATATTAGACACATGTCACCATCTAATGAGTTACAATTTTAATAAGCTCTCATTTATATAATAAGATATTAATAATAACAGTTTATTACGTACTTGCTTATTTGGGCTATTAATATACCAAAATAGTGCATGGGCCTCGAGCAAAGTCTAATGTTTGAATCACAAAATAGGGAGCAATAGACATTAGGTCTAGTAGACAGGGCAATTCCCAAATATACCACTCAAACAAGTTTTTCTTCCTTATATACCACACATTCTCAAATGTTCCATCTATACCACTTTTATTATTGGGAAAATGAATGAATTATCCCTACCTTTTAATGAGATAATACAATAATTAAAAAAAGGAAAAAAAAAATCAAAACACGATCTCACCTTATCTCTCCCGGATCAAATTTGCGGAGAAGCTTTTGACGGCAATCGCCGGAGAAGACATAGATCTTTGTTCCGGTAAGCTTCATGCCTCTCTCCTCATGTTTTAGTTTCGAAATTCAATGCAATTTGATTTCTAGGGTTCAGTTCAATTAGTTCGATTTGCTCTTAAAACTTGGAATGAAACATGATTCTTGGAGTTTTTATGAACTGTATAATCTCTCGCAGTTTTCTTTGAACGCTCTCTTCCAATTTCCAAGGTTTTGATTTTCGGATTTTGTTCCAAAAAATGTTGTTGAATCTGTAATTTTTTGTTGATTTTTTGTTGATGTTGGAGTTTGATTTGAGTGTGAAGTGTTTGATTATACTAATTGAAGTCTACAGTAGCATAACTTTGAGTTTTCAGTGAAATTTGGGTTTAGAATGACTAATTAACTTGTAAAATCTGGGTTTACAATGACAAATTAATGGAATTTGATTTGTTGTAGTTGCTTGAACTATGACTTGGCTGGAGATAGGTCTATGTTCTTATTGATGTTGTGGTATTTAGAAAACTCTTATGATAAAATTGTCTTATGTTTAAGTTATGCTAATGGTTATGTTCTCATTATTTTGATGAGGTCTGATTTTTTTGCGCTTACTCATGTTTTATAAAAGAATACATTTGTTATGTTTGGCTTCTAATCTAAATTTACTTTTAATTGTTTCCTTTTAGTTTTGTGTACTAGTTCAGTTATAGAGCATAACATAAGGGAGCAAGGGCTAGAAGTAAGGTAGCAAGTACTAGTTCTATTATTTGATTCTTCTATACTCTTTTATCTTTGATTTATGTATATGAATCTGCAATTTTCTCTGCTTCTATTCTTAGACTTTGTTCAAACATGTTCTAAATTGCAGGGTCTTGATCTTTATGATGTACTGGTCATAATAGAGAAGCGTGGATCCTCTTTTGACAAATTATTGGCAATACCTGAACAAGACAATTGGGTATACAACGATGGTAAATCAACCTCGTGCGTCGCTTTCAAAGTCGAGAGGATAGAAAAGAAACGTACTCCTACGACAACAATGGCAGCCAGCTGTGGACTTTTTACAATGAAGATGATAGAATGCCACTCGATGGGTATCAATGATATGTCCAAGCTTGTTGATGAATATGCTGAAGACTACAGAACAAGAATGTCGAGCGAAATCTTTGAAGAGTTTTATACTCCTTAGTATTTAGATTTTAAAAAATTTCCCTTGAACTATTACTATTTTCATTTTCTATTTGATGCACTTGGTTGGTTTGTTATCTTTAATCTATGTTTAATTTGTAGGATTTAACGTTGAAGTCAACCTATGTCTAAAAGAAGTTTGTTTCCTTCTGTTTTTTTGTTCTCTTTTTAATTTAGGAAGGGTTTGAACATATTTAGGAAAGCCTTACTAAATATTTAGGAAGCCTTTCCTAATTCGGAAGGCTATCCTAAAAACGTAGATATCTTTCCTAAACGTAGATATCTTAGTCGCTATTAAAATTCACTTTTAAGATTCAAAACTAAACCCAAATCCAAACCCAACCCCCCTAAAAGTATACCCTAATTTTGGAATAGTTAACCCAAACCCAAAAATTTAAATTCTAAATCTTAAAAATCAAATACCACAAAATACCTTCAATGAAGCCAAAATACTACAAAATTAAATTAAAATTCTCTTTTAAGATTCAAAACTAATCCCTAAACCCAAACTCACACCCTACCCCCTAAACATATACCCTAATTTTGGAATAGTTAACCCAAACATACAAAAAAAAAATTCTAAACCTTAAAAATCAAATACCACAAAATACCTTCGATGAAACCAAAATACTACAAAATTAAATTAATATTCACTTTTAAGATTCAAAACTAAACCCTAAACCCAAACCCACACCCTACCCCCTAAAACTATACCCTAATTTTGGAATAGTTAACCCAAACACAAAAAAATAAAATTTTAAACCTTAAAAATCAAATACCACAAAATACCTTCGATGAAGCCAAAATACTACAAAATTAAATTAAAATTCACTTTTAAGATTCAAAACTGAACCCTAAACCCCAAACCCACACCCTACCCCCTAAAACTATACCCTAATTTTGGAATAGTTAACTCAAACACAAAAAATTTAAATTCTAAACCATAAAAATCAACTTTTAACTTTGCGGTATTTTTGAAACTTTGAAAAAGGGGTATTTTTGGAAATTTTAAAACAAGGTGGTATTTTTGGAAAAAACTTCAAAGGGGTGATAGAAGAAAAAGTGGTAAAATGTTTTTATCATCAAGAATCAAAAAGGGCATGTTGTTAAATTCGGGAACGTTTGAATTATATTTAAGATGGATTACTACATATTTAGGAAACCCTACCTAATTTGGAAGGCTATCCTAAATTGGCATACATCTTTCCTGAATATACTTCCAGTTTGTGGAACTAGCTTTGTGGAACTAGGCAAAGGTACAAGTTCACGCCATAATCGTTTTACACTTATAACCAAACGTAATCTGAAAGTGGGATGTTCAGAAAATTTGCTTAAAAAGCGATACTTTAGTGGTAATACAAAAGATTGGTTCTCTTGTTCTTTTGGGCTCAATTCTCTTTAAATATATACAAGTTCTTAAGTTGAACAAATCTGATCTCAAGACTGTCTTTGTGAATCTGGAGGCATTAGAGAGGTAAGGCCATTCTATTCTATCCTCTGCAATTTCTTATAATTTTCATGTGTTTTTGATAATTTATGAAGGTCTTCCTAAACATGTAGGAATCTTTCCTAAATTCAATATGTAGGAAGCCTTTACGAATTTTCAGGAATGATTCTTAAGTATTCATGAAGGGTTTCCTAAATCATCAATAACACAAAGAGTGTGTCTATTTACATAAGAATTTGATTTTGTTTTATTTTTCCAGGTGAATGTAATATGCATCATACCGCCACTTGATGAAGATGAGGAAGATTTAGTATCATTAGAAGATATGGCAGCTTGATGAGATGGTTAACTTGAAAAAAAAACTTATGAAATCACTAAGTCTGATTGAGACCATAAATACATCAATTGACATTGAAGATACAATGGAAGCATTTGCGCTGCAATCCTTTCACTGTTTTGTTTATTAAGGTTTGTATACCTTTAGAAAGCCCTTTCGAAATAATCAGTTGGAATTTGTCATCAAACAACTAGTGATCGATTTTACTCCTAGAATAATTAACTGTCATTTTCTCTTTGTTTTTATGAATGTACTCTTATTTTGTCCTTCTTTGAGGTCACAAAGCCTTTATTTATAATCAAAAGTGGCAGTGCTTGAATCATAACTTTGGTGCTCTTTAATTTGGAAAACCTTTCATTTATATTTAGGAAGTAAGAATACATATTTAGGAAATCCTTCTTAATTCGGAAGGTTATCCTAAATATTCAGGTAGCTTTCCTAAAATAAATAGTTTGATTTTTCAAACTTTTGTTGTGTTATTCTCTGCCACTTATGGTGTTGCTTCTGAAATTTTGAACCATGTACTCCAAGCTCTCTAATTGATTTCATTATGTCTTTAGTGGTCTCCAAACTCTCAAATTGATTACATATGTTACAATTGACTGAATGTTGCTACCAATAATCTCAAGAGCAACGTCGTTGCATTTTTTACTCACCTAAAACAAATGAAAAGAATTTAGTATTGAAAGAGTAGTTACAGTAGTAAGTAGAAGGTAAAACAAATGTGATATACGGTTTAGGAAGATATTCCTAAATGTTTAGGAATGCTTTCGGAATAACAAAAAAATGCTTCCTAAATTAATATTTCGAAAGGGTTTCTATATAATTCGGAAATGTCTCCTAAATAGGTAATAAACAAAGAATTTGCCATTATTATTGTAGGTCTTACACATACAACATGGCAATGTAGAAAACATATGACCCATTTTTATGTCCAAATTAATAACTATATATACAAAGTTCATTACATGAACAAATTTGCAGGCAATAATAAATTTACAAGTTCATAACATGAACCTGATACTCCAAACTCTCCAAATAATCTCTTTTTAGATGCTCTTACACTGCTTTTCTCAGTATTTGGAGGTCCACACAATAATCCAGTTATAGCTTTAGAAAATTTCGAGCTCTTTAGGTTTTTACATGGGTGTATTCTCTCTGCATATGCTTTAAATCAAAAGAAGAAAAAATTAGAACTGAAAGAGTAGTAAGTGCAGGGTAAACCAAAAGTGAAATACATTTTTGGAATACATTCCTAAATGTTTAGGGGTGCTTCCTAAATGCTTCCTAAAATTTAATTTCAGAAGGGTTTCTTAGTGATTCGGAAGGGTTTCCTAAATACTTTATAAACACTGAAATTATGCAAGCCATGTACTGCAGTCAATCGGTTATATTTATGACTTACCATTACACAAAAACGAATCATGCATAATGTCATAGACATGTTCATTTAAGGACTAAAACCCTTACATAGTAAATTCCAAAAATACAAGTAACCATGGAGCTAAACAATCTCATATCAGATTCAATCACAATAATAAGCTCAATCATATTAGAGGTAAACAATTTCAATAGTTATTTCCACAATTCATAATCATCATAGCAAATTACCCACGAAAATAGCAATAATGAATCAAAAGAGCTAAACTTGTTTGGAAAAATTCAAAGACAAACCAAAGATGAAGATTTTGTTTTCCCCAAATTGACCAGAACAAAAAACACATACCAAATCGATTAAAAGATGTAGATCGTGGATGATTTGTGAAGATCGTGATTTGAATCTTCTCTTTTTGTCGCTCTTTGTATATCTTTCCACTAAATTATCAAACATGTAATCGATTTGAATCGACGTTGATTTTAGATCTGGTCGGATATCATCGTCAATTGTAGACCAACACTAGATCCCCACTGCATATCGTCGTCGGAGATTACAAAGCAACGCCGCAAATTATCGTCGGAAATCGTCGGAGATCACAAATCCGCCGCAGATTATAGATTCGATCTTTGCTACAAATTATTGTGGGAGATATTATATCGTCGCCGGAGATTACAGATCGACGCCGAAGATTGCAGATCGACGCCGGAGATTGAAGATCATCGCCATATATTTCGATTTGTAAGATCGAAAGTTGGGGAAGAAAACAATGTCGATGACTTTTTTTTATCATTATTATATTATTTTTTTCTTTTTTTTCTTAATTAAGTATGTGTAATAATGTCTTTTACTCTCCCAATTAGTGGTATTGATGGAACTTTTTAACATGGGTGGTAGATTGGGAAGGAAAACTTGTTTTAGTAGTATATGAGGGAATTTCTCTAAGAAATTTATGTCGGCGGGTCCATTTCAATCCTTATAGCAAAACCCTCTCAATACCCTCTTTGAATTTCTTTTTTTCTTTTTTTAAATACTCTCTTTTGATTTTGCTTTTGAAATCACACTTTTGAATTTTTTTTATTAAAATGTCTTCTATATATAGAAAAATTGAATTTAAAAATAGAAAACGTCTTTTTAAATTGACAAATATATTTTAACAAATACTAAAATACTTTCTTAAAAAATTACTTTTTAAATAAATTATCAAATTATTCTTATAATTTAAACAAATATATATTTTATCTACATTAAAAAAATTGAACCAATAAAATTAATAACAAACTAAATGGGAAATTTTATTAAAGAAGTTAGAAAAACTCATATTATATATAAACGTAATTTTGAGAATATCCATCGTCCAGTGATTAACTATGCATTATGAAAGGAAAATAGTTAGCATAACTTAATAAGTGTACAAAATCTTATATACTTTATCTCTTTGATAAAAACTTACTTCGATAATCAAAACAAAATTTTCCGTCTCATCTGTTTTGAACACAACAAATCATATCGAAAAAGTGATATGACATTAATAATTAAGTTATGAGTACAAAAAGTATAAGCCTACATAGTTTCGGTAACAAAACGAAACACCTAAATTACAATTGTCTCTTTCACTTTATTTGACAAAACGATGTCAACTGTAGAATTAACAGTAACATTGGATGGTCAGTGACATATAATTTGTTATAGAAAAATTAGTAGTTTAAAGAACATCAAATACCTTTTTCTTAATATAATGCTTTATAGATTTATTTACAAAAGTAAAATATTTTTTAAATAATAATAAAATAATTATTATTATTTATACGTGATTTTAATTTTTATTAAGGTCGTAAATTTTAAATTCAAATTAGTGTAATATAATTTATCAAATATGTCATTTTTTTAATTCAAACAGGAATTAGATAGTCTTATCACATTATAGAAGAGGTAGTTTTCAACAAACTTTAGAATTAGGGTAATTTACAAAATTGTAAACTCAAATATGGTATTTTTCAAAAAAAAAACCCTATTATCTATTGTGTAATAACAGAAAGAAATCATTTTTCAGCTAAAACAGAGAGTTCGACTCCAAATTATTTGTATATAAAGAAGAAATTAGTATATGAAGTCGTTATATAGAATAATGTGACTAATCATCATGAGGTAAGAGCATTTTTCTTCTTCATTGTAATCTTGCTAGTGGAACGCAGTATGCATATTTTATGTAAAACCTATATCATTGAGGCTTATGACTTAGAAACGTCGACTCTGATTGACAAAGTCAATCTCCCAATATCAAGCACTTTATATAATGTAGACCTCCATACACATGTTAAAAAATCTAATGAATCTCATGATTACAATATTGAAATCGGTACCTTTTTACATATCCCACCGTCGGATCAAATAAATATTTACATTTGCGAAGTTTCGAACTTTTGGTCCATACAAAGTTTCAATATTCAGAACGATTTTTGTACAATTGTTTTTTTTTTCATACTTAATGTTGAATGCGAAGAAATCAAACCGACAATTTGTTAATGGAGGGAAATTAAAGCGTTTAGTAAGACAAAAAAAAAAACTTTTACGTATTCATTGTTGGTAATAAAGAAAAAGAAATGAAGATCCTAGCCTTTTTGTAAATAAGGAGTTCCAAGTTTAGATTTATATATAACTTTCTCGAACCAGAGACCATAGTTAAATTAGTTTTTTTTCTTTTTTTTTCATCAATAGATTGATATTACCATTCAACAAACAATACAAAGGAGAGATCCTTAATTCCAAAAGATGGATACAAAAGCCAAATAAGGAGACTAGCTTAGGTAATACAACAAGAACAAGAGAAGGAGAACCGAAAATCAGCAGCTTTAGAGATAAAGATCAATTGATCCAAACGAGGCCCAATCTTTAAAAGAACAAGACCAATCTGAGTCTACACGAAACATCACAAGGACAGCGATTCATTACCCACTTACCACAATACTAAGGCAGCTCCGTTGCAACCTAACCTTCCTAAACTACTCCGACTTATCGAACCAGTTGGGGCGGCACATACGAACCAAAACCCAAAGACCATCTTGTCTCTTGAACATATTGCAAAGGATAAAATCAGCAGTGGTGAAGACCCAAATCGACGGCGAGCAAAGATAATTTTAACGCCACACCACATCCACACACCAAGAGCCAATGAAACATGAACCATAAAGACTCCCCTCAAAACGAAACACACTGCTTAAGCCATAATCTACTAACGCATCAAACCCAAAGAGCCTAAACCTAATCGAGTCAAGAGCATCAGACTATCTTTCTCTGAATCTAAAAACAAACCCTTCTGAAAAACATGTATTGAAGCAACTTAAGGCCACAAACAATAAACCAAATCAAGCAACAAAACAAACAAAAGCCGAAGACAAACCTATTAAGACCAACTAACTTGAACACATGTCGAAAGAGAGGCGTCAGCGACAAAGAGATCAACAAACTCGACGAGTCACATCCGGCCTACAAGGGTTAAATCTAACACGAGAAAAAACAGATTCGCGATCAAGACCGGCGTACCACCGAATAAATACTCCACATTCCCACCACGAACCACCCTCATCAGATAGACCACACCCAAACCACAACCTAAATCACCCTCGTCGATCCAAGACCTCAATTTATCAAACCAAAAAACTCCTCTTTGAACTTGCAAAAACCAAGATAGAAGAGAAATAGACAAAATTAAAGACTAAAGGACCGGCACCGGTGTTAAAGGAGCCACCGGCACCGGCAGATCTGAGATCGGGGAAAGAACTTCAAACTTCGCTAAAGGGAGAGCGGCTAGAATGGCAAAATGGTTATAAGCACGCTTTAAGAAAACGAGTTAAATTAGTTTGCTTCCCATCGTTAATAAATAGTATAAGAACAGTTCATTTTCAGAGCAGATACTCGAACTCATTAAGTACTTCCTTACCTAATTTAATTATCCATTTTTATGTGTTGAGATATCAATCTAAACGACTAAACCTTATATGAGATGTATTTAGACAATGATTGTCTAATATATAAGTGTAAATATAATTTCAGTTCGTATGACGTATTCTAGGAGGGAACTGCAAAACAAATCAGCTCCAACTTGGCCAATTGATAAAAAATAAAAAATATCATGCTAATGGTGGATTTGATGACTTTTAGAGCCTAACACTATGTTGACTAATTGTTATTTCTTGCGTGTGTATATTTCCATGATGGTCCATCGTTGATGAACGAACTTCGAAAGGATTTATTCTTAGTGTCCTTGTCTCATATAAAAGATTATAGTTTTGTCACTGGTATTAGCTCCCTCAAAAATAAAGTTGTATATCATACTTGAATCATATATGTATGATCATGCATGCATGTTATTCAAGGTTAGCATGAGCGTGGTAACTCGTATAGACTGTACTCAGCGATGGATCGATCAAAGATCTATGATATATTCATATTTTACCGTATTTAAATCCCATTTCATGGTGTTTCTATTCCATATTTGCATATCATTTAGGCATTTTTAGGGGCATTTGCATCTCTTTTGTGTGTTTATAGGTTTGGAGATAGTGATTCCTCAATGAGTCGACATGGAGCATATTTGGATGCAAAACAATGAGAATTCAAAAGAATATGAAAGTGGCACAAGCTGGTGCAAGAATGAGACACTTTGATGTCTAAGAAATGAAGAAAATGTGTTAAACAAAAAGAGGCAATATGGTGGCTTAATATTGAGGTCCGACCCTCAGTTTGGAGAGATGAAGAAATAGAGTTTTTGAAGCAAACAAACAGAGACAATATGGTGGCTTAATATTGAGGTCCGACCCTCAGTTTGAAGAGATGAAGAAATAGAGTTTTTGAAGAAAACAAACAGAGGCAATATGGTGGCTTAATATTGAGGTCCGACCCTCAATATGGACCTTCTCGAATCCAAACTTTTATGATCCAACCCGGTTTGTCCCGGGTCGACCCGGTTCCGATTTTATTGACTATAAATATGCTTTTTAGACATAAGAAAACCTAAGTTTGATTTGGCATTTCTCTTTTGGAGGCTAAGAACTCTTTTCATATGCTTTTGGGATTAAATCTTGAATCTTTAGTGAAGTTTTCTTAATCTTTACTATTTACTTTTATGATTATGCATTTATTTATGATTATGGTTATGTTTAGTATCATGAGTAGTGAGTAGTTTCTCTATGGGTTTTTGGGCTTAGTAGATTAGAGGTGATTAATGAATGATTAGTGATGTCTAGGGATAGATTCTTATGATTTCTAAAGATTAAGGTGTGTTTAATGCTAGATTAGACTTGATCAATCTAAATCTAGATCATAGATATTTTATGCCCGGAAGGTGTTCGATGAAATGTCTAGGTCAATCTTAATCTTGCTTTTTATTCTTAACCAATGGAAGTTGATGTTTAAGGTAATTAGTGACTTTATGAACTTGAGTTTAATGATTGTTAGTCATTTAATTGCAATTGGGAAATTAGTCTAATTGAATGATTAATGAATAGATTATTATCATGGAAGTGGATTAGTCTATTTTAGTGATTCATGTTATAGAATTAAGTTAGAATTGTTAGTCCTAGCATCACTAGTTAGTTATTAGTCACCTCAAGTCAATTGTTTTGCCCAAAGCCCATACATTTCCATACTTGAACAAGTTTTTATATCATTGATGTTTTGGTTGACTTTTGCATTTGATTTTGTTTAAGCTTGATCATGGTTTGCCTTAGCATTGTTTAGTTTCAATTTAGTTATCTAGTCTTGTTCATCTTTCATTTTCATTATCATTTGCTTGTTTTGCTTAGTTTTATTGCATTGTATCGACTTTTATAATCGAAATCTAAATCTTGAATTGCTTAGCTTATTCGATTGCTTGGATTCTTAGTGTAGCTATTCTAATCTCCCTTGGTTCGACCCTATGCTATGCTACAACAACTAGAGTGTGTTGTTAGCTAAGTTTAGGTACAAATACAATTTGATACACATCAAATTTGGCGCCGTTGCCGGGGAGTTTAGCAATAGCCATTAGGATTTGGTATTTGATTAAGACTAAGTTTTATATTTCGTTTGATACTATTGTATCTCGTTTGGACAAAGAGATGAATGCTAAGTTTGGACAAGTTAATGTCCACACAAAAGGGGAATGAACTATGTTGGTGAGTTTTGATGGGAACCAAGAGGGTTGTGTTGAAGCTTATCAAGAAGGGCAAGAAGAAGTTAGCTACATGCAAGGAAGATACAACAACCAACAAATAGGCTTCAATCCAAATTATAGGAATCACCCAAACCTCTCTTATAGGAGCACCAATGTTGAGAATCCACAAGACCAAACCTATCCTCCACAAAAAGCTCAAGGCCAAGGGGTTTGTTCAACAACAAGGATACTACCAACCTAAAGCTCCATTTGGTCCTAACCAACAAGCTTTCCAATATCAAGGAATCAAAACTATCAAGGACAAGGTAGCTCCTTCTCAACCACCACTTAAAGATGATGAAACAAGGCTTTACTGAAGCAAATTCTAGAGGGACAAGGAAAGAGAGCTAAAGAGGGAGGAAGGGGGAGCTTATAATGACCTCAATACTAAGATCGAACATCTCTCTACTTACATGAAGACCTTGGACAACCAAATAGCTCAAGTCGCTTCAAGTTCCAAAAAACCTATGGGTATTCAATCGGGTAAGCTCGAGTCAAACTCAAAATCCTCTTGTAATATGGTCATATTGGGTGAAAAGAAAGTCTTGGAGACTCACAAAGACCCATTGAAGATCTACAATTGGATGATGATGAATTATACTTGGAGGAACTAGCAAAGCTTCTTGAGTTTCCAATGATGAACAAGTTGTCAAGATTGATGAGGTTGTTATGAAAAGAGCTAAAAGAGAAGAGATGGTACCTAAGAAGAATGAAAAGGAAGGAACCCTTAACATTGAGCCTCCTCTCTATGTGCCAAAACTTCCATTTCCACCCGTGGTCTACACTAAGGCTCAAAAGAAAGTCCTCTCCAAGTTTAAGAAGGATATGAGTGATGTTGGAGTGTCTTTGCCCAAGAATGATGATTTGAGTCAAGTTCCAAGCCAAGTGAAGTTCATCAAAGACATCTTAGAGAATCATGCAAGGGTAATGGATGTGATGAAGACCTATAAGCAACAACATGAGGCACCTCTTGAGCCAAGGTTAATCTTAAGAAGAATGATCCCGGTAAATTCACAATTCCTTGCTCTCTTGGTGATTTGGAATTCGACGATGCTTTGTGTGATTCGGGTTCTTGTATCAATTTGATTCTCTTGAGATGGTAAGAACCTTGGAATAAATGAGTTGAAGAGAAATAATAGCTCACTCTCGTTTGCGGATGCATCTTCTAAGTGTCCTATTGGCATGCTTGAAGATTACCCACTAAAGATTGGAAATTGTGTGGTTCCAACGGATTTCATGGTGGTGGAGATGGAAACAACGCGGAAGCTACCTCTCATACTTGGAACTCCGTTCTTGGCAACCGCGGGAGCAAGCATGGACTTTGTCAATGAGAGAGCCACACTATTCAATGTGGACTCCAAGGTATATTATCCCATTACTCCTATCACTACCCATATGTGTGGGCACAATCACTTGCACCAATGAGAATGATTCGATGAGGATTCAAGTGAAGAAAGAACCAACTCAAGTGGTGAATGAGTCTCTAAGTCTTGATGGTAAGGGATTTTATGAAGAAGTCTTTGATGGAAGTTGCTTGAATATACTCTTTGAAGAACCTTTAAAAATGAGTTTGGAAGTGAAAGCACCAAAAGTCACAAGGGAGAAGCCCAAAGAAAGCAAGACTTCCCCTCTCTTCTTATATCCTATGAAGTTTGTTGATGACACCATTGAGTATAAAGTCAAGTGCAAGGGTATGGCTAATCCCTTTTGTAAAGTGAAAGCATTCATAACTCCGGAGTTAAAGGAAAAGGGTCAAGCGGGTCTTGAAGAGCTAATGCATAAGGTCATCACTTTTGAGCTACATGATAATGAAACATGCTTTGATCCTCATCTCCAAGCTCATTATACTTCAGTGGATCCACCAAGGAGTTCTAAAACTCCTCCACCACTCTCAATCCCTAAGGTTCACAACTAGGGCCAAGGTATGGTCCTCTCTTTTCTTGTATATACCATTTCTATCTTTATTTTCGTTTTTGTTTATTTTGATCTACTCTTTCGGGTATTTTCTTTCACCGAGACGGTGAAGTTTAAGTCCGGGGGAGTAGGTTAGTAGCTAATGACAATTATAATTGTTTTGTTTTTATTTATCTTGAGTCTTGCATTGTGCATATTTTTAAAACAAGAAAATCAAAAAAAAATCGAAAAATTGAAAAATTTCCAAAAAAAAATGCATGTAGTTTCACATAACATTAGCATTTTGTTTTCTTTTTCATGTTAGGATCGAGTCTAGAGCATTTAAGGATGCATTTGCATAGGGAGCAGTGATGAAATTTCCTTGTAAAGTTTCATTTTAGGGTTCAATATTATGCCCTCATTAGAACTTTTTCGATGCATTAACATATTAGAAGTAGAGAATTAACCATACTTGGATCTCTCACTTTGAAAGTCCCTACTCAATTGAAACTTGTTTGATCTAGCCTCGACTCTATTTATTTGAACTTAAATGAATTAATTTCTCTCACTTTTGGATTTTGAATCATAACTATGGATAAACACTTGACATTCAAATCATGTTTACCTCATTTTTACCACTCTCTTCTTGATTTGAATGGCCATTCCGATCCAAGTTCATCTTTTGGATGAGAATGGTACCACACCTTTGAACCCGAACCATTTCATTCTAACCCTTGCATATGTTCTTTGAGTGAGGCCTTTTTCTTGGTGTTGCATTGGTAAAATCTTGCAAGCATTAGAAGCGACAAGGCAAAGCTTCCAATGGGCTAGTTTCTTGTGTTTAAGACTAGTCTTAGATGGGAAATGAAACCAAAATGGTTAGTGTTTTAATGATATATTTTTGGGGTTTGTGGTTAAGTGTAAAATAAATGAATGGGAAGGAAAACAAGTCTATGGAGGATTTATAAAACAAGGGAAACCGCTTAGCTCTAAGTTGTTAAAAGTAAAATGTTAGCTTAGCATTCTCTTGGATTAAATCAAAAGCAAAGAAAAGTATGTATTAGAGTTGCCAAGCTAGAAAAACGAAAAGAAAGAGCTAGTTGAATCAAATGAGAACTCCATAGGTCTTGAGTTGAAAAGGAAAGAAAAGAGTATGGTTTTATAGAAAGTTTGGCCAAAGAGGCTAGTGGTTATACTCGGGAAGTGAGAAAGAGAGAAAATTGAGAGTGCAACAAGGGGTTAATGGGTAGAACATTGGATTCTTAGCCTTGTATGCATCAATTGCTTCTTTTCTTTCTTGCTTTTGCATAATGTGACACTTCTATTTGAGAGTTAGCCACCCAAAAGATTTTAAACCTTCTCTTTACATCATTTTTCAAGCCATTTCTACCTAGTCAAATGGTGTTGATTCAACTTCCAATTGTGAGACCGCACCAAACTCATTAATGAATGTTAAAGAGTTGAGTAGCTAGTTGATGATGAGAGTTCTTTTGAGTCTCGGGATTAAGAGTAAAAGATTGACTTGCGATGAGTATGGAAACATTTTCTTAGGTATAATTTGTTGTGCATCGGTTTAGTTCTCTTTAGGACATCGTGTTGAACTCTTTAGTGTCTCTTTTGGATTTGAGCTCCCGCTTTCAAACCTCTTCTCTTGGCTTCTTTTGCTTTGTTTGCTTGAGGACAAGCAAAAGGCAAGTTCGGGGGAGTTGATATATTCATGATTTACCGTATTTAAATCTCATTTCATGGTGTTTCTATTCCATATTTGCATATCATTTAGGCATTTTTAGGGGCATTTGCATTTCTTTTGTGTGTTTATAGGTTTGGAGATAGTGATTCCTCAATGAGTCAACATGGAGCATATTTGAATGCAAAACATTGGGAATTCAAAAGGATATGAAGGTGGCACGAGCTGGTGCAAGAAGGAGACACTTTGATGTCTAAGAAATGAAGAAAATGTGTTAAACAAACAGAGGCAATATGGTGGCTTAATATTAAGGTCCGACCCTCAGTTTGGAGAGATGAAGAAACAGAGTTTTTGAAGCAAACAAACAGAGGCAATATGGTGGCTTAATATTGAGGTCTGACCCTCAGTTTGGAGAGATGAAGAAACAAAGTTTTTGAAGAAAACAAACAGAGGCAATATGGTGGCTTAATATTGAGGTCTGACCCTCAATATGGACCTTCTCGAATCCAAACTCTTATGATCCGACCCGGTTTGTCCCGGGTCGACCCGGTTCCGATTTTATTGACTATAAATATGCTTTTTAGACACAAGAAAACCGAAGTTTGATTTGACATTTTTCTTTTGCCTAAGAACTCTTTTCATATGTTTTTGGGATTAAATCTTGAATCTTTAGTGAAGTTTTCTTAATCTTTACTCTTTACTTTTATGATTATGCATTTATTTATGATTATGGTTATGTTTAGTATCATGAGTAGTGAGTAGTTTCTCTATGGGTTTTTGGGCTTAGTAGATTAGAGGTGATTAATGAATGATTAGTGATGTCTAGGGATAGATTCTTATGATTTCTAAAGATTAAGGTGTGTTTAATGCTAGATTAGGCTTGATCAATCTAAATCTAGATCATGGATATTTTATGCCCGGAAGGTGTTCGATGAAATGTCTAGGCCAATCTTAATCTTGCTTTTATTCTTAACCAATGGAAGTTGATGTTTAAGGTAATTAGTGACTTTATGAACTTGAGTTTAATGATTGTTAGTCATTTAATTGCAATTGGAAAATTGGTCTAATTGAATGATTAATGAATGGATTATTATCATGGAAGTGGATTAGTCTATTTTAGTGATTCATGTTATAGAATTAAGTTAGAATTGTTAGTCCTAGCATCACTAGTTAGTTATTAGTCACCTCAAGTCCATTGCTTTGCCCAAAGCCCATACATTTCCATATTTGAACAAGTTTTTAGATCATTGACTTTTTGGTTGACTTTTGCATTTGATTTTGTTTAAGCTTGATCATGGTTTGCTTTAGCATTGTTTAGTTTCAATTTAGTTATCTAGTCTTGTTCATCTTTCATTTTCATTATCACTTGCTTAGTTTGCTTAGTTTTATTGCATTGTTAGGACTTTTATAATTGAAATCTAAATCTTGAATTGCTTAGCTTATTCGATTGCTTGGATTCTTAGTGTAGCTATTCTAATCTCCCTTGGTTCGATCCTATGCTATGCTACAACAACTAGAGTGTGTTGTTAGTTAAGTTTAGGTATAAATACAATTTGACACACATCAAATTTGGCGCCGTTGCCGGGGAGTTTAGCAATAGCCATTAGGATTTGGTATTTGATTAAGACTAAGTCTTTATATTTCGTTTGATACTATGTATCTCGTTTGTGTTTGTCTTTCTTGATTATCATAGGTGTATGAACTTGAGGAGTAGAGGACAAACAAACCTCCAACCTTTAGTAGACGACATTAGACGTTTGGAAAGAGAAACGGCAAGAGAAGCGAGAAAAGAAAAAGAGCGACAAGATCATTTGAGAAGGTTAGGTATGGATCAACCAAGGAATGGTCAAGAGCAAGATGCTCTTGGGGTTAGACAACAAGGGAATGTGGGAGCTAGAGTGCCCATTCATCAAGTTAGAGAGCCAACAAGGATTGGTGATTATGATGAGCCAATCACAAATGGAGAAAGGATGGGTATTAGAGCTCCACCTTGTGGAAATAACAATTGGGAAATCAAGTCAAGTTTAGTCAACATGGTTCAAAACAAATAGGTTCTTTGGACTAGCAATGGAGCATCCTATTGAGCATCTTGACAACTTTGATAGACTTTGTGGAACGGTCAAGATGAATGGTGTATCCGAAGATGTACTCAAGTTGACTCTCTTTCCTTTCTCACTTGGAGATAAGGCCGCTCAATGGGAAAAGACCGTTGTGACTTCTTCGATCACAACTTGGGAAGAATGTAAGAAGCGTTTCCTAACTAAGTTTTTCTCTAATCAAAAGACGGCTAAGATAAGGAATGACATCGCCACTTTCAAGCAAGGAGGTAATGAGTCGTTGTATGAAGCTTGGGAACGGTTTAAGGGATATACAAGATCATGTCCACACCATGGAGTGCCTAAGGAAGCTTTATTGGGAATATTTCATCGAGGAGTGCATGAGAAGCACTATGACTCGTTGAACACGGCAAGCAATGGGAGTTTCTCTAGCATCTCCGTTGAAGAAGGTGAACAATTGATTGAGAATCTAGCTCAAAGTGACCAATGCTATGGTGGAGATTATGATAGAGTCACAAGAGAACCCAAAAATGATGATGCTCGGTTCAAAGAGATGAATGCTAAGTTGGACAAGTTAATGTCCACACAAAAGGGAATGAACTATGTTGGTGAGTTTTATGGGAACCAAGAAGGTTGTGTTGAAGCTTATCAAGAAGGGCAAGAAGAGGTTAACTACATGCAAGGAAGATACAACAACCAACAAAGAGGCTTCAATCCAAATTATAGGAATCATCCAAACCTTTCTTATAGGAGTACCAATGTTGAGAATCCACAAGACCAAACCTATCCTCCACAAAAAGCTCAAGGCCAAGGGTTTGTTCAACAACAAGGATACTATCAACCTAAAGCCCCATTTGCTCATAACCAACAAGGTTTCCAATCTCAAGGGAATCAAAACTATCAAGGACAAGGTAGCTCCTCTCAACCACCACTTAAAGATGATGAAACAAGGCTTCTACTGAAGCAAATTCTAGAGGGACAAGGAAAAGGAGCTATTGAGCTAAACAAGAAGATGGTAGAGATACACAACAAGGTTGATGGAGCTTATAATGACCTCAATACTAAGATCGAACATCTCTCTACTTACATGAAGACCTTGGACAACCAAATAGCTCAAGTCGCTTCAAGTTCCAAAAAACCTATGGGTATTCAATCGGGTAAGCTCGAGTCAAACTCAAAATCCTCTTGTAATATGGTCATATTGGGTGAAAAGAAAGTCTTGGAGACTCAACAAAGACCCATTGAAGATCTACAATTGGATGATGATGAATTATACTTGGAGGAACTAGCAAAGCTTCTTGAGTTTTCCAATGATGAACAAGTTGTCAAGATTGATGAGGTTGTTATGAAAAGAGCTAAAAGAGAAGAGATGGTACCTAAGAAGAATGAAAAGGAAGGAACCCTTAACATTGAGCCTCCTCTCTATGTGCCAAAACTTCCATTTCCACCCGTGGTCTACACTAAGGCTCAAAAGAAAGTCCTCTCCAAGTTTAAGAAGGATATGAGTGATGTTGGAGTGTCTTTGCCCAAGAATGATGATTTGAGTCAAGTTCCAAGCCAAGTGAAGTTCATCAAAGACATCTTAGAGAATCATGCAAGGGTAATGGATGTGATGAAGACCTATAAGCAACAACATGAGGCACCTCTTGAGCCAAGGTTAATCCTTAAGAAGAATGATCCCGGTAAATTCACAATTCCTTGCTCTCTTGGTGATTTGGAATTCGACGATGCTTTGTGTGATTCGGGTTCTTGTATCAATTTGATTTCTCTTGAGATGGTAAAGAACCTTGGAATAAATGAGTTGAAGAGAAATAATAGCTCACTCTCGTTTGCGGATGCATCTTCTAAGTGTCCTATTGGCATGCTTGAAGATTACCCACTAAAGATTGGAAATTGTGTGGTTCCAACGGATTTCATGGTGGTGGAGATGGAAACAACGCGGAAGCTACCTCTCATACTTGGAACTCCGTTCTTGGCAACCGCGGGAGCAAGCATGGACTTTGTCAATGAGAGAGCCACACTATTCAATGTGGACTCCAAGGTATATTATCCCATTACTCCTATCACTACCCATATGTGTGGCACAATCACTTGCACCAATGAGAATGATTCGATGAGGATTCAAGTGAAGAAAGAACCAACTCAAGTGGTGAATGAGTCTCTAAGTCTTGATGGTAAGGGATTTTATGAAGAAGTCTTTGATGGAAGTTGCTTGAATATACTCTTTGAAGAACCTTTAAAAATGAGTTTGGAAGTGAAAGCACCAAAAGTCACAAGGGAGAAGCCCAAAGAAAGCAAGACTTCCCCTCTCTTCTTATATCCTATGAAGTTTGTTGATGACACCATTGAGTATAAAGTCAAGTGCAAGGGTATGGCTAATCCCTTTTGTAAAGTGAAAGCATTCATAACTCCGGAGTTAAAGGAAAAGGGTCAAGCGGGTCTTGAAGAGCTAATGCATAAGGTCATCACTTTTGAGCTACATGATAATGAAACATGCTTTGATCCTCATCTCCAAGCTCATTATACTTCAGTGGATCCACCAAGGAGTTCTAAAACTCCTCCACCACTCTCAATCCCTAAGGTTCACAACTAGGGCCAAGGTATGGTCCTCTCTTTTCTTGTATATACCATTTCTATCTTTATTTTCGTTTTTGTTTATTTTGATCTACTCTTTCGGGTATTTTCTTTCACCGAGACGGTGAAGTTTAAGTCCGGGGGAGTAGGTTAGTAGCTAATGACAATTATAATTGTTTTGTTTTTATTTATCTTGAGTCTTGCATTGTGCATATTTTTAAAACAAGAAAATCAAAAAAAAATCAAAAAATTGAAAAATTTCCAAAAAAAAATGCATGTAGTTTCACATAACATTAGCATTTTGTTTTCTTTTTCATGTTAGGATCGAGTCTAGAGCATTTAAGGATGCATTTGCATAGGGAGCAGTGATGAAATTTCCTTGTAAAGTTTCATTTTAGGGTTCAATATTATGCCCTCATTAGAACTTTTTCGATGCATTAACATATTAGAAGTAGAGAATTAACCATACTTGGATCTCTCACTTTGAAAGTCCCTACTCAATTGAAACTTGTTTGATCTAGCCTCGACTCTATTTATTTGAACTTAAATGAATTAATTTCTCTCACTTTTGGATTTTGAATCATAACTATGGATAAACACTTGACATTCAAATCATGTTTACCTCATTTTTACCACTCTCTTCTTGATTTGAATGGCCATTCCGATCCAAGTTCATCTTTTGGATGAGAATGGTACCACACCTTTGAACCCGAACCATTTCATTCTAACCCTTGCATATGTTCTTTGAGTGAGGCCTTTTTCTTGGTGTTGCATTGGTAAAATCTTGCAAGCATTAGAAGCGACAAGGCAAAGCTTCCAATGGGCTAGTTTCTTGTGTTTAAGACTAGTCTTAGATGGGAAATGAAACCAAAATGGTTAGTGTTTTAATGATATATTTTTGGGGTTTGTGGTTAAGTGTAAAATAAATGAATGGGAAGGAAAACAAGTCTATGGAGGATTTATAAAACAAGGGAAACCGCTTAGCTCTAAGTTGTTAAAAGTAAAATGTTAGCTTAGCATTCTCTTGGATTAAATCAAAAGCAAAGAAAAGTATGTATTAGAGTTGCCAAGCTAGAAAAACGAAAAGAAAGAGCTAGTTGAATCAAATGAGAACTCCATAGGTCTTGAGTTGAAAAGGAAAGAAAAGAGTATGGTTTTATAGAAAGTTTGGCCAAAGAGGCTAGTGGTTATACTCGGGAAGTGAGAAAGAGAGAAAATTGAGAGTGCAACAAGGGGTTAATGGGTAGAACATTGGATTCTTAGCCTTGTATGCATCAATTGCTTCTTTTCTTTCTTGCTTTTGCATAATGTGACACTTCTATTTTGAGAGTTAGCCACCCAAAAGATTTTAAACCTTCTCTTTACATCATTTTTCAAGCCATTTCTACCTAGTCAAATGGTGTTGATTCAACTTCCAATTGTGAGACCGCACCAAACTCATTAATGAATGTTAAAGAGTTGAGTAGCTAGTTGATGATGAGAGTTCTTTTGAGTCTCGGGATTAAGAGTAAAAGATTGACTTGCGATGAGTATGGAAACATTTTCTTAGGTATAATTTGTTGTGCATCGGTTTAGTTCTCTTTAGGACATCGTGTTGAACTCTTTAGTGTCTCTTTTGGATTTGAGCTCCCGCTTTCAAACCTCTTCTCTTGGCTTCTTTTGCTTTGTTTGCTTGAGGACAAGCAAAAGGCAAGTTCGGGGGAGTTGATATATTCATGATTTACCGTATTTAAATCTCATTTCATGGTGTTTCTATTCCATATTTGCATATCATTTAGGCATTTTTAGGGGCATTTGCATTTCTTTTGTGTGTTTATAGGTTTGGAGATAGTGATTCCTCAATGAGTCAACATGGAGCATATTTGAATGCAAAACATTGGGAATTCAAAA
Organism: Arabis alpina; assembly: GCA_900128785.1. Lineage (NCBI taxonomy): Eukaryota > Viridiplantae > Streptophyta > Magnoliopsida > Brassicales > Brassicaceae > Arabis > Arabis alpina. The sequence goes on from LT669791.1 coordinate 31,749,101, forward strand.
GGATATGAAGGTGGCACGAGCTGGTGCAAGAAGGAGACACTTTGATGTCTAAGAAATGAAGAAAATGTGTTAAACAAACAGAGGCAATATGGTGGCTTAATATTAAGGTCCGACCCTCAGTTTGGAGAGATGAAGAAACAGAGTTTTTGAAGCAAACAAACAGAGGCAATATGGTGGCTTAATATTGAGGTCTGACCCTCAGTTTGGAGAGATGAAGAAACAAAGTTTTTGAAGAAAACAAACAGAGGCAATATGGTGGCTTAATATTGAGGTCTGACCCTCAATATGGACCTTCTCGAATCCAAACTTTTATGATCCGACCCGGTTTGTCCCGGGTCGACCCGGTTCCGATTTTATTGACTATAAATATGCTTTTTAGACACAAGAAAACCGAAGTTTGATTTGACATTTTTCTTTTGCCTAAGAACTCTTTTCATATGTTTTTGGGATTAAATCTTGAATCTTTAGTGAAGTTTTCTTAATCTTTACTCTTTACTTTTATGATTATGCATTTATTTATGATTATGGTTATGTTTAGTATCATGAGTAGTGAGTAGTTTCTCTATGGGTTTTTGGGCTTAGTAGATTAGAGGTGATTAATGAATGATTAGTGATGTCTAGGGATAGATTCTTATGATTTCTAAAGATTAAGGTGTGTTTAATGCTAGATTAGGCTTGATCAATCTAAATCTAGATCATGGATATTTTATGCCCGGAAGGTGTTCGATGAAATGTCTAGGCCAATCTTAATCTTGCTTTTATTCTTAACCAATGGAAGTTGATGTTTAAGGTAATTAGTGACTTTATGAACTTGAGTTTAATGATTGTTAGTCATTTAATTGCAATTGGAAAATTGGTCTAATTGAATGATTAATGAATGGATTATTATCATGGAAGTGGATTAGTCTATTTTAGTGATTCATGTTATAGAATTAAGTTAGAATTGTTAGTCCTAGCATCACTAGTTAGTTATTAGTCACCTCAAGTCCATTGCTTTGCCCAAAGCCCATACATTTCCATATTTGAACAAGTTTTTAGATCATTGACTTTTTGGTTGACTTTTGCATTTGATTTTGTTTAAGCTTGATCATGGTTTGCTTTAGCATTGTTTAGTTTCAATTTAGTTATCTAGTCTTGTTCATCTTTCATTTTCATTATCACTTGCTTAGTTTGCTTAGTTTTATTGCATTGTTAGGACTTTTATAATTGAAATCTAAATCTTGAATTGCTTAGCTTATTCGATTGCTTGGATTCTTAGTGTAGCTATTCTAATCTCCCTTGGTTCGATCCTATGCTATGCTACAACAACTAGAGTGTGTTGTTAGTTAAGTTTAGGTATAAATACAATTTGACACACATCAAATTTGGCGCCGTTGCCGGGGAGTTTAGCAATAGCCATTAGGATTTGGTATTTGATTAAGACTAAGTCTTTATATTTCGTTTGATACTATGTATCTCGTTTGTGTTTGTCTTTCTTGATTATCATAGGTGTATGAACTTGAGGAGTAGAGGACAAACAAACCTCCAACCTTTAGTAGACGACATTAGACGTTTGGAAAGAGAAACGGCAAGAGAAGCGAGAAAAGAAAAAGAGCGACAAGATCATTTGAGAAGGTTAGGTATGGATCAACCAAGGAATGGTCAAGAGCAAGATGCTCTTGGGGTTAGACAACAAGGGAATGTGGGAGCTAGAGTGCCCATTCATCAAGTTAGAGAGCCAACAAGGATTGGTGATTATGATGAGCCAATCACAAATGGAGAAAGGATGGGTATTAGAGCTCCACCTTGTGGAAATAACAATTGGGAAATCAAGTCAAGTTTAGTCAACATGGTTCAAAACAAATAGGTTCTTTGGACTAGCAATGGAGCATCCTATTGAGCATCTTGACAACTTTGATAGACTTTGTGGAACGGTCAAGATGAATGGTGTATCCGAAGATGTACTCAAGTTGACTCTCTTTCCTTTCTCACTTGGAGATAAGGCCGCTCAATGGGAAAAGACCGTTGTGACTTCTTCGATCACAACTTGGGAAGAATGTAAGAAGCGTTTCCTAACTAAGTTTTTCTCTAATCAAAAGACGGCTAAGATAAGGAATGACATCGCCACTTTCAAGCAAGGAGGTAATGAGTCGTTGTATGAAGCTTGGGAACGGTTTAAGGGATATACAAGATCATGTCCACACCATGGAGTGCCTAAGGAAGCTTTATTGGGAATATTTCATCGAGGAGTGCATGAGAAGCACTATGACTCGTTGAACACGGCAAGCAATGGGAGTTTCTCTAGCATCTCCGTTGAAGAAGGTGAACAATTGATTGAGAATCTAGCTCAAAGTGACCAATGCTATGGTGGAGATTATGATAGAGTCACAAGAGAACCCAAAAATGATGATGCTCGGTTCAAAGAGATGAATGCTAAGTTGGACAAGTTAATGTCCACACAAAAGGGAATGAACTATGTTGGTGAGTTTTATGGGAACCAAGAAGGTTGTGTTGAAGCTTATCAAGAAGGGCAAGAAGAGGTTAACTACATGCAAGGAAGATACAACAACCAACAAAGAGGCTTCAATCCAAATTATAGGAATCATCCAAACCTTTCTTATAGGAGTACCAATGTTGAGAATCCACAAGACCAAACCTATCCTCCACAAAAAGCTCAAGGCCAAGGGTTTGTTCAACAACAAGGATACTATCAACCTAAAGCCCCATTTGCTCCTAACCAACAAGGTTTCCAATCTCAAGGGAATCAAAACTATCAAGGACAATCTATGTGTGTCGATCGACACATGTATCTGACGGCAATTCAAAATCCGTCCTAGCGACTTTAGCTCCTCTTTCCACAATGCTCCAAAATGCTCCATAATCACCAATTAAGCTCCACACATACAATAACCTGCAAAGACTCTAAAAAGACTCGAAAAACGATGAAAAGACTCGATAAAAGGACTTATATTATGGTCAAAAACCGGCAAAACAATGATATATCAGTCTTACTTTGCTGGACGAATTTGGCCAAATCCTCCTTTGACCTTACAAGCAGTACTGGCAACTTGGATTTTTCCGAGGCAACATCAAGCAAGCCCATCTCTTCAAATCATTATCAAGTTATTGTGTCAAGTCATTACTTACTTTTTGTAGAAGGAACGTAATGCTCGAATCTTCTCTGCTATTTCCTCGCCCGTCTTACTTATTCGCACACATTGGACAGAATGATGCGGGATCGTCTACTCTCTTATCCGGCTGGTAACGTGGCTTCTCCTTCTATGCATGAGCTTTACTTCCAATGTTTGAGCTCTTTCAGTTAACTAGTTTTAAAAATGTTTTAGTTTCTTTTTCGATCATTTTCTTTGTAATAAGTGGTTTCCAGTTCCACAATTCTGTAAAATTAAAAATGGTATGAATCTTCACATTTACACCCCAAAAAACAAATTAAACATTTAAATTAAGAAAAACAAATTGACATGATAATCAAACCATGCAATATCTCTACTCAGGGGCGGCCCTGAGCTAAAGCTGGTAAAGCTTGTGCTTTAGGCGCCAAAAAAGGTTATCTATTTTAGGGGCATCAATTTCCCAAAAAACGCTTTCTAGTCTAGTGGTTGATCCTGGAAATTGTGTATTTTAGGTCAAGTGTTCGAGCCCTACAATGTATAATTTATGTCAATTTTTTTATGCTATTTTTCATGGGCTTTAATTTTGTTTGGGCTTTAGGCAGCATTTTGTGTCGGACCGGGCCTGTCTCGACTACATGAAGCTAGGATAGGCATTGGAGTATTGCGAACGTTAAGTAACCGGTGTGACCTCTAGCCTCGCTACGAGGCCGAGCCATGAGCTCGGATACAATAAACACACCCACTAATGCCAAATCATGCAATTAAGGACGTATGTTTTTCTTGTTTGGATCAAATAAGGACGTATGTTTCATGCTTTTTTCTTCTAGCCAAAATAAGGAGAAACGTTATTAGCATTATCTTAATAATGACCAATTGATTTTTATCCTTAAAAAAAAAAACTAACTACATAGATATTTTTATTGGGCAATTTCCAAAAATACCACTTTTTTAAAAAAAATTCCAAAAATACCATCTTGAAGTTTTTTTTCCAAAAAATACCACTTTTTTCCAAAGTTCCAAAAATACCACTTTTTTAAAATTCATTTTTAACATTCAAAACTAAACCCTAAACCCCAAACTCAAACCCTACCCCCTAAAACTATACCCTAATTTTGGAATAGTTAACCCAAATCCAAAAAATTTAAATTCTAAACCTTAAAAAACAACTTTTAAAAAAGTGGTATTTTTGGAACTTTAGAAAAAAAGTGGTATTTTTGGGAAAAAAAGTTGAAGGTGGTATATGAGGGAATTTCTCATTTTTATTTGGGCAATTTCCAAAAATACCACTTTTTTAAGTTTCTTTCCAAAAATACCACCTTAAAGTTTTTTTTCCAAAAATACCACATTTTTTCCAAAGTTCCAAAAATACCACTTTTTTAAAATTCATTTTTAAGATTCAAAACTAAACCCTAAACCCCAAACCCAAATCCTACCCCCTAAAACTATACCCTAATTTTGGAATAGTTAACCCAAACCCAAAAATTTTAAATTCTACACCTTAAAAATCAACTTTTAAAAAAGTGGTATTTTTGGAACTTTGGAAAAAAAATGGTATTTTTGGAAAAAAAACTTTAAGGTGGTATTTTTGGAAAAAAAACTTCAAAAAGTGGTATACGAGGGAATTTCTCTTTTTATTTTGTATTAAACACAAATAAACACATAACTCAAATGAATGTGGTCCATTTCTTTTTATAAAATTTGGTCTATGGGTCTATGATCAATTTACCAAACCCAAATCTATATCCCAAACTCAATTCCAAATCATTTGACTAGATACAACTTTTCTCAATTACACTGTAGTGTAATCACAAAGTTTTAAACTTTATTACTTGAGATTTGTTCAATGAGCTCAATGACTCATTTCATATTTCAATTTTTTTGACAAAAGAATAAAGCCCTACAAAGCTTCTAAAAATTGATCCAACAAAAGCAACAAGTAGCAAAAATGGGTTCTTCATATACAACGAAAAAAATGCAGAAGCCCAAATATGAATGAAACCGGTAGTAAAAATATTCACAAACGTTTATTTTCTTATGAAGAAACAAATGTCTAAATAATTCAAAACAAAATAGAGTTCTCCAAAACAAAAAGAAATCAAACACAAGCTTCATCATTAATCCGTAAGTGAAGCCACATCGGTCTAGGCATGACCAAAATCTAACCGTAACCGTATTTCGGACCGTAACCGTATCGCTTTAAACCGTAACCAAACCGTAACCGTATTAAACGGTTGAAAAACCGTAACCGTAACCGTAAAAGTTGATTAGTTATGGTTAAACCGTAATCGTTAACCGTAACCGTTATTTAACCGTAACCATATTAAAACCGTCGGTTAACCGTAAGGTTAAAATTTTAACTGTAACCATTTTAAAATAAAAATAAATTATGTATAATTAATTATGTATGATAAATATGACATAGTAAAATTATGTGTAATCAATATTTATCGATTCTAATTTTATAATATTTAATTAGAAAAAATTAAATCAATAATAACTAAATATTAAAACTGAATGTGCTAAATTGATTATTTTCTAACTAATATAAATAATATTAAAACACATCAAATTTACATAAAAAATAAATAAGACTAGAAAAACTATTAATTGTAACAAAAAAAAATCGTGGTAATAAAGTTATGCCTATAAACATGGCATCTAACTAATTTGATGAGAATATTGTGAATTATTTTATATTTTAGTTAAACTCAAAGATTTACTTAAATTTGAAATAAAATATGGTCGTTTACGTTACACAATATAAATGATTTTGACTAATTGACTTTGTTAAGATAAATTAGTTGCCGTTTGTTTTAGAACTTTAGTACCATTTCCCATGATCATGACTTTTTAAAATATATTAAAATATATTTTCCATAATATTATTGTTTAAATATTTCTTTTTAAAAAGTTACATAATTATATAATTATAACCTAAATATTAACCGTATCTAACCGTAACCGTACCGTATATAACCGTAACCGTTTCAACCGTAACCGTTTTAACCGTATATTAAATGGTTAAGGTTACGGTTAAAAGAAATTGATAACCGTAACCGGTGGTTAATAAACCGTAACCGCAATAACTGTAACCGTGGTCATGCCTACATCGGTCCACCAAGCTGCAGAAACGATTGGAAACGACCCTCCCGCGTCACACTCATTGCAATATCCCTAACTAGAGTATTTGCCTGAGGAGAGTAAAGCTTAAAATGTCATCTCCGAAAATCAGATAGGAACTATCTTATTATACCTTCCAAGAAGCCATTTATCCGGTTGAGCAAAACCTTCAATAGCCTCTTCACAATCAGACCAAACTTCCATCCTCTTCAATAGACTTTGAGTATCCCACAAAATGCATCGCAGTTCTGCCGGTTTATATGATAGGCCTGTTCTTTTTAATGACGCTGCGTCAAGCGTTGCGTCAAGAAAATAACACGTCAACGGAAACAAAAAATCAAAACTAATAACCGCTGCAGTTACTTTTGCAGACGTCGGCGGTGTCTCAGGTACCGCCGGAAAAAACAGCGGCAACTAATATGGACGATGCGGTTAGTTTTACGGTATTGTCTGTGTATTCTTCACATATTTGGTTTGCAAGTAAGGTATTATTCTCCACACACGATGGCTGCCGCAGCGTCATTAAAAAGAACAGGCCTGATATAAAACAAGTTCTAAGCCTTCAAATATACAGTTACACCACAGTAATATCTCAGCTTTAAGCCTATATAATATACATTTAGTGACAAAGCACAAACTCAAACCAAGCCGATTAAAAAACTCTCAGGAGATCTATATAACTATCATCGCCTTGTATATATATGCGAAATAACAACCACAAAAATCAAATCACTTCGACCCTCGCTGGAAATTGTAGTACAGCAGTTTCCTCTTCAGCCGGAGTATCTCTGGAGGCAACAAGTTTCACTGCGAAAGGAGAAACCGAAGCATACTGTTGTCTTGCTTCAGCGAAGCTTGAAACAAGAATGGTTTGCAGCCACTGATCAACTGCTCTCTCTCCATCTGATGACCATCTTACGGAAGCTAGAATCCGAAGGATCGCATCGTTTGAGATTTCTAGATGCGTTTCAGGTCCAAAGAACTGATGAAAATGTGAAACGATATTCTTTTTTATGTTCTTTGCTAATCCATCAAAGTCAATCAGCTTGAATGTCACTTTCCCGTCTACTTGTTCGACAAAATCTTCAAGCCAAACTTCCGTGTTCTCTGACATTGCATTCGCTTCATCTGTGTTTGCTTCTGTCTCATCCACTGGAAGATTCAGATCGAGAAACGAACGTTGAGACTTAAGGGCTCGAAGCTCTCTAACATCTGTTTCTGACTCCTCCTGTCTTCTCTTATTTAGACCATTCTTGTTAACATTTGAAGCATCATCATTGGCTAGTTTTATCTGAAGTTTCCAGTTTTTGGCGCTGAGAACTCTTTCCTCGGAATATTTGACAGGTTCCTTAAGAACTTGACAATCACTGTCCTTGTCCGTCCCAGACACAGTAGCAACAACTATAACATTTTTCATACTGCTCTCTCTCCCGTGCGAATCACGGAGTTTTCCAGTTCTCACAGCATCAGACAATCTGATCTGATCAGGGAACTCGGCTTTTTCCACGTTTTCAATGAAAACAACAGAATCCGGCCGCTTTGCCACCTCGCCAGCAATGTAATCGATAACTGTTTTACCTCTGAATCTATAGTCAAGACCGTCCTGTGCCTGGAAATCCACACAGATACAGTTTTCTTGGCCACTGAAGAAGACTTCAGTAAGAGCCAATGCTACTTTCTTCTTCCCGACTTTATCCGGTCCAAGAAGAGCAAGCCAAACACTACTACTGAATGTTGCATTTGGCGCTGTGTGGCTTCTTCTCCTGGACTCGTCATCTCTGTACCCGCAAATGATTTCGCTAATGGCGTTCACAGCTTCGTTCTGGAAGCCGACTTTCCGAGAGAGTAATTCTCTGAGAGACTTGAAATCTTTGAAATACCGTGAAGTCGCCAACAATGGTTTCTCTTTGATCACTCCAAAGTTTCTCCTGTCAAGCGACACCGGTGTGCTTGATTCCTGGATTTTCGATGCGTAGATTGTTCCCAACCCTAAGTCTGTAGTAACACAGCTCACAGGCGAGTTTGTTGTGCGACTTGTGAGATCCTCTGTATGGTTTGGCTTCGAGATTTTTACCGATAAACCAGGTTGTTGTGGCAGATTTTGCGCTTTATCTGCATCCAGAAAGCTGCTTTCAGACGTACTAATACAAACACTTTGCTCGGTTGGGCTTCCGATACTCATCTTCCTCTGGGTAGAAGAAACAAGCTGAAGCGGGAACTGCGGTCTAACAGGCTGGAAACTGAGTTTAGGAAATGCCGGCGTTTGATGGATTCGTTGACAAATGTCGTCCCATTTCTTCTTCAGTGCAGATATGCGAGAGGCTAATGCGTTTGAATCATCTTTAGCCTGCACTGAATAAGAAGCAAATAGTCTCAAGATAGTGCATTGGAAGCAAAGATATGTGAAAACCCACTCTTGCTAGTAACTAAGAGACTGAATTCAGTGAGGTATAGAAAAAGTTCATAAAGCCGCTCGCACCTTGGTGAGAATTATTCCCTTATCTTGTTCAGGTTCCACATTTCGTAGCCAGGACGGTAACTTGTCAGAACACTGATCATCAGTGAGTGAGAGACTTGTCTCGGTCTTGGCAAGAGCTGCGACTTCTTGCTCATACTTCTCGTTGCAAAGATGACACCGAGGAAGAGTGTGATTCATCGAGTTACTAAAGGGTACTCTGAAATCTGATGTTGATGAGAAAAAGCCTCCAAATGGAACAAATGATCCCATCAAACTGTATATAAACAAGAAACGTCAATTGTTTCCGCCAAAAGATTTAAAACTTAAAAGAGTTGAATATAGAAAGACGTTACCTGGATTTTGGATAAACCCCTTGACTCGAAGATGTAATAGGAAGAAGGTGAAGATTCCAGTCTTTGTCTATAGTCGGAAACCTCTCAGTCAGCTTCAAATACGTCTCGTTGCTCGAAACGCTTGCGATAAACCAGAGCTTCTCACTGTAAAGCTTTAACAAATCCGAGAGTTTCGTCACCAAGAAACCCTCACTGTTTAACAACACCTTGAGCTCCCCCAGATTGAGAACAAGACCTGATTTCGATTTCGAACACTTTTGCTCCACCATTCTTACTAACTCGTCGAGCAAAACTTCACTAGTCTCTTTCTCTATACTAACTACGCTTAACCCACTAATCTCCAGAGGCAAAAACCCTAATTTCCCTCTATGAATGGAATCAGTGAAGGTTTGAAGAGCTTCACCACCACAAATTCCGACAAGAACAGGATTCTTCTTATCTTTCCGACCTAAAATTTCACCGATTCTCCGACAATTCTCGTCCAAATCACTGTTTAGTGGAAACCCGAATCTTAGCGGACCCGAGTCAGAATTAGAGAGGAAGAGAGGAGGACAACGAGATGGAGAAAACCGCGAGACGGGAGGATGAAGCACGTCAAGCTTAATATCAGTGCTCCGAAACCCAGCTTCACCGAAAACCCGACTCACAATCGGATCATCAAGAATCGACAAAATGAAATATTTAAGCTCAACTTTCAAAACCGACGTCGTTTGATTCCCACCGTGGATTTGATAATAACTCTCTGGATGTCTTCTCTGAGTCGCTTGAGAACGTTTAATCGCCGCCATAAGCGAGTTAGACACCGGCGGCTCCACGTCATCCTCATTCGTCGCAGACGAAGGGAGTCTGTCGAGAGAAACGCCGACGCAGAGCTCAAGCGCGCGAAACTGGAGACGGGAAGAGTACGGTGTGTTATGAGCGGCGCGTGAGATGCAAACTTCACGGAGAATCGAAGAAGGCATTGTTAAGAGACCGGAAACAGCGTGAAGCGACGTCGTTTGAGCGTGGCTTCTCCTACGTGCGACGGATACAGCGTCGTCTAATGCACGTGCTGTTTCTTCTGTTAAACATTGCCTCGCCGTGCTTACCGGTGTCGGCATCGTCTCCGGTTCGAATTAAACCAACCACAACGAGATCAATCTAAACCACACCAACAAAAGACAAAGAAAGAACAAGTCGCGCGTGAAATGACAAACCGAGTAGTCGCTTTTATGAAAAAGAAAAATGTTTATTTATGTTTCTGTTTCTGTTTCTGTTTCTTTGCTTTCGTTTCAATCCTCTTGAATTTGTAGAAAGAAGAGTCACTGTTTTAGTGGTCTATTGGCGATGGGTCCCATTAATATATTATTTTGATTTTTTTTTTATAATAGTAGTAGAAAGTTTTGGAATTTTCGTGTATATGGAAGGAGCAAAGACACATGTGGTGAGCATAGATTCTCTCTGGCCCAACTCAAAGATCTTCCTTCACTTCTATTCTTCAATTTGTCAATTAATTTCGGATTTCACAATCCTACATTTTTCACTACTATTATTCTTCCTTTTTATTAATTATTCCTCTATTTTTCCTATTCTTATGTCTAAAGTTTTTATTCAGCTTACGAGAATATATCTAAGTATCTATGCGTATCTTCTTCTTTCCGTTTTTTTCCAACTTTGTATTCGTATTGTACACATGTTAAACTAACTAAACAGAGATACTTCCACACAAAATCTCAGTTCTGATTTCTCGATTTGGTCCTTTCGCTTTAGATATCTTTATGATATGTTTGTCATATTCATCTTTCTTTTTACCAGGGAAATAAATGACACAAGAAGTTTATTTGTTCATAAATAAATTAAATTTTGTTCCATGCTATCCGAACAAATTCAGGTAAATCATAGATAACTAATAAAATTATACACAATTTAAATACATTGAACTGAATATAATCCATAATTACAGATTTTCATTATCCCTTTTAACACATTTGCATATATTACAAAGGAGAAACATCTTGGATAAGAGTTGTCCAATAAGAGGAAATGTCAAAAGCTTTGTTGCATTTCTTCAAAGTAAAACTGATTTGAATATTTCTTATTCCTATATGTTTTTAGTCTATTGACACTTTTGGGAATAAAAATGGAAGACCTTGTCATCACAACTCAAGATGGAGAAACAACACTTATCTAGAAGTTATTCGCAACCAACATTGGCCATAGTACAATAAATACTCGACCAGTAGATATTGAGGTACAATTTCCTTTAAGGTTATTAGTTTTGATTTGAATTTGAGTTCTATATTTGTCTTTATCGGTTTTATTGTTTTGAATATTGTAGGGAAAATAAACATGATGAGCATGGTAGAAGTTAGAAACTTGATTTGCTTTGAGTAAAAGTTGATACTTTGTTATAATTAGTTTTTTTTTTAAATTAGTAAAAATGATATCGTAATACATACTAATAAAATTAGTTTTATTTAAAATTACGCCATTAAAAAACTTGAGACGTATCATTTTAAAGATAATAGGAATCATTAACAAAGACAAGTCAACTTAATTATAATTAAGAATATATTCAGTGGTAGACAGTGATATAATTTTACTTTTGAGAGATTAGATGGATGTGATAAGGTAAAAGAATAAAAGCATGAGTATGTGATTAGGCCCCAACCCCTTTATAAATTCCGCCACCACCATTTATATGCTCAACTTTTGTGTCATTGTCATTGAAAAAGTATTTTATTAATAATAACGATGAAGAAAAAAAACACTTCCTTTTTTGTTTTACTTTTATCTTCCACCTTTTTATATTCTCCCTTCTCACAAAGGCCTCCTTTTTGTCTTTCCCCTTTTGGAAAAGGAAATTTACTCAAAGACCAATCATTATTACCACAAAATACTTTATTATTTCCAGACCAATTAAGGACAAACAAACATTGATCACTGAAATATCGGCTACTTTTAATCCAATTATAATTTTGTTTTCAACTAATAAAATACTACAGATAAGTAAATTTCGTGGCCAAAACTTATTTGATCGCCAAACGATTAGATTTAATTATAATGCTAATTGTATATGTTGGAAGTAATTTAACATTTTCAACATAAGACTAACATGTTCAATATTATGTAGCTTGTTATGGGGTAAACTTGGCATGTTTCTAGGAGAACAGTGGTAACATAGGCCTATTCCTATAATTTCCCGACAAAAAGATCGGCTCTAAAGTAGTTTTGACATATTAGGCCGACTTTTAATTCTATTTACCAATATCCAGGAAAAATACATACCACATTTTAGATAAACACAAAGCTAAAAAAAAACTCATATATTTATGATTCAAAACATAAAGGAAACTGCTTATAGAGAGAATTACTTAATGGATAAAGGCAATTGGTCATATAGAAAGAATTATTCATATATGTACCTCTCGTTCGATAGATTGTCATGATCTTCAAACTTGTTGTATATAAGTAGCTTTAATATTTGTAACCTCTCAGACGAGTTCATTTTGCTCTGAAATAGTAGATATAGTATATTCTAAATTTTTGTTAGTCTCTCCTATTTTGATTAAATTATTTACTTTGTTGCATTATTTTATCGTTATTATGCACATATTTTAATATGCTACATTACTGGTTTAGATTAATAAGATAGGTAATGTGAATTCCGAGGTTGATCATTTATCGCAATTATCCAAAAATGTGAAAGATCTGTCGAACATATAATTACACTGTAAACTCGCTTACTTCCCTCCCTTTTGTGGTTTCTAGGATTGTTATTTGATGGTATGGAGAATCAAAGAGAGACCTGAACACAAAGAGAGAAAAAAATGTGCAGAGAGAAATCTGTAACAAGACTTTAAATTCACATTACCTAGAAGTCGATTCTTAGAGCATCATTATAGGTGATCCAATTAGAATATCATTAGGATTATTTTAGTACTAATTATGTTAACGGAGACTGAATCAGATACTTGTAGTTTTTAATTGTTTATTGGTGATACTTATCATAAGAATTAAAAACTAATTTATATTTAGAAATTTTTTTTTTGCAAAATTAAAATTAAAATATCCATGACCTGAAATATTCATTAAAATGTGCCTCAATACATGATTACACGGTAAATCTCAAAGTATATCCACTAAAGCTCATACTAAAATACATACAAGAATGTAAAAATCTCCTCGCAAAGAACCTCCCAAAACCGCAAGCTGCGATCAACAAACCAAGCTGCAAGTTAGAGTTCTTATGTCTCCAAGTTTATGGAGAATTGAAAATCTTCTCTTTGATAGTTATTTAAGCCTATTAAGATTTGAGGGTTTCGTACTTAAAGATGATCTTGATTAGTCTAGTTGCTAGGAACTTGATGTGTTTTCACATAGTGTGTCTATTTTGTCAAAAAAAGCAACTCACCAACGTCGCAGCATCGTGACCTACCAATGCTCCAGCGATGACACCCAATGGCGATCATGCAGCCGCAAGAGCTTCAAAGAATTAAAAGATTATATACAGTCTCAGAGTTTTGGACTTTGGGATTTGAGAGTTTGCCAAGTTTTATCATGTGAAATGGAAGTATTTAGTCTCACCGATTGTTGAGAAGAAGGGTTTGTCGCCCCATTCCGCAACAAAAAGCAATGCGAAAGTGCTGATGATGGTGTTTGCGGCTGCTGCTATACCAGATCCATTAGCTGAAAGCTCTGAAACCGCTAGTTTTGCCTGTAGAAAACAAGCCAGATAATTTTAAGTTCTTGAAGGTTGCATTGAAATATAAAAGTGAAAGGCTAGAAGAGGTTTTACTTCTTTCTGTTCTTCGTCCGCTTTAAGTCCATCGTCTGAAATATCATATGCTAACGTTGAAACACCGAAGTAAACCTATATGTAACAAAGTTGGTTAATAGCACTTCATGGTTAAGACTAGGCCTGTACGAAATGATCCAACACAATCCCGAACAAAACCAGGTTTGAAAACCAATCAAAATCTTCATTTGGTTTAGTCAATTGACTTTTTCTACAAATAAAAAGAAACCAAAACAACAAAAAGCTTAGATTTCAAATCCAACAACACAAAACCCTATAAACAGAAGATTGAATTTTCATTTCCTTTTTGCACATAACAACTTGATTTAATCGGAAACTAGCTAGATTCAATTGATAGTAGAGGAGAGAAATTAGCAGAGGAGAAATTATAGAGTCGCAGTATAGAGTATAGAGTAAAGATGAAACACTAAAATCAAAACGAACACATCAATTATTTTGCAAAATAGGAATCAAGAGATGAAGACTTATTTGTTATTAGGGCAGATCGAAGCTTCATCGATTTCTCTGAAGAGAGATGAATCGACATGCCAGGTTCGATTCATTCTCAGATTCGAGAGATCGTATAGAAGAGAAAGTCGAAGATGAAACAAGCTAATCGAAGAGGATCGAAGATGAAACAAGATTATTGAAGCGGATCGAAGAGAAGAGAACGATTCTCCGGCGACTTGGCGAACAGTTTCGCTGTCGGTGTCGCCATCGTCGAGAGAGGAAGAAGATGTTTCTGAGAGGCGATCGCAAAATGAAACAAAAAAAATTTGTTTCCCCCAAACCTAATTTCGTCGACCAATAAAATGACGCCACGTGTCCCTTTTTCTGTAAAAAAAAGATCAGAAAACTGATACAATATGGGCTACAAAAATACCCAAATATTTTAGTTTAATCAAAAAGCCCATTGAAACTCACCAATGGATCACCTATAATGATGCTATAATAAAAATGTAGTCGATTTGACCCATACTTTTCTCTTTTATTATTTTCTTTAAAAGCAAGTCATTTTAAATTTTATGCAATTATTTATAATTATACTTTTCAATTTTCATTGATATCTAAAATATGAAAAATAATCATCATTTTCATATTTTAGATACACAAATATGATATTTTATTTAAGTTACAGTACAAATTCGATAAATTAATATTTGATAACTAATAACTGGATAAATCATTAAATTTCTTCGATCCTAAATTAGAATGTTGGTATAATTATTATCTTATAAATTAACCACTCTATAAATTAATAAAATATCGTTGGTTCAACATTATGAATTTATAGAGTTTTTACAGTAGAATCTATTAATGATATTGGATCCATTTGATCACAATCATTTTAACGAAGTGGTTAAACTTTTATCAACAAATAAAAAGAAGATGGTAAAAAAATTCAGAGACGGTACACGAAGCTCGAGCTTCCGTATTGGAAACTCGGGTTATGTATGAATACCTTCTTTAGGCGATAAGGTCAAACTCTTTTAAATCCTGGTCAAAAGATAAAAAAAACTTTCATCTTATGCATGTTAAGGTAAAAAGGTTAGTCGTCCACACCTAAAGAGCGATTAAAGCACGGAAATTTAATTTCGAGAGAGTACCCAAGGTTAGACCTGCTGCTCACACACTGCCAACGGTATATGAACGTCATGCTATGCAAAATTGTATTCTCAACCTATTGGCGCAAAGAAACTAAGGTGAAATGTGAAAACTACTCGAATGACTCGTACAATATCAAGTTCAAGGATCCAAAACCGACCCAACTAAGGATGCATAACCGAATATATGTGTGTGAACATGTAAAAGTCTATAAAAAAAACTTCCCTATTTCTCTTTAGAACATTATCTGAATCTCATTCTGCGAAATCTTATAATATGGCCAAATTCACTAAAGACTAAAGCTCAATCTTTTGAGTTCTTAGTCATATTCTAGATGTTAAGGATACCCTTACCGGGCTCATTCTATTTTTATTTGTTTTGTTTGTTTCTTGACTGGATTCTCTTCACTATGTTTCTCCAATTATGTTTTAATGACCTTCACATATTTGTTGATTGCATAGGAGCTGATCCTCCCCTCCCCACCCCAATTCTCTTCATCAGACATTTGATTTTGTAATTAATATTATAGTATTTTTTTTAGAGAAATTCCCTAAAATACCACATTTTGAAGTTTTTTTTTCCAAAAATACCATTTTTCCAAAGTTTCAAAAATACCACTTTTTAAATATTGATTTTTAAGGTTTAGAATTTAATTTTTTTAGGTTTGGGTTAACTATTCTAAAATTAGGGTATAGTTTTAGGGGGTAGGTTTGGGGTTTAGGGTTTAATTTTGAATGTTAAAAATGAATTTTTAAAAAGTGATATTTTTGGAACTTTGAAAAAAATGTGGTATTTTTGGAAAAAACAAATTTCAATGTGGTATTTTTGGAAAAAAACTTTAAAAGTGGTATTTTAGGAAATTACATTTTTTTAAGGGTGAATTAGTAAAATAATAGGTTTGAGCATCTAAATTAATAAAGTAGCATGTGTAATGTGAAAATTTAGTAAATAACAAAGACAAATAAAATTAAATGATTTTATCCTTTTATACATTCAATCAAAATCATCACATTTAATGCAAATTTAATGTAGATTTACCTTGTATTAATTATCACATTTAAATTTTTTTATACATAAATTTGAAGTTGTCATATATAAAAACAAATGATGTTTTTTACATTCAAACTAATTTATTAGTGTTTAAATATATAATTATATAGTTAACTATATCACAATAGTCATCGTCTTTTAATTTTCGGAATAATTGATTATTATTTAAATAGATAAATTATATAGTGAACTATATCACAAATTAGAAACTATGAATATAGTTAATTTTTTCACAAATTGTTAACTATACCACTTATATTCACGCATATGATAGTTCCCTATATTTAAATGTAATTAGTTATATATCTATGTGTAGTTAGCTACAAATAAACAATAATTATTTATATAGTTAATTTCATTCACAAACAATCAAATATACTTGTTATATTCAACAATAGTTCATTATTATATATAGTTAAATATATTAATAAATAGTTCACTATTACACAATTTTAGTGTGAAATTCATTATATCAAATAAGTATTTAAATCCAAATAATGAAATAGTTCACTATTTGTTTCAATAGTTTCTAACTTGTGATATACTTCACTATATAATGTTATCTATTCAAAAAATAATTAATTATTATAAAAGGTAAAAAAAATATGGTTATTTTGAGTAAACGTATAATGTACAAAAAAATAAAAATAAATGTTTTTTATATGTAAATTTTAAATTTATTTATAGATGAACTTTTTTTATTTATTATAAATAAATTAGCATTAAGTGTGATGACATTTGACAACATTAGCATTAAGTGTGATGAAATTTGACAACATTAATTGAATTTATTTTTGGTAAATTAGTCAAATTTAATTTTCTCTTTGTTAGTTACCCAATTTTCTAATTACACATATTACTTTATTAATTTACATGCCAAAACATATTATTCCACCTAATTTCCTTTTTTTAGATTTATTTATTAGGATATGTTATTTTATATGAATCGAAAAACTTCTTTAACATCGTTTTAGGCTATTATAATTTTAGGCACGGCTCCGTGTATAGTTCACTTCAAAAACATTTGAGTTAGTAGCTCCAAACTATTCTTCTATTTAGTGGAGATATTTTCTATGGTGAATCCATGAGTGCATATATCCTTCTGAGGTGAAGAATATCATGTGAATATTTAACTTTTTACAAAAGAAAATAAAAAGTGTGAAAAAACTATTTGTCTTTATGAGGACGACAAACACTTTGTCAATTGTCAAAAGATAACGCATATGTTTTAGGGTTATTATATAAAAGACACACTTTTTAAAAAGTTATATATAAAAGAGACACTTTGAAAAGTTGACACACTTTTCTTCTATCAAATGACTAAAATACCCTAGAATTAATAACCCAAGCATCAAATTATTAACTCAACCTACTACTTTTAGTTAACCATGGTTCACCTTTTTATTTTTTATTTCTCTTTCCTCTTATTTGAATTCTTTTTTCTTCTTCTATCCAAACTTTTATCTTTTGAAAATATTTTTTTCCTACAAGCTATATTCTTGTCATTCAAATTCATAAATTTAATTATCAGTTATATAATTCAATTTTGATTTCTTTTTTCCTCCAAATATCATGTAACTTTGAGATTTGTCAAAGAGTCAATCTCTACGACTGTGGTCAGTTTATGGTGGTCAACTTCAGAATAAAGTAAAGACTCAGACAGTTTATGGTGGTCAGTTTATGGTGGTCAGATTAATTAAATTTTTGATTCCAAACAATTCAAAGTTTGAGTTTTTTCTTAATTGGCTAGATACATAAAGATTTCTTTAGCATTTCATATCTCATGAAGCGATGACTTTTTCTAACATGGAATTGATGTATTTCAAATTAGATTTGGATGTATGATTGATTAGAATTCTTGAGCAAATTTGATGATTTATTGATGCTAAAGAGATTGTGAACATTCTCATGTAAGTTTTGACCACAAAACAATGATGAAGTCTGTAGTGAACCAGAAACCTTCGTTGAACATACAGGTGAATGTTGGTGGTCAAGTGAACGTGGTCGAATCATACTACACGCTTAGAACAATATAGTAATTGACCACATGGACATGTCCATACAACTAATGTAAAACATTCGATTACGGAAAATGAATGTTCATACTATAATTTTCCAGATCTGAAAAGAGGAGAGAGAATGCTAAAAGTAATAAAAAGATACAAAGCTTTTTTTGTCATTGCCTGCCATGTAATCATAGTTAACCATGTTGCATGTGTTTGAGTTAGAGATATAAATGGAATAAAATGATCAATTGTTGAAAGAAAGTGCCTCATTTTTTAAAAGTGTCTATTTTGTATAATACTTTGTAAAAAAATGTCTATAAAGGTAATATTTCCTATGTTTTATCTTTTATCTTTTATTTTTATTTTTAATGAATATGGCTATTTTATATTAATTAATCATTATGATCTTTTTTTTCCAGCGATTACGCCATTACGGATGAAAAGCGAATGTTTCAAAAGTATGTGGATCAAAAATGTAATTATGAAAAAAAAATGTAATGATGTAAGAAATTTTTGTATATATTCCAAGACCATGTTGTCCTGACATGCGTCAAGTAATTAGTGATTTAAATAAAAATGGAACGATGATTATGTTTAGACTTTAGACTAGTAGAGAGAAGTGGAACTTTTAGTTGGTGTCCTTGTCGTCTCAGTGAACACCACGACATTTTTGTGTGTTAATTGGTCAATTGTGATGACCTATCGTTTGTGTACATTTCGTAACAGTGTCAATATATTAATCACTAACCAAAAAACCCGAAACCAATATTAAGCTTACGGTTTTGATTAGAAACGTATTTGAATACTATATAGAGACGATAAAAGTGATTAATAACTGAAGCATATATATTTGAATATGGCAGATTACGAAAATCCAAAATGCTTTTATTCGGTTTTGAACACTCGTAATAGAGGCCCAATTCACCATAGGCCCAACTCGGCCCAACAACATTACTCCTTCCTTATTCTTCTACTGTTTTTGGTCACACGATTGACAAGTAAACGATCACGAAGATGGCGAGAGCAACCTCTATTCTACTTGGAACTCTTCTTCTTTTCGGAGCCCTAGCTTTGATCCAGGTTACTTTTTCCTATCCTCTCGATTCGAAAACTGAATCTAAACCACAATGATCTAGATCTGTAGTTGACTTGAGACATGTCAAATGATTTACGTTGTTGTGGAAATTACCAGATTAATGGTTTAGGCTGCTCAAATATGTTAATGAATCTGTGATTGGGGTTTTGTGGGTTTGAGCAGGCAAAGGAAGATCTAACGGAAATCACTCACAAGGTTTACTTCGATGTTCAGATTGAGGGGAAAGATGCTGGTATGTGCTTAATGTTGTTCATCAGCTTACAGATTTGTTTTTTTCTTAGTTGTTTCTCATTTGTTCATCTGATTCTTGGTTTCTTTTTCATGTTTGATTCTCTGATTACTATAATGTGGCAGGTCGGGTTGTTATAGGCCTCTTTGGCAAGGCAGTTCCAAAAACTACAGGTAATATATATATATATGGTTTTGAAGTAAAAGAATTTGAAATCAAAGAGAGTAATCTGTGAGTGTGTTTCCTTCTTGCAGAGAACTTCAGAGCTCTATGCACAGGTAATCAATCCGCTGACTATATTGATTTCACAATGGCAATGTGGAGCTGCATGTTGTTCAAAGCCGAGATTGTTGGTTAAAGATTTTGGTTGGATGCAGGGGAGAACGGTGTTGGCAAGAGCGGGAAAGCTCTACACTACAAGGGGAGCAAATTCCATAGAATCATTCCCAGCTTTATGATCCAGGGAGGTGATTTCACACACGGCAACGGTATGGGTGGAGAATCAATCTATGGTCAGAAGTTTGCAGATGAGAACTTCAAGCTCGAGCACACCGGACCAGGTGATAATCCCTTGCCTTTAAAGCCAAAGTATGTAAATCGTTGGTGTGGTTGGCTGGTGGTTTGAAATCTGGATGGACACAGGTGTGCTTTCGATGGCAAACTCGGGAGGAGACACAAACGGTTCGCAGTTTTTTATCACAACAGTGAAAACAAGCTGGTTAGATGGAAGGCATGTGGTGTTTGGAAAAGTGGTGCAAGGAATGGATGTGGTTTACAAGATTGAAGCAGAGGGAAAGCAAAGTGGAACACCTAAGAGTAAAGTCGTTATTGCAGACAGTGGAGAACTTCCTCTCTAAACCCTAATCACTTCTTTGAGTTAGAGATTTTTAAGTTGCTCTACACTAAAAACACCCCTCCAAAAGCTATCACTTGAGAGTGTTTTTATTTAAATAATAGTTATCTAAAATGGATGTTTGAGTGTGATATTATTAGTCTTTTCTTCTCCACTTAATATGATGGAAATTTACAAATCCAGCAATATTGTTATTTGGATGTAGTGATAGGATTCATCTACTTGGTGCAACTCATATCTTCTAAGAGCTATTTCAATCAATTATCCAAACTGAAAGTGAAAGTAGTGAATACATCACTTTGATGACATAAACACCTAAAACCACTCCTTATTCTTGCTAATCATTCATAAGAGAGCATAAAGTGATTCGTAAAATGACTTAACGGTGATCAAATTTACTTGTCAGGAAACGCAAGAGCTCCGTCCGCCGCCGATCATTCACACAGTTGGTGAAATCAACAGATCAATGGGAGTAAATCTCAATAACCCTGGAGATATTACCGTTGATCAAGCCAACGTTTCTAGCAATGTTATCCGGGATTCGAGAGCGGTGATTGTCGTTGACGCGTTGGATCAAATCACGGTTCTGATCAAGAACGACCTGCGCACGCTTGATCCCATTACTCAGCTTATCCCAAACCTCAACGTCTTCAACATCGTCTTCGTTCATCTCCACCAGAGCTCGCTTTTTCCGTCTCGATGCTTCCATTATTCAATTTACAAACATCTCTCTTTCACAACCGACTTCAAAAGGCCGTCGTTTGGAAGGATGTGAGTGGAAAAGCCAAACATATTTCCGGAATTCAAATACAATATCTACCTAGCAAAGAAAACCTCGGACCAACCTGATTTGTTTTCTCCGCCTTCTCTTTAGAAACTATCGACTTTAGCCCGACGACCGACTTTTCGCCGGCATCGTGGTTCTGTTTATATATCTATATATATATAGTAGCTTTCCGATCTTATTCGGATCTCGGTTTCGGCTTAGTCCAATTTTGTTTCCGACTTTCGTCGAATCTTTTCCGGATTTAGTGTTTTTTTCAGTTTGTTGTGTCTCTTCCTTTCTCTCGTTTAATCAGGGTTAATCTGTTAGCTTTTGCATCAGATCTATCTCACCATATCCACGATTCTCTTTTTTTTTATTAGTCTAAATCGTTACCACCCATAGATGGTTCTTAGGTGTTTTAGGTAACGTATCTAGTGAGATTTTGAGAGTTGTGTTTTGGGGAATTTCGTTAGTGACAAGAGAAAGTCTTGTGTGACGTGTTTTGTCAGAGATTTTGTTCTCCTCTCGCGATGTTCTTTGTTTCAAATATGGTGATTTAAGGTTTTTGGTTGATTAGCTTCAGAAAATTTGAGAAAGTAAGTTGGAACCCCTACAGCAAAAATCGGCAGAAGACTGAAAACTTCATGGAAAGGAGCTTTGATATGCATCACCGGCAATGGAATCTTCCGATAGACTTCTCAGAGTCGGTGTGGCGGTGATGATGATGTGGGTTGTGAAGTTCAGAGATAATCTCTGTTGACCACGTGGGATGATGTTCGTTCAAGGCTAAACACGTGTCATGATCTTTTTTTTTTTTGTCGTCCATTTTCATTAAAACCCAAATGGGCTGAGTGATTACAAAGACCGAGGGCCCAATAAAGAAAACCAAACACTACGAAAATTAACTGTTATTCAATTAATGATTTTACCTACTTTAAAATCCGGTGTTATTGGATATGATATTTGTAAAATCATATTTTAAGGATTTTAAAATTCACTGTTATTTAACTTTAAAAGATTTTGGAAGTATTTATTTAACTTTAAATCATTTTGGAAGGATAAAGTTCAGTGAACAAATATTTAAAAATAAAATCTCAAGGATACTGCAGAGATTTTTAGAATCCACCCAAATAAACTCCATTAGAATCCACCCAACTTTAAAAGATTTTGGAAGTATTTATTCAACTTTAAATCATTTTGGAAGGATGAAGTTCAGTGAACAAATATTTAAAAATAAAATCTCAAAGATACTGCAGAGATTTTTAGAATCCACCAAATAAACTCCATTAGAGTTTAAAATTTCAAAACTTATAGAATTGATTACAAATCATTCATCCAATAACATTCCCTACAACATGTATATCTTAAAAAACACGTGTCCAGTAAACCTAATACACAGACCCACGTGGCATTAACATGGAGACTCCGACATGCACTGCCGGAAGCTGCACTGCCGGAAGCTGCACCGCCGTCACCGGAAACCAACCGGATCTTCAAAAGTAGAGAGCTCATTTTCTCCTTCTTCAAGATGCGTCAGTTGAAATCACCCCTTAGATCCACTCCTTTAAACCTCCGATGCACCTTGGATAGAAATCAAAACCACCGATGATTTAACCCGGAAATCGTAAGCGGAGGGGAAGCCAAAACCTAGGCCAAGAACGCCGAACTAATTTTGTTTCATCCTCGCCGTAAAATCCAATCACATGATTCTCAATCCCTTAGAGATACTTTACCCTAACCTTATAAGGCCCAAATTTGGGAGGCAAAGATTGATTCTCCGGTAAAAGAGACTCAAGTAATCGATGAGTAAAGATTTAACCAAAAACACAATCGGAGAATACATAAGATACCCAAGGAAGGATCCAAAAACAGCTAAACTAACTAAATCCGGACTAAGCCGGAAGGTAGATCCGAATAAAATCGGAAGTTTATTGATTCGATTGAAACGGAATACAAATTCTGGTCTCGCCGGAATAGTGATTACCGGTGTACCGGAAATCTACACTCTCTCTGAAAGATAAGTGTATTTTTGTTTTAACTTTTTTCAATTGTGGATGCGTAAAGTACGTGGGTTGTAATTGGGCTTTTGCTCTACTTTGGTTAAAATTAATGAAAATTCATGACAAAAAAAAACCCCCAAAGTATATGAGCTTAAACTTTTTTTGTTCCGTTTCAAATTATAATTCAAAAGAAAATTGTGGAATACAGATCTGAGCTAAAACAAAAGAGAACAAAAGCCAACAAATTAAACACATCAATTAAATGTGAAACTTACAATCCTAAAACCCAAAGAAAACTACTACAAAAACAAAGAAAATCCTATATGTTATGAATAAGAGAAGAGAATAGGAATTTGTTTATCTTATTCCATGAATAATACATAGTATATATAGGAGTACAATACTTGGGGAGGAAGTAGAACTTGGAGAACAAGTTAGAACATTCTAGAGCATGGGCCTATAATGGGTATCCACCTAAATGAGTTTATAACACTCCCCCTTGGATGCCATTATAGTAAAATAATCTCAATGCGTAAAGAATGCTACCTCATTAAAAACCTTACCAAGAAACCCAAGTGGGACAAAACCATGGTTAAGGGAAAAAGAGTGCAACGCGCTTCTTCTCCCCCTGATGAGTGCATAACTTGAGATCTTCGTGATGCTTCAAAAACTTGTTTCTTGAAAGTAGTAGTTGGAAGTGTCTTGGAAAATAAGTCCACCAAAATTCTCTTCAACAACCTCTAGAACATGTACATCGCCAATCTTCTGCAACTCATCAATTTTCTAGATGATTCATGTGGATCATTCTCTTTGTTTCTCTCATTATCATTAATGTATGATATTCTTTTGGGAGATTGATAAACTTTCACATATCATTATGATGATAACATTCCTCTATAAGAGTCTATCATTTGCGTGTTCTTTGATGTCTCGTTAAAAACTTTTCATAGAAAAGCCCTATGGGATAAAAACTATGATAAGGGAAAAAGAGTGCATCCATGTATATAATTATATTTCTCCCCCTCGGAAACATCTTCTTCAGGAGATGAATTCCGATCATATATCTCTTTTAAATCAATAAACAAACTCGTATGATTGTCATATAAGTTTTCGAATAATTGGACTTCTGGTGCATAACATCTTTTCTTATGGACTTTATGCCTAAATATTTTCCATGTACAATCTTCTAAACATAAATTTTGTACATGTTGTTCATGCTTTTCTTGGCATACAAAACACAAATTTCAATCATAAAATATAGCACGAAACTGCTCTAATCACATTTCATGTATGGTTATTCGAGACCAAACATATATGCACATTTTTCTATAAAATCCTGCAAGGATCTTACATGATTATACCTCACGTTACATATTTTATTTTCATTCCATCGAATAGAGTTCCCGGGAACATAATTCTAATATTAATCCTTTAAGAATTATATCCTTCAAGGATTCCTTATAAAAGTCATATCCAGTGTTTCATCTCTTGTTGTCAAACTTATAAGATATAATTGCATCCACCACAAGAGAAAACATATCTTCATTATACATTATGTCTTTGTAATAATCACTATTCTTTCACGCAAAGACTCATTTATCTTTCACTGGTTTTTACACTTCAGGTGCATGGACTGCTGGTCCAAATATTTCTCTGTTCGAGATTATAATTATATGTCTATTTCTTTTCTCTTTTGGCCAATCATTACCTTGTGTACATTTTCAATAGACTTTCTTTCATGATCCTCATTTTTATAATATCAATTGCTCATTGCATGCAAAAATATTATGACGCCGATTTGTTTTATGGTTCCATCTTATTCCACACATGACATAGCTAGCTATAACTCTTCATTTTCAAGTACTTGCATTTTTCATTTGTCATGTTTATGTCTCTTCTACAGATCATCCAATCTCTTATGGAGATTTTTCAAAATCTTTCTTTCCTCGATTTGGTCATTCTCAATTCTTGCTTCTTTTCTTTTTCGAGGATAATTATATTTGGAACCAAATAGGTCTATCACGTTTCAGGCGATCTTTAGACTCTTTAGCAGTTTGATATCGCCCTTTTAGGCCATCATTTATAATTTGGAGCATATACAGCTGGTGTAGGTGACTTTATCACTCTATTTGGGTTAGCAAATGCGTTGGCAATTAATACGCTAAGTAATGCTTATGAATTATCTTTTTGGACTTCACATATGAATTCTTTTAGTCCGAGGATCAATGATAATTCATAGATACTTATATCTTTCTCCAACTGTTTAGTTTCTCCCCCCTAATGTTGGAAAAGTTGACTCATTAAACTGAAAGTATATAAATCCTTTTGTGGATGACTCTGTATACTTAATTATCTTTCATATCCAACATATATTCTTATCCTCTTTCGAGGTCCCATCATAGAGCGTTGTGGTGGATCACTTTTCACATTTAAAAATTCTTCATTCAAAGATCTTTCAAATGGGAATTGTTTGGTTTCTAACCCTAAACCAATAATGATGGGGAGAACAGTTAGTTATTCATTGGCTTGATGCATGTCAATGCTACTAAAATTTTGTGTATGAACATGAGCTTCAGGATGTTCAACACTTATCCCAATGGACATATAATAATCAGGCTTCAAACATTAATTCTGGAACTTGTAAGAAAGTAACCTCGCAAACTCCAGGTTGCTGGTTTATAACAAGGAAAATGTGACCTTCTAGGATGCAACAATCGAGTCAATGCGTCCATTGAATCGATGCATCTAAATGTCACGAAGTGGGTGATCAGCCCATAATCATCTCCTTGTATATATTTCAGAAATTGACAGAGTCCAAATCATCTTGACTGGTGAAAGCCATATTATCATACTGCTTTGTGAGAAAATAACCTATGATAAATCATTAGGAAAAATCTTCTGGTTCTTCACTTAATGTCCACATAATTCTCAATTATATTTTCGCATCATCATTAAACCAGGATGACCAATCCGGTTAAGCCAAAGATATAAATTCTTAGTAAACATTTAGTTTACCTTTCATTCTTAACAAGTAAAGTTCTGGTTTACTTTTCATTCTTAGCTAGTAAACTTCTGGTTTACGTTTCATTGCTAATCACTTACCCACTTCAAGGAATATATCAAAACTAGCCAAATATGAGTAAGATTTCTCATCAATAACTCATATATTTTTCTCGCCTCAAGAAGAATCCATAAGACTTCTTAAATTCTTGTTCATGACATTGTGTCTACAAGACAACATTACTTGCATGAAAATCTCATTAAGTCTGATTTACCAACTCCACATTAGAGATATTTTCTCAATATAATATTAATGATTACGAACATAGCTGAATTATATTTACTGACAGACTTCAAGTCTTGTAATCTTACATATAGCCAGATTTAATCAATCACATAGCTAGTTTTAGAAAAATTACTTATCATCTTTCTCACTTCCGGTGAGAATTTAAGTTTTTGAAAGAAACATCTTAACTTCTATCTTGAAGATTCGTTCTATAGCCACTTATTTGGCTCTCTCACTTTTAGTGAGAATTTAAACTCTTGAAAGAAATACTTTTATCTCGATCTTGACCACTCAAGATACGTTCTTTAGCCACTTATTCTTAGTGTGCCATTTTCTTTTCTTATATAATATGTCATATTCACTTCATGGAATTGACCTAAATCGATTGGATGTGATTTATGAAATTTAATTTAATGTCACTATGGTTCGATGAAACAATAAAATATTCGGTTTGGGATAATTAACCGAACCAAACCATAAGAGAATAAGTGATAACAAACACATATCCTTTTGATAATTAATTAAACCAACATATCAAATAGTCGAAGTATGATTCGATAAGCGATAGGGCAGTTTCTGAAAGAATTTTGACCTTGATTTTTTCTTTTCAAGACACTTTCTATAGCCACTTCTTTGGCTTAGTGAAATGTTTTCTTTTCTCTATAGCACATTCACTTTCAGGGAATGGATTAAAACCAATTTAATGTGATTCATGGATTAAATTGTAAGGACCCAACAATTTATACCAATATATCGTATAATCACCTTATCATACCATAATCGGATAATTCATTATTCCACACGCTCTTATAAATTAATCAAACAGATCAACCGGTATGACCAATAAAATTACAACGTCTTCGGTTTAAGAGACTTAACCAAACCAAATCATAAAGCAATGTCTCATAAAAATTTGCTTAATCAAAATCTTAAAACATTCTGTTATAGTTTCAGTCTACGTCGTAGACAAGATTTATTGGGTATAGATGTCACAGTTACGGAGACATTTTATGCATGGAATAATTCATGCCACGTTAAAATCTAAACGTGATAAAACATGACGAATTATTTAAATATGTATAATCGTATTTCCCTCATGATCATGACCAATTATAAAGCAAGCTAGTCGGTACTTACCTCGATAAATAACAGAGATAGATCTCTTCAAAAATCTGAAACGGAGATAGATGCACAGAGATAGATCTTCTCATCGAAGATCGAAAACGGAGAAGATTTAGCATCGGCGGCTACGATTCGGTGGCGGTGGCTTGAGTATTATTCGATTACAGAAGACATGTGAGAGTAATCAAAGTTTAAATTAGCAAACAAGTCAATTCATATAAAATAAAAGAATCATAAGACAAAGCCATACAACATAATGAATCGAATTGTTTTATCAAAGCAATAGATCAATTATTAGATGATGTATTGAATATTTGCTGAGGAAAGGAGAGGTTGACTTAGCTTAATCGGTCAAATTGGATCAAAGGCGGAAAAGAAAACAAAGATGAGTCGGCGGCTAAGGTTTACTCAACTAGCTAAGGTTTTACTCGATGGCTAGAGTTATCGTGCTGATAACGTGTTATGAATAAGAGAAGAGAATAGGAATTAGTCTATCTTATTCTATGAATAATACATAGTATATATAGGAGTACAATACTTGGGGAGGAAGTAAAACTTGGAGAACAAGCTAGAACATTCTAGAGCATGGGCCTATAATGGTATCCACCTAAATGGGGTTATAACACTATAACAAATTCTTATTTTTGCTTTTTTATCTCGTCAGTGTCAACAAAACTAACTCTCAATATCTTGTGGTAATGTCAGAAAAAATTCCTAATTAAGAGAAAAGGCCAAAAATGGAAAAGCCATCTTTTTTTTCATTCTTCATCTTTTTATCTTCTCTGGAAATTGAGGAATTTTGACTGTAAGTACAAATCCAGAGAGGAAGAGCACGCAAAAACCGACAAGAACAGCAACATATACACCGATCATGTCTGGCTTGTACCCGAAGTATTGTTCAATGAATTCTTTGACCGTGCCATGGAACGTTGGCCCGTCGATCATGCTCTCCACGTCACCAAGCTGTGACAGGATCACTCCTTGAAGTGTCCACGCCACTGGACATATGTAATAGAACCATATCCCCCACACTGGAATCAACTGATCAAAAGATTATGGTTAAAGACTCATTATTCAAGAATCAAATTTCTTAAATAACCATGAACCATCAAAACACTTATTGGCTTTTGGCCGAGGAACCTGGAGAGGAGATTCCATAGAGAGAGTAAAACGCAGAAGAGATAACAGCGGATAAGTGTTGGTTTGGGGTGAGACCAACTGTGAAGCCCCGACCCCAATCACTTTGAGCCATAGGTCTCGCGCCCTAACTTGCACAACAAGGAAATAAACCTGCATTCACTGAAAGGGAAAAGGAGGGGTGAGTAATTTAAATTACCCAGTGAAGAAGTTACCCGCAGGAACTCCAATACTCGAAAACAATAAACAGTCAAACACACCAAACCAGAAATAGCCCATACAACACTCAACCTATTACTAGCATGAAATTCTTACTTAACATTTTCATAACTCAATCATTTACTTAACCATTAACTCATACTTAAACATTTAACATTTCACATTCTTTACTTCACTTTCACATTCTTTACTTTTTTTTCCATTTCTTTACTTTACTTTCATATTCTGACGAGGAGCCAACCCCTTTCTCGCGTTTTGGGTCTGTCCTCCCCGTCCCTGGCCCTCTAAGGCATCATGGACTACAACGGGCTAACGTACGCGATCGTTCGTAGTCGTACAAGCAAAGTTCTGCAACGGGCTAACGTACGCGATCGTTCGCAGAACTATCATATACACTAACAATCTCAAACAACACTTTTCAATCTTTAACATCATTACTTTACCAAACAATTTCCATACATCAAGAAATTCCTACAATCAACCAGCATCAAGCACTCATAGACTTTGCACATAAAACCAACATCAAATATTCCATTCTTAGATTTAGCATATAAAACCAATAACGTCAAACCTTCTATTCTATTCCTAGACTTAGCATGCATGAACACCACAAAATATGTGTTTCTTGACCATAAAGAAACAAATATAACTCACCGTGTACATATTGGAATGAGAACCCGAAACCTGATCTAGAATCCTTGCAACGACACCTTTCCAACGGTACCAATATCAATGTCTTGATTGTTCTGTATCAATGGTAATATAGCGTCCAAAGTCAGCTCTACGAAACTGGGAACATAAACTGGACAGAAATCTAGGGCTAACTTCAAACACATATTACGGATTCATTTGACCTCGGAATCAGTATCTGTAAACGGCTACGGAATCTATGAAGAGTCCTCTATCCAACGGTATATAGATCGTCTCCTAAATCCTTACGGTTCACCATAAAATTGCTCCGAAAGTAAACTGATCGAATCTGAAACTAAGAATCTGGTTTCAGAAAACTGTGATTCTTACTCCACTTTGAGATGGATTTCTGAACGGACCGTACCTTTTATTTGAGATCGAAAACATGTTCTAGAAACTAGGTAATGTCCTCTTTCCATTGGTATGAAGAACGGTGAAATCGTCAATCGGATCGGACCAGAAAAGGCTCTCCAAAAACCCATGTCGGAGTTGTCTTCTCCCTTCATCTTCTTCCTCCTTTCCTTTTTTACGGATCAGTTCTTTATCAGCCTAGCCTGCTGCAGATCACGCTACCACCTCTGCCTCACCCTCTTTGCCGTTGGAGATCTTTTCCTCCGCCACGGTTCAGTCTCCTTTACTCCACGACAACATCCAACCTCTTCTCTCTTCTTGAACACTTCTCTCTTTTCTTCTGATTAATACGGCTAGGTTAGATTAGCAAGAGTTTAGGTTAATTAATATAACTAGGTGAGTACCCGCGAATACGCGCGGGTTTTTATTTATTATATTTTGCTAAATTGTATTTATGAACAATATACTACTTTGGTCTTTACGCGCCATTTGTTAATAAATTATGATATGATTTATACGTTCCTGCAATTGTTTTGTTAATTATTCCGTGCATAACATATGTTAAATATTTGCTTTCGAGAATCCAAATGTTTTCTTCATCTGTTCATTCACATTTCAATTAAGTAAAATGTGGGAAAAACTCATGTGTAAAATGTGACACCAAATTCAATTTCAAAATTTTAAGAAAGGCCAAAAATGAAGAGTCAGCAAAGTTGAACATTTAAGTCCTTGAAAAATGAAAATTTGCTTGTATTGGTGTATAATCTTGTTTACTAAATAACCTTGCTCATTTGTTGGATACTTGGGTGTAGTTCAAATGGGAAGAAAAGGTTTAAATGTTCAATTAAATGCTAAGGACAACACTTCTTCTGAGGTGGGAAAAATTTCGAGTATTTTTTTAGTGATATAATCTGTGAAACCCAGAATAAACATGAAAGCAACAATTTTCAAAAAAAAAAAAAAAACACGAAAGCAACATGAAAAACACAAATTAAGTAGGAAATCCCGGACAAGAAAACGTAAATACTGTAAAAATCGTTGTCTTTTGACCATAGGAACCAAAACAAATATCAATAAATTAATATATCACTCTAAATATTATCTACAAATACCTTATGAAACTGAGTAACACATCAACCGCTCATTTTCATGTCAAAATAGTCATTTGTTTTTCTGTACTGTTTTAGATTACAAAAAAAAATAGTCCTTTGTTGTAACACCACTATTTACTTCTCTTCTGTTTTGCACTGAACCTATCACCATGGCCTCAGCCCTCATGCAGCGGACTTTGGTTTCCTTTGCCATCGTTGGTTACCTTTCTCTAAACAAAATTTATCACCCTTCTTATTTAAGATGAAAGCATAAAGGTGACAATGTTGGAGTCTTTTTTCCCATCTTACTTGTTTCTTACTCTAAACAGATTTATACGTTCCCTGCATTAATTTACCCATCTTCCAAATTTCATTTATATTTCACAAATATTTTAATTTTATTGTTTACCAAATAAATTTTTTTTATATATTTATGGTTTATAATTCATATATACGACTTACGGGATTATAAATATAGATATTTTATCTTCAGTTTTATGGCTACAAAAAAATAAGTAACAAATTTTTTGTTGTATCATGTTATATCATGACTTCGGACGTAGTTTTGTTCCACTATTAATATTGTAAACAAAATCATTAAATAACATTAAAAAGCATTTTGATTTTGAAAGTCATTTGCACAACTGCTTAGTATTATAGGATCATGTTTTCTCTGTTTTAGCTGAAAACAATATCGTTTCTTGTGTTGTGTATACACAATATAATACAATACATTATACATTTATACTCTTGTGTATATTAATTAAAATACATAACCCATGTCGACACTGAAACCCTATGTGATTGATGAGTGAAACATGATACATATAACAACTTGATGTTTCTATCTGTTTTCTTTATACAGAATAGATGATACTCACTCAATCAGATTGGAAAATTTATTGCCTATAGGCAGGCCCGGTTCAAAAAATAAATGGATATGGTGCTGAATTTTATATTTTCACAATCTTATTGTAATTCTGAAATTTTGGGCTCACTTTTACTTAACTTTTTCAAAAAAGCCTTAAGTACTCAAAGAAATTTGGTAAAAAAATGTGGGACAGTGTGCATTTGCACTTGTTGCACATGGTCTCAACCGGCCTGCCTATAGGCATACTGATTAAGTAGGAGGTTTATTCAACTTTATATTTAGTAGAAACCTTTCTAGAAGCTGAACAAAACTACAGTTACACAATTTACAACGAAGCAGAAATGTTGATACAAAGCTACAAGTCTAGGACAACAAAAGCTTGCAATCACGAAGAATAAAACATCAATTTGAGTTAAAATGAAGCCCAATTTTAAGGGTTTTGCGAGCATAGATTCACGTCTGGGATTTGAGCCAAAAGCTTTACATCTTCATTCCTCGTACAAGTCCTCAAATGGAAGGGCAATAAATATGTTAAAAGAAGACTAAGACAAATTCATCATGTAATTTGAGTATAAACATATAAATTGACATTTTTTTAAAGTATTTAGAATCCTATTTGCCTTGATAAGAAAGGTCAGAAATGCTAAACAAAGGTAGGATCGCCTACTTGGTCAGAGTCTTAAGATACTAACATTATACATTTAGTTCTTTCTTTGACTTGAGTCAGTGGTTTCATCATGTGGTCTCGTGGTTGAATTAAAGAAGTTGGATGTGTCTTCAGTTGGGAATGCTTTCCACTCCTGTTGGAACTAATAAAGATCAGATGTCGTGGGAATTAGATTTTTTACAAAAACTTGCTTATATCTAAAACAAACGTAGATGAACATGACAGAACAAGTATCAAGTATTATTAACTTTTTGGGTGGAGAATAATGAAGTCAAAGGGTAATTTATGAATCCCCATGAAGTAAATTTAGGGAAAATTTGTCCATATAAGAATCAATAAAATATGGATCCGTGGAGATCACATACATAAATTGTGATAGGATGACATGAAAATGTAAAAGAGTGAGGGGAAAAGAGAACATGGAAAACATACCATATAGAGGTCTCATCACGGTGTTTTGAGATTTCACTATGAGTCCATATAGGAGAGGACTTACTTGTCCTATACGGCTTGCCATTTACGGCTTCCTGAGGGATTCCATCAATTGCCTCTAACATCATCTCCATTTTCAAATCACAAGAATAAACATGACACATCCAATATTTGCGATGACACTGAGGTTAAAGCATAGTCTTTAAGATTAAGGGCATGAAAGTAAGTGACATCACAAGTAAAATAGTCTGGGAGAGACTGTCCTTGCAATGGAGTTGAAATCATCACATATATGCATCCAAGATTACAGCCATGGTCAGGTGCTTAATCCATTTCTTATATAACAAAGGAGAGAAAATGAATAACCAGATTAACATCAATAAGAAAATCAAACTAATAATCTCATGATATTCAATCGAAGAAGAGGATTACAGGCTGAAGCAGATGGGGTTTAAGATAGAAAGTGTACCTCAATAATTCTTGTTTTGGCCTTAGCCAAAGTCACGTACCAAGATCTCATCACAAAACTTCCCAGAAATATAAAATAACACAATATAATGTGTAAAAAATAATTGAATGGCTAAACCAAAGAGGTTAATTTTGAAAATCAAATCGTGCAGCTACTACTTAGAAGAGTGGTTAGTTGGTTATCTAGTGAATTTGCAAAACATGAAATAACATCTAACAAAAATACTATTATGAAATTATGGACGCATGATTTTGTTAAGGATACATATCACACCTCGTATCCAAGGCAGTCATCTGGGCAATGTGTTAAGCTGCAATTAAAATGGATAATCAAAAGAAAACATCAACGTAAAGTTTAAAAATCGAGTAAACGCTACGGTAAGAGGAGAAAGAGATGGAAAGTGGCCTTTGTTGGCGGATTTAACGACTGATTCGATGTTACCGGGCTTACGAAACACTAACGGAGGAGAAGAGCTAGGGCTTGTGTTTGAGTGACGAGTTACCGAGTCAACTGAAACAAGAAGTATGATAGAAGATCTTTGGTTTAATGAACAAAGAGATAAACGGAAATAGAGATGATTAATTTGATTCAGAGTCAAGATAGATGAGATTTTATTTAACATACACGATTATTAGAAGAGCGTTGAAGAACGATTTGGTTTCTCCTGATGTTTTAGTTTCTCACTTTCGTAGACGATTCTAGAATAGACGCTTGATATTTTTTTTGCAAACGTGACAGCTCTTCCTATGCTGATGTGGCAGTCCATGGAGAGGGTTATTCCCCTTTCATATAGTAGATAAGGCTTTTACCAACACTTGGGCCTAATATATTATATTAACTCTTACGATCCACCTCAAAAATTTATAACCAAACTTACTAAACAATCTCTTTAGCTTAACCGATTTCCTAATTCAAATCAAACCAATTACGCTTTCTTGATTTAAAAGTTAGGTTTTTGGCGGATCTCCGGGATAGGGCCGTGACACCAACAGCGGATATTGTAGCTATGACTTTATATTTGTAGCAAATATCAGTTTGTTACAAATTTTCCACAACTTTCTTTCGCTGAGTAATGACTCGTCGGTAATTCGATTAACGTAATGTATCATTTGGTTGTCTCCACTACATAACTTATTCAAAAATGTAAGAAAACAAACAAAAGCAAATATCATTTGGTTGTCTCCACTACACAACTTATTCAAAACTGTAGAAAAATAACAATGGTTCGTCTGTCTTTATAGTTGGTTATCTCTAATTCCTTTCTAGTGCCGTAGACAACTTAAAAATGATTAAATGCATCAAACTTCATGATAGTTTGGGTTCAGCATAATTTCAAACCCACGGTAACTTGTAGATAAATTTTTCCGTTGACCTGATCGAAAATATATATTTTTGTCTATTAGTGATTATCTAATATTTTAGATTATAAATTATAAAATTTTTTGCAAAATACCTTGCCATTCTTCCATAGTTGCAAACCATAAAATTGCCGTTTTTTTCACATCAGAGATTTTTTTTTTGTCACTATCGCACTTTTCCATTTCAGTTACAAAAATACAAAAGTATTAGTGAACCAATAAGGAATAGACGTGCTAACATAAGAAAATGATGAGTGTTGGAGACGAGCATTCTTTGCGAGAAAGTCTGCTTTTTCGTTCTTTCCCCTAGGACAATACGTGAGAGTAAAGTCTGGGAAAGAAGTACGTAACTCCTGTAAGTCGGCCAATTCTGAGCTGAAACTTGGCCACCCTTCTGGTTCGGCGACCATGCTTACTAACTCTTGAGAGTCTGTAAGAAAAGCCGAGCAGTACCGGTCATACTTGCGTAAACTTGACAGAGCCCATCTGAGACTAAATAGTTCGGCATGTAGAGGTGTTTGAACTCTTGGCAGGCCCCTTGCTCCCAAAAGATCTGTGGTCCCATCTTGGAGTTGCAAGATCCACCCCGCCCCACTCGTAACTTCCTCCTCCTTCCACGAACCATCTACAAAGCACTGAAACGCCGCATGCGTACTCTCCTCCGCTTGTATCTGTCCTTGTGCTCGCCCCGGTGTCTCCACGGGGGTGTTAGCTAAAAACCAATCCATAGATTCTTTCTTAGCCAGCTCAACGATTGTATGTGGTGCTCTGTCCACGTTGTTGAAAACTTTGTCATTTCTAGCCTTCCATAGGTACCATATGAGCCACGGGAAACATTGGGCATGTTCCTCGACTTGGGCGCGGTGTGGTATCCGTGAGAACAGGTAATCCATGTTGCCCCATAGACTGTCCGAAGGGAAAACCCCTGGAGGGTTGGGGATGTGTGACATTTCCCAAACCTGTCTGGCCGGTGGACACGTAAATAACACATGATTTATGGTCTCGTCGTTGTTTCCGCAACGGGGACACTGCAGATCTCGTTGGAGATGTCGGGACGCCAGGCGTTCATTAACTGCTACTGCTCCAGAGATAGCTTGTCATAGGAAATGACGGATCTTGTTAGAGGTTTTCTACGTCCAAACCTTTTCCTTAAGGGGGTTTATCGATGGTAGTTGTTGGGCATATACTAGGTCAGCATCCAATCGTTTTTGCGCAACTTCATACCCGGACCGCACAGTGTACAGACCGGAATTTGTATAGTGCCAACAATAACCATCCTTTACTCCTCGGAGAGAGGGTTGTATCGACAAAATGATGGCAACATCTTCAAGGTGTACACAATCTCGGAGTCGGCCAACCTTCCACTTCCCGATCCCTGGGTCAATAAAATCCGAAACCCGTTCATACCTATTCGGATTCAGAACAAGGCTGCGCACACACCGTGGGTGGTCATCGGGGATCCACCGATCCGGCCAGAACCAGGATTGGGCACCCGTTCCAATGGTGCGTCACATGCCTCGATCTAGAAGTGGCTGGGCTCTTTGTAAACTACGCCAGCCATAGGAGGGGCGATAATGATTCCTAGCGTCAAAAGGACTCGAGTATCGAAAGTACTTTCCTTTCAAAACTCGTGCCACTAAGGATGTGGGATATCGGTGTAGTTGCCAGAGCTGCTTTGCCAAAAGGGCTCGATTGAACTCTTCATAAGACTTAAAACCGATACCACCTGCATTCTTTGGGAGACACATCTTTTTCCAGGAAATCCAATGCATCCCTTTAGAATTCTCCTTAGTTTTCTACCAGAAATTAGAAACCGCACTGGCCAGCTTCCTTAAAATGCTTTTTGGGAGTTGAAAAATGGACATGACATATGTCGGGAGGGCTTGCGCCACTGACTTAATCATCACCTCCTTACCTCCTTTTGATAGGAACTTAGCAGACCAGCCATTAATCCGTTGGTTCAGCCTCTCCTGTACATATGCAAACACTTCCGCTTTTGATCCGTGAAGTTGCTCGGGAATACCTAAATATTTGCCGGATCCGCCCTCCGTCAAAATTCCTAGCCGTGCTTTCAACTCCGTTCGTCGAGCCTCAGGCACCTCCTTGCCAAAGGTAATTGCCGATTTATCAAAGTTAATGCGTTGTCCCGACGCATTCCCATAGACCTCCAGTACCCTGAGGATATTGTCACACTGATCACCCGTAGCTTTACAAAAGAACAGACTATCATCCGCAAACAAGAGGTGAGAAAGTGTAGGAGAAGTTCGGGCAGTGCGAATACCACAAATACTTCCCGTCTTCTCAGCGGCTTTGATGTTAGCGATAAGCACCTCAGTGCAGAGGATGAACAGGTACGGAGAAAGAGGGTCTCCTTGACGTAAACCCCGAGTAGGTGTAATGTCACCCTTGGGTTCCCCATTCAACAAAATGCTATAAGACACAGAGTTGACACATGTCATAATCCAGCTAATCCATTTATCCGAGAAACCCATCTTACGCATCAATGCAGCTAAAAAAGCCCACTCCACCCGGTCGTAGGCTTTACTCATATCTGTCTTAATAGCCATACCTTCCCTTTTACCCACCGCATTTGTCGATAGGGCATGAAACACTTCCTGAGCGAGCAAGATGTTATCCGTTATCTACCTTCCGGCAACAAAAGCAGATTGGGTTTCGGACACCAAGGAAGGTAGGAATCTCCGAATCCTCTGGCAAAGAACCTTAGATATGATTTTATAGCTCACATTACACAGACTAATGGGCCGAAATTCCTTCATCATACGCGGTCTCTCAATCTTCGGGATGAGGCAAATATTAACTGTATTGCTTACTGAGTCGAGAATCCCTGTGTTCATAAAGTTACGGACCATCTCCACGACTTGAGGACCAATAATATGCCAAAACTTTTGGTAAAACAAAGCGGTCATCCCATCCGGTCCTGGTGCCTTTTCCGGGTGAATGAAAAAAACCGCCGCCTTAACTTCCTGGTCAGAAACCGGTCGTGTGAGGATATCGTTCATCTATGTGGTTACACAGTTACCAATATGAGTGAGTGAGACTTCCAGGTCAGAGATTGCAGAGGAAGTAAATATATCCGTAAAATACTCCGTCGCAGTTTTTTCAATCTCCTCTTCCTTTTCCGTCCACTCTCCAGCGTCAGTAACAATTCCGATGATCTTGTTACGGGCTCGCCTCTGTCTGGTAGAGGCCTGGAAGAATTTTGTGTTTTGGTCCCCCTCGTGGTGCCACATAACTCGACTCTTCTGGTGCCAATAAATTTCCTCGTCTCGAAGTGCCGCACACAACTGTTCGTGGATGGACTGAATATCCTCACTGGTGGCATGATCATTACTCTGGGCCTCTTCAAGGCGAGTCTTTAAAACCTCAATTTCCTTTTCGGAGACGATATGATCGTTTTTGCGCCATCGCGAGATTGTTTTGCGACAGTTAGATATCCGATCTCCTAGTGAGGGCGATGTAACGGAAGGTCCACTCGCCCATCCAGCTCGAACCACCTCCTCAAAGTCTGGCTTTGCGAGCCAGCGTTTATCAAATCGGAAATTCTTGGTTCCCCCTATTTGATTGTTCTCGATATGCGTTAAAACCGGGCGATGATCCGATCCCATAAAACGAAGGTACTCCATCTTGGAGTGTGAGAAAAGTTCATACCATTCCTCATTACCCATTGAGCGGTCCAATCGACAACGAACAACATTCGTGCCCCGGCGCCCACACCAAGATAGACAATTACCCCTATATGGGAAGTCAACCATTCCACAACTTTGTCTCATGAGGTTAAAATCAAGAAAAGAGTTGTCAGGACGTTTTCGTCCCCCTGTCTTCTCATGATGGCCGATAATCTCATTAAAATCTCCGGTCATAAACCAGGGCGCGAAACGAGTAGTGCTGATACGAGTTAAACGTTCCCAAACAATGCCTCGA
This sequence comes from Arabis alpina, assembly GCA_900128785.1. Taxonomy (NCBI): domain Eukaryota; kingdom Viridiplantae; phylum Streptophyta; class Magnoliopsida; order Brassicales; family Brassicaceae; genus Arabis; species Arabis alpina. Next base: position 31,788,159 of record LT669791.1, read on the forward strand.
TTAGAGATAACAGGGTCACCGTAAACAAAAGATAGAAAAACTTTATTACCAAGAATAATGGCCATTACATCGATAATGTTTTTATTAGAAAAAGGACTTGAATACGAAATTCGGACTTCGCCAGAAGGGCTAGGCCACCACTACGACCACAGGGGTCTACAGTAAAAAGAAAATCATAGCCAAACTCGACTTGTAAATCCTGAAGAAACTGGTGATCACGCTTAGTTTCCATAAGAAAGAGAATCCCCGGGAAAATCCTCTTACGAAATTTGCGTAATCGACGAACTGCCAAGAAGCTTCCCGCCCCCTGACAGTTCCAACTCAGGATCATTTTATTCCGCTCCCGGTGGGTCCTCCTGAGCCACCGGTTCTTTTTGGTCCATCGAACTTTTGCCCTCCGTAGGGCCCGTCTTCGAGGGTGACGGGTTAGAAACAGCATCCAAAACTGGTGGGCCTGTGGGTGGGTCCAACAAAGCTAAGGACATGTGTTTATGGATTCTCTTACCTTGGAATGGGCTGTGGCCTATTTTCTTTTTAACTCCAAGTGAACGACCCAAACGTTGTTCAGCCCGATTGGGCTTGTGGACCTTATGAACCATTCCTTTGAGTGGGGAGATAATATCAGTTGGGCTCAGATGTGGAAACAGGCCCATGTCCAGATTCCCTACTATCAGCCCAAACTCTCCTGCAGACTCTTGTTTCTGTGGGCCTTGGTGACCAGCCGGATCCACCTGTTGGGCCTCCTCACATGCCAGCCCATTAAGACCCTCTGCACCATCGAAGCTTTGATCCACCTCAGAGGGGATCGAAACCCTAGCCTCCTTCGCTGGATTTACACACCGCCTCCCCTCTTGTCCGCCTCTCATCATCTCAGCCGTCTCACTCTCCGTGTCCACCACCGAGTCTCGACGCTTCTTTTCCTTCTCCTCCCATCTCTCTGTTTGATAGCAGACGGCGTTCTCAATCGCCGCTTCCTCTTCCGTCGCCTTATACCACGGAGCTGGCTGGGTTTTGGCCCGTTTAGCAACGGGATGGGGTGAGGAAGATTCCTCCACCCTACTAAGGCTTCCAATCTCACCAGAAGCTTCCAATCCTCCGCTGCCAAAGGATTTCTGAATCCACTCCTTCGTCGACAGCTGTCCTCCGGCAAGCTTCACCACGCTTCCTCGGGAAGATTCCAACTCCGGGAGGATATCTCTGCGTACTGGTTTCCTCCTAGAGGATGATGGTCCAGAAGACGATATTTGACCCATCGGTAAACGAGGGGGTTTCGGCGGATTGACCTTTGACAGGCCTTCCTCACGATTAGTCCGTGGCTGTCTTCGCACTGCCTCCTCTTCGCGCCTCCAGTGAGGTTCACGGCGGTGGTTCCGGTTTGTCCGTGAGTCTCGAATCCTCTCCGGACAAGAAGGGGTCTCATGTGTCAGCCGTAGACAAACACCGCAGTGCTTCTGTAGTTTCTCGTAGCGGAAGTCGATGACACATATCTGTCCATCATCATCGGATTCACTCCGGAACAGGAGGGGGGAGTTACAATCAAGACTCACCCTGACCCGCGGAATAGGGTTGGTCACATCCACTGCCAGGAATTCGCCCAGCGCTTCACCAATGCTCTTCACGGCTTCCGCTTCACGACGGTAGTCCGGCAAACCGTTGATGGTGATCCAAAAAGGAATCGTTGTTGGAAAATCTCTCTACACCGTCGGAACCCACCGTTCCAGTGCTATCATTGACCCGTCATAATGATAAGGCCGGTTAGACATCACGGTTTCCAAATCCTCCTCTCGCTGGAAACGGAAATGGAATTTGCCATCACCCATGTCCAGGCCTTGAACCCGATCTCCGCATCGCCAAACCGTCGGGAGGAAATTGATCAAGGCGTTGAGCTTCTGCTCCTGGGCTTCTCGAAGCAAGACTCTACCCACCAAGGTCTTTTCAAACCGTTTGAGGACCTGGGACTTGTCCAAAGGTGGTAACTTGATTGGCTTGGAATTCTTGTTCTCTCTATCCGGAGCAATCAGTTTGCCAAAAAACGCCATGGATCGGAGTGAAATGGTGATTGTGTACACCAGATGATTGCTGAAACAGATGGAAAGGACTGTGAGAACAACAAAGCAAAGGTAAGGGTTCAAATACCCTCTCACAGAGCAATCACCGGTTCTCTGATTATTTTGTGTTAAATGTGACAGAATCCAATCACATCGTTGGATTGAAATGAAAAGGTCACAAAATTGATTCCTGCCAAAAACAGTTCCTGTGATCACGCCTACAGATCTGCAACTAGGGGAAAATGATTGATTGCAGGTACATGACTGATTTCCCGGGGTCTGATTCGGGAAACAAGAAAGAAATCCATCTGAGATCTTGAAAAAAGTAGAGATAGTCCTGGCTGGGTTGATAGGCTCACCTAGAACGACAACCCACCCGGACCTAAGTTGTTCCATGACACTCCACCACCCTAGCAGTGCATACCAGAGCCTGAAAGTTAGCATTTTGAGTGTATAGATGGCCGGAATATTTAAAATAGGACCGTTACGCTCGCCTCAACGAGAGAAAAAACGTCCATCTTTCATATAACCTATTTTTCACATCAGAGATATTATTCCAAATAATATAAAAATGTTGTGTGTGATCACCCCACATAGAAATCTCCAATACTAAATCACTGGAATTATAAACTGGTTATATTAGCATGTTAATAATTAAAACATATAATTTTTCATTAGGAGAGTTTTACATAATATATATAACGGTCGAAACTTACTTTCGATCACGAATCTTTATTATGATCATTTTTTCCTGTTTTCAACCAAAACATTGAGTTGAGTTTTTTGAATTCACGAACTTCCACCACTTGACCAATTAAATCTAACATAAATAATATTAGTAAGTAATGGTAAATCCGCAGTGCCGTCAACAATTTTACCGAAATCTGCAAAACTAAAATTATTGGCATACAGCAGAATCATAGGAGCATTTTCTACAATGTAATTGTGAAAGATGATAATGAAATTGAGAATAAGATAGATATACTATTTATATAAAACATATTTGTGTAGGTTACAAGTAGGGGTGTCAAAATGGATGATCCAACCCAACCCAACCCATAACTCATATGGGTTGAATGTTAATGGTTTATGGGTTAACCCAATCCATTTAGCAATTGGGTTTGATCAACCCACGAACCCATTAAACATAAATGAGTTGGATTGACTTTAACCCAACCCATTTAATTTTATGGATAAAAAAAATATATATATATATTTATAAATGAATGGTAAATCATGTTTTACAAATTATATTTTTATTTAAATTACAAAAACATATTTCAATTAATAAAAATAATACGAAATGTTATTTTAGCCGGAAAATTTTCCGAATCGCGTTTTTTAGCGGAATTTTTTTAAGGAATTGTGTTTTACGCGCAATATTTTCGCAAAATCTCGTTTTTGGCGGGAAATTTATTATTCTCGATTTTTTTTTGGAAAAATGTTTTGTGTGTTCACGTTTTTGACGGGAAAATTTTGCAGGATCATATTTTCGACGAGAAATTTTATGAATCTCGTTTTTAGCGAAATTGTTTTGTGAGATCACGTTTTTGGCGGGAAAACTTCGCGGGATCATATTTTTGGCGGGAAATTTTATAAATATCGTTTTTGGCAAAAATATTTTGTGAGATCACGTTTTTGGCGGGATCATATTTTGGCGGGAAATTTTATGAATCTCGATTTTGACGAAAATATTTTGTGAGATCACGTTTTTGGCGGGAAAACTTTGCGGGATCATACTTTTGGCGGGAAATTTTATAAATCTCGTTTTTGGCGGGATTTTTTTTTGCGGGATCATATTTTGGCGGGAAAATATTTTGTGAGATCACGTTTTTGGCGGGAAATTTTTTGCGGGATCATATTTGGCGGAAAATTTTATGAATCTCGATTTTGGCGAAAATAGTTTGAGTGATCACGTTTTGCGGGAAAATTTTGTCGGATCATATTTTGGCGGAAAATTGTATTAATCTCGTTTTTGGCGGAAAATGGTTTACTATATTGTGTTTTTGTGTAATCTTGTTTTTGGCGGGAAAATTGGTGTAATAGTGTTTTTGGTAACAAAATAAAAAAAATTGTGAAATCATGTCTTTTAGTTATGAATAGGTTGATGGGTTATCCATTTTTAACCCATTAACCCATTTTATTTCAATCTATTTTAACTCAACCCATTTGACTCATCAAACCACTTAACCCATTAACCCATTCAAACCAAATATTCAATCCATTAGGGTTAATGGGTTGGATTGTGAAACGACCCGACCCGTTTTTTTTTTTTTCAAACAATAAGCTCTTAGTCTCAGACTAGCATTCCCATAAATGCTTGTCCTCCACAACCAAGCCACACAAACAAGCAACCAGCGGATAACACACTAAAACCAAACATGCAAATTCCATTAAATGACTAACCAGTTCAACAACAAATTCCAATCAATCCAGCAACCTAACCAGGTTCTAAAACAATAAGAGAAATACAATAAACCACACAGCATGAAAACCGAGACCCTAGATCATCTCCCTCTTCGTTGCCATGATTCCACGATCACAATTTGCCTTTACCTGCACCACATGGTTAAAAGAGATGCGTGAGTATTATCACAAATACCCAGTGAGACGGTCCTCCCATCTACGACTGCGCACACAGACGCGATGGATCCGCTCAGGCAAACACGCATCAAACAATACACAAAACAAACACAACAACACGGCTCAACCACAGCCCAACAGGCAGCCTGTCGATCGACACTACCACTAGGTGTCGATCGACAGCCCTGTTCACACCTGTCGATCGACACACCCACGGCGCCTGTCGATCGACAGCTCAACTGGACCCTGTCGATCGACACAACCTCTAGGTGTCGATCGACAGCTCCTCGATCACCTGTCGATCGACACAACCTCTAGGTGTCGATCGACAGCCTCGTGTGACCCTGTCGATCGACACACCCTAGGGTTGTCGATCGACAGGTCGTCGCAGATTCATAGGAGATCGATCAATTATCCTCTCGGATCGATTCCTCCTCTGCGATAACACGAAACCTGCACAACAAACACAATCCAACAATCCATACACCACAAAACACACAGAAACAACATCAATCATCACAATCAACTAGTTTTAACCTACCACCATACAACCCTAACGAATCCACCGGCCCAGAAGCCATGGTCACGCACTCACCTTAGATTTTCGGTTAGATTCTGGTAGAATTGAGGCTAGACACGAATTCAGCAACAACCACCACGAAATTCCACCTCAAATCGATCAAGAACGAAACCCTAATCACAAACTATCAGGAACAAGAGAAACTCCTCTCAAACTCTCTGTTTCTGATTTTTGGGACTTTGGTTCGCTCAAATGCGGCCAAAAACTCTTAAATACGAAGCCCTAGGGTTTACCCAAACCGGCCCGGTCCAATTGAACGACTTAAATCGAACCAGAAAACCAACCAATTCGAGCACCTGTCGATCGACAACCACTAGGTATGTCGATCGACAGCCCTTAAGAGACCTGTCGATCGACAGACACCAAGTGTGTCGATCGACAGCCCCTCCATTTCCTCAAAAAAAATGGTTTACGGGCGTCACAATTCTCCCCCACTAAAACTGGATTCGTCCTCGAATCCTCTAACACTACCCACCAATCTACCCTGGCCTAACCTGCCAGCAACACCGGAGACTACATCTCCCAGACCTTCCCGAGGTTCACATCCGTCCTATGCACATAGACCCGTCTCAGACATTGATTGCCCATAGCTCATAACCACCATCTAGCTTCGGGATCGTCACCCCTCAGCTCTAGGTGTCTAGTACCAACCCACCTCAGTCCGCGCAGTCCTGACGGTGTTCGATACTCAATCATCTCCACACACCTCAATCCATCAAGACACACAGTCTATCAAGCTCGGTATGCAGAGATCTGCCAGAGGTCGCAACCTCCCAAACTATCCCCATACCCTCACGATCTCAGTCCGCGCAGTCCTGACGAACGATCGGTATGCGGGGAACCCACTGCCCCCCGGAGAGACGCATCTCTCAAGATCTGCCAAGAAAGACCGAGGTCCAACTCTGAGCTACGCAATCAATTCCTAACGTCTATAATGCACCTCTGACCGGAACTACCTCCTAAGGTCTCACATGATATTCCCCTCCCGGAATACCATCACAAACGTGATCATCACAGATCACCCGGACCATCCCTCACCTCGGATGTCCCTGCAGAGTCTCTCCGGAACTAGACAGTCATAACCTCCGTAAAACTTCTATTCCGAGACTCTACACACACACACACACAACCCGTTAGAGTCCCCACCGAAACTGGCAAGTTCTATCCGCAATAAAACTTCCATTTCGGGGTTCTCTAACCACAAACACATGACTCTCAAAGTCAAACACATAAGAAAAACACTTTCTTATTCACTGGAAAAATGTCATAATCATTACACTTTAATGAAAATACAAAAATCCACTACCAAAACTGAAACTGGAAACCACAAAGAAAAACGAATTCACTCTTCTGCTTGCTTCTCGAACCACTTCTTGAACTTCGTTTTCATCTTTGCCTCTGGTTCCCAAGTCTCCTCCTGAATACCGTCACAGTCCCACAAGACTCTCAACAACGGTACTCTCTTCCGGCGCAGAACCTTGATACTTCTCTCAAGAATCCTAACCGGCCTCATCCCAACAGTCAGATTTGGCTGAAGATCTGCGGGAATCGTCACTGCTACCTCCTCAGAAGCATGCAAGCATCTCCTGAGTTTCGAAACGTGAAACACATCATGGAATTTCTCCATAATCGGAGGCAGCTCCAACCGATAAGCAACTGGTCCCACACGTTCCACAACCCGGAACGGACCCATGTACCTCGTACTCAGCTTATCCTCGGATATGGACCTGTTCAGACCCCGCATCATCGCCATCTTGAGATACACTCGATCTCCGACTGCAAACTCCAACTCTTTCCTTCTCCTATCGGCATAACTCTTCTGCCGATCCTGAGCCTCTTTCATGTTCAGCTTCACAACACGGATCTTCTCCGTCGTTTCCTGAACAAAATCAGCCCCAAAGATGCTCCTCTCCCCCACTTGGGTAAAACATAGCGGAGTACGACATGGCCTCCCATACAACGCCTCAAAAGGAGCCATTCCGATACTCGCCTGAAAACTGTTGTTATATGCGAACTCCACCAAACTCAAGTGATCCGCCCAATGACCACCCCAATCTAGCACGCACATCCTCAACAGATCTTCCAGTGTCTGAATCGTCCTTTCGGACTGCCCATCCGTCTGCGGATGATTAGCTGTACTCATGTGCACCTTAGTGCCCATCTCAGCTTGAAAAGCTCTCCAGAACACTGACGCAAACCTCGGATCTCGATCCGACACAATACTCGCTGGCACTCCATGCAACCTCACAATTTCCTTCACATACTTCTTAGCCAAGACCTCCGCTCCGTCTGTCTTCTTAATGGCCAGAAAATGTGCTGACTTAGTCAGACGATCCACAATCACCCAAATCGCGTCATAGGTCCGAGAAACCGGCAACCCTACCACGAAATCCATAGTGATCATGTCCCACTTCCACTCTGGAATGGGTAGACTCTGCAATAAGCCACTAGGAACTTGGTGCTCAGCCTTCACCAACTGGCACACATTGCAAGCTGCAACCCAATCTGCCACATCTCTCTTCATCCCGACCCAATGATAGTACCTCTTCAGATCCCTATACATCTTAGTCGCTCCCGGATGAATCGAAAACTTACTCGCATGAGCTTCTCTCAGAATTTCCTGCCTCAAGTCCTCATCCTTAGGAACACAGATTCGTCCATGCACTAAGACAGTCCCGTTAGCAGAAACCTGATATTCGGAACCAGTAGCCTTGGAGAGATCTAACAACACCGGATCCTGCTCCTGAGCTACTCGGATCCTGCTCAATAGATCCGCCTGATCTGCCGCCGCTAACCCTAACGGTTCCTCTGAAGTAACACATAACCTCAAAGTACTAAGCACACTCACCAGATTCTCCACATCCCGCTCCTGAGATGAATCATACCTTCTCCGACTAAGAGCATCTGCTACAGTGTTAGCCTTACCCGGATGGTAAACAATGTCCAAGTCGTAATCAGCCAACAACTCTGACCATCGCCTCTGTCGTACATTCAAATTCTGCTGAGTAAAAATGTACTTCAGATTATGATGATCAGTGAACACCTGAACTCTGCCACCATACAAGTAAGACCTCCAGATTTTCAACGCGAAGATCACTGCAGCCAGCTCTAAGTCATGAACAGGATAATTGCCTTCGTGCTTCCTCAACTGCCTTGAAGCATAAGCAATCACCTTACCCTGCTGCATCAGCACACAACCCAAGCCAACTCCCGAAGCATCTGTGTACACCACATAAGGCTCACCCGGTTCAGGCAACGCCAATACTGGTGTACTAGTCAACATCGTCTTCAGCTTCGCGAAGCTCAACTCACACTCAGCCGACCACACAAAAGGAACATCCTTTCCCGTCAGCTTCGTCATAGACTGAGCCATACTCGCAAAACCCTTGACGAATCTCCGATAATAGCCTGCCAACCCAAGAAAACTCCTGATCTCCGTTGCATTCCTCGGCCTAGGCCAATCTCGGATAGACTGAATCTTCGCCGGATCTACAGAAACCCCTTCTGCAGAAACGATGTGACCTAAAAATCCCATCTCTCTCTGCCAGAAACTGCACTTACTCAACTTCGCAAACAGCTTCTGTTCCCGCAACTTCTCCAGAACTCTCCTCAAATGAACCTCATGTTCCTCCAGACTCTTCGAATAGACCAGAATATCGTCGATGAAAATGATTACAAACTCATCCAGATACTCCCGGAAAACCCCGTTCATCAACCTCATAAACGCCGCAGGTGCATTCGTTAACCCGAATGGCATCACTACAAACTCAAAATGCCCATACCGAGTCCTGAAAGCCGTCTTCCGAACATCTGCTTCGTCGATCGGAATCTGGTGGTAACCGGATGCCAAGTCAATCTTAGAAAACCAAGTAGCCCCTCTCAACTGATCTAACAACTCATCAATTCTCGGAAGAGGATACTTGTTCTTCACAGTGACTCGGTTAAGACCTCGATAATCGATGCACAACCGGAAACTACCATCTTTCTTCTTCACAAACAACACCGGTGCTCCCCACGGTGAAGTACTTGGTCGAATAAACCCCTTCTCCAATAAGTCCTCCAACTGCTTCTTCAATTCCGCTAACTCTGCTGGAGCCATTCGGTAAGGCGCCTTAGACAACGGCGTCGTTCCGGGTTCTAACTCAATCGTGAAAGGATCCGACCGAGATGGCGGTAATCCTTGCAACGACTGAAAGACATCTTCAAAATCCCGCGCGACCCGAATATCTCTCACAGCAACCCCACCAACAGCCTCCGGCATTACAATCGTGGCCAAGTAAGCCTCGCAACCCCTCTCAATCATCGCCTCAGCCTGAACAAGGGAGATCACAAGACTACCTGAAGTCGGTCTCACTCCTTGATAAACCAACCTGCCACCTTCACGTTCGAATACCACCCGACCCCGATGACAATCCAGATGGACTCTGTACCGATTCAACCAATCCATACCAAGGATAACATCGTACAGTTCCACCGGACTAATCACTAAGTCAGCTGGCATTAACTCTCCCGCTACCAGAATATCCACCTCCTTCGCCCGGCCATGCGTAGCTAGAAATTCACCTCCAGCAACCATAACCGGTCCAGTCCGCTCACCAGCGTCACTCCGGATACCACTTCTCTCGGCATGGTCCGGAGTAATGAAGCAATTCGATGCTCCCGAATCAAACAACACGTGGGATTCACACCCACCTACAAACAAGGTCCCTACACAATTCCCAAGTGCTAAGCAACCTAACTTTCTATCACAGGCAAACAATCTAACACAAGCACTAAGCAATTCTACACTACTGAATTCACAAAGTCTAAATTAGAAAGTTACCTGTGATCGGTCTAGAGCTCGGTTCTCCCGGCGCTGCAATAGCCGGCGGACGCTCCATCGCCGCGATCTGATCCAAAGGCTGCACCGGCCCATACTGAGCTACTGGCTGGACTACTGCCACCGCCAACGGCTGCAACTTCGGACAGTTCGGTCTGATGTGCCCCGACTCCCCACACTGATAGCACGTCCGAACTCCTCGAACCTCACTCCGCTTCGGGCAACTCGCCCTCTGGTGGTCTAGACTCCCACAAATGTAACAGCCTCGGCCACTTTGGCCCGATCCCGAAGCGCCTTCCCACTTCCTCTTCTGTCCTTGCGCAGGCTTGCCGCCTTTGCCAGGACCTGCCTGCTGCACCTGCTGCTGCTGAGGCCTCCGAGGCTGAACAGCTGGAACCACGATCGCAGCCTGTTCCCTCAGATCCTCCTCGATCTGTGCAGCCACCTCTACCAACTCTACTCTACTCGCGAACCTGATGCCTCTGCACCGAGTCCGCAAATCCGGACGAAGTCCTCGCAAGAACCTCCGAACCTGAGCCTGCTCATCATCGAAGCTCCTACCAGCATAACCCAGGAGTCTGTTAAACTCCACGTCATACTCCCGCACCGATCTCGTGCCCTGAGCCAAGTCCAAGAACCTCGCCTCTAAACGATCCAACGCCTCCTGAGGAAAGAACTTGGAGTTGAACTCCGTCACAAAATCTGACCACGCCATCGCAGTCCCGGCCCACCTAGCCGCTACACTCCTCCACCAGAGATGTGCATCACCGTCCAAATAATGGACCGCCAAATCAACCTTGTATCCCTCGGGACACCTAATCGAGCGAAAGTTCCGCTCCACCCTCATCCGCCACTCATCAGCCTCCTCAGGCTTCACACTACCCGCAAAAGAACCCGTACCGATCCTCTGCATCTGCTCCATCATACGGATATATGACGGAACCTCCTCAGCAACCGCAGCCCTCGGCTGCACCTCTGCCACACGTGGCACCACTGGAGCCTGCACTGGCACCGCACCCGGTAACCGCTCCAACAACTGTGTCAGCAGGTCAGCCAAACGGTCATCTCTAGCTTGGGCTACACCCGCGGCCGCAACCGCACCCACAGCTGGACCAACACCACCAGCACCACCAGCCTCAACAGGACCCAAACCAGCCCCTACAGGACCCACACTGGCCCCCACACTGGCAGTCACACTGGCAGTCTGCCCATCATGAACCGATTGCTGACCTGCCGCAGGCCCATGCGCGGAACTCTGAACCTCACTAACCACTGGCTCCTCCACGAGTCCGCGACCCCGGCCTCGGCCCCCACGACCACGTCCTCTAGTAGCTCTAGCCATCTCACTGCATTCACAAGCAGCCTAACTAAGCACTAGAAAGACTCAAAACACAACAATCAACACTTACCGTGGAATCTCTTTAAAGGCTCGAAGGAAGATGATCTAGAACCCCCAAACTCACAGAATCGTAATTTTACCAAATTCAATCCTAGCAGTTCTAGCCCGTCCTAAAACCGTAAGGGCTCTGATACCAAACTGAAACGACCCGACCCGTTTTTTTTTTTTTTCAAACAATAAGCTCTTAGTCTCAGACTAGCATTCCCATAAATGCTTGTCCTCCACAACCAAGCCACACAAACAAGCAACCAGCGGATAACACACTAAAACCAAACATGCAAATTCCATTAAATGACTAACCAGTTCAACAACAAATTCCAATCAATCCAGCAACCTAACCAGGTTCTAAAACAATAAGAGAAATACAATAAACCACACAGCATGAAAACCGAGACCCTAGATCATCTCCCTCTTCGTTGCCATGATTCCACGATCACAATTTGCCTTTACCTGCACCACATGGTTAAAAGAGATGCGTGAGTATTATCACAAATACCCAGTGAGACGGTCCTCCCATCTACGACTGCGCACACAGACGCGATGGATCCGCTCAGGCAAACACGCATCAAACAATACACAAAACAAACACAACAACACGGCTCAACCACAGCCCAACAGGCAGCCTGTCGATCGACACTACCACTAGGTGTCGATTGACAGCCCTGTTCACACCTGTCGATCGACACACCCACGGCGCCTGTCGATCGACAGCTCAACTGGACCCTATCGATCGACACAACCTCTAGGTGTCGATCGACAGCTCCTCGATCACCTGTCGATCGACACAACCTCTAGGTGTCGATCGACAGCCTCGTGTGACCCTGTCGATGACACACCCTAGGGTTGTCGATCGACAGGTCATCGCAGATTCATAGGAGATCGATCAATTATCCTCTCGGATCGATTCCTCCTCTGCGATAACACGAAACCTGCACAACAAACACAATCCAACAATCCATACACCACAAAACACACAGAAACAACATCAATCATCACAATCAACTAGTTTTAACCTACCACCATACAACCCTAACGAATCCACCGGCCCAGAAGCCATGGTCACGCACTCACCTTAGATTTCGGTTAGATTCTGGTAGAATTGAGGCTAGACACGAATTCAGCAACAACCACCACGAAATTCCACCTCAAATCGATCAAGAACGAAACCCTAATCACAAACTATCAGGAACAAGAGAAACTCCTCTCAAACTCTCTGTTTCTGATTTTTGGGACTTTGGTTCGCTCAAATGCGGCCAAAAACTCTTAAATACGAAGCCCTAGGGTTTACCCAAACCGGCCCGGTCCAATTGAACGACTTAAATCGAACCAGAAAACCAACCAATTCGAGCACCTGTCGATCGACAACCACTAGGTATGTCGATCGACAGCCCTTAAGAGACCTGTCGATCGACAGACACCAAGTGTGTCGATCGACAGCCCCTCCATTTCCTAAAAAAAAAAGGTTTACGGGCGTCACAGATTGGGTTGGATAAACCCATAAGTTTTGACCCATTTTGACACCCCTAGTTCCAAGCTAGGTTTTTATAGGTAACATAAGATCTTCTATAAAATTACGTGACACACATAAGGAAAAAAAATAATGTTCTCAGATTTTCAATCGATTCATTACATGCGGCACATAAGGAGAAAATTAATGTTCTCATATTTTAACTTCCCCTCATTATGTGGGATTAAAAACCAAAGATTTTTGATAGTTAAAGAAAGGGGTAAAGATTAAAGGAAATATATTAGTGCTTTTGGGATTATTTTAAGTAATTTAGAAAATAATAGTGTTCATTTGTTAGAGTTAAATTTTTTTTGGCTATAGAGATAATATTAGATTAATAATATTAGATTTAAATAATTAGAAAATGTCAAAAAAAGGAGACCTTGACACATAAGCCAAAAATACTTCTCTTTGAATATATAGAGGATTACCACAAATGGCTTCAAAAGATTCAAATATAGTAGCCACAATTTGTTACGAAACTAATGAAATTAACAAGAAAAAAATGAAAGACTGTATTATTAATATGAACATTACACAAATCCAAATTTCTAATCACCTAGGGCTTGATTGGTTTACCCGCTACCACCCGCAAACACTGCGTTTGTGGGCGGTTGCGGTTGGTAGCGTTTGACAACAATCATGGAAAATTCTTTCTACCGCTCCATACCGCTCCAAATCTCCCAAATCCAAAAACTCATTCCCTCGAGCGTTTGCGGTTGGATGATTTAATATATATATTTTTTAAATCATTTTAAAATGAGAATATATATTTAAAATTCAAAGTTTAGATATTATAATTACAAAATATATAAATAATTTGATATTTTCAATTAATATTCAATAATTCATCACAGTTTTATAGTTCTAGAATCTTCAAACCAAAATATTCTAGATAAATTTTGATTGTAAACATACGTAAATTTAACAATTTAAATATAATATTACTCTCTCCAATAAAAAAATTACTTCTTCATTAAAATCATAACTTTCATCCAAACAAAAATTCTTTTTAAAAACAAAATAAATATTATATAAATAGTTTTCTATTATTAGTTATATTGAATTAATGATTTTTATATTTTTTTATAATAATATGGGTTTTGATGTTATTATTACTGTATAATGTTTTTAAATTGTAAATTTATTATTTAACCGCTACCGTTCCGCTATTCAACCAGTCATAACCATCCCGCAAACGCATTAATTTTCAACCGCTGCGCCAGTCATATAAACGTCCCGCAAACGCTTCAAATCGCAGTCGCCCGCTTCCGCAAACTCCTGCAACCGCTGCGGTTTAACCAGTTAGGCTCCTAATCTCTAAATTCTAATCAGCTAATTTCTAAGATACTTAAAGCCTAACTTCTATTCTAAGAGAGCCTAAGCAATGGTGGAAATAGCTTCTCTAGAGCAATGGTGGAACTTGTTGATGTCCTTCTGGTTGAAGCAACAACCTAAATAAATAATCAAATCTTTGAGCATGAGCTTACTTACAAGATCTAGAGAGATACAATGTGTTGGTTGTTCATTAATTAAGACACACAAATTTACCGGTTCACTATGAGCTTGTGTGAAGTAATACTCCTCATCAGGATCTCAGCCCGTGTCACCAAACCTGGCCAAGGATAGAAACCACAACAAACAACAAAAATATTTAATTAAAGAGGATAGCTTTAGACTTTTAAAACACAATTATCGACAATCATGCTCTTGGTATACTGATTCTTAGAATGGCATGTTATCTAAAAGTAAAATTCAATCTCTGATTTGCATTATTGTGAACAAGTGACCAGAAAAGAGATCATAGGCTTACAAGTTACAGCTATCGTGAACAAAAAGGCCTTTAAGAACTCAACTTCATGAAACATTTTATAGAATAAGATATATCAAACACGAAAAACCAAAGATCATTTGAGGAAGACTGAGACAATATTCGAGAGAGAAATGAAACTTAACTGTTTTATCAGAGGTAATTAAGGAACCAAAGATAAGAATGGACAAGTCTTCATCTGCTTCATCCTCAATCCCTCATGGTTTCTTCTTGTCAAGCGACAGGACTGAATTAACAAGAAAGTAACGGTTAGTTTTCAAATCGGCGGCTAAAGGAGCGAAAGGATTCAAATCGTCGTCTTCGTCATTAAAGGATGCTTTGATAGAAGGGAAGTAAGGCTAGAGGAAGAGAACGAGAAAGACAAGTGCGGCTAGGAAGATTACGTCCGTTGATTTTTAATTTTATCAACGGTGGGTAATAAAAGAACTGTGATCCCTAATTCTATGGCCCAACCAGTGAAAAATTAGTGTTTTAATTTGCATTTTAAAAGTTTAACAATTTCGTTATTTTTTTTTAAAACGTCTGGATTTATTATTTTATGACAAATTAAGAAACTGTTACATTTTACAATGAACATGCATTCCATCTTGATCCACGCCACGCTAGACGTGTTTACCCTACTCCAAGTTGAAGATGTCTTACAAGAGTATCTTCATTAATCTGTAAATATAATAAATCGCATCTTCTAGGATTCGAACTCCAGATTTTTTGGTGTAGAAACTTTCAAGCCTTTGGTCAACCGCTGGGGAAAGGAGCTTCCACTATTTCTTTCTTTTTAGTTAGGTGATTAATTTTGCAATATGTGGTAAATCATTGGTAGACAAAACTATATATTTTAAAACTATTTACAAAACCTTTATATATGACTTTCAATTTTATGTTTGATTATATGACTTATAATCAATGTAATTATTTGATAGTTAGGCTTAAAAAATTTACTATTAAAAATGTAGCGTTTATAATTAAGGGTCAAAATGTTTTGGTCACACAATATTTATTATGTTTAAATGTAATATAAATTGCTAGGAAAATATGTCACTAATTGTAACAAATTAGCTACATAATTTTTGTGGGACTTTGTAACTAAATGGTACACATTGTTTCATAAACTTTCGTCCCAAAAATTTCTACAAATATTACGTAACCTTTTGTTACAAATTTGCAACACTTTTTAATTTGTAATTGATTGTCCACAAATTGCTACAAAATAGCTACGGAAAAATAATTTTATAAAATTAGTAACAAATTGTATCTTTTAGTAGCTAATATTTGCTACAAAATTGTTTAGTAGGTGAACGTGAGGAACATGAACACCAGATACAAGAAAAACTTGCCTGCATTCCAATGTTATTATTATCATTTAGTTGACCCAACGACCTACAGTAAAACCTCTATAAATTAATAATGTTGGGACCTTGGAAAATTATTATTTTAGAGAGATATTAATTTATCGATAAATTAATATTTATTAATTTATAGAGAGAAATCTGTTTTAGGTAAGATTTTTCTTAATTTGTTTTTTCGAATAATGTTATATTATGGAATTTAATGAATCTATTTGCAAATTGATGAAATTTTGATTAAATTTTTTGATTATCGCAATAGAGTGGATGATATTATCATAATAGACGATCAAACTAAAATGGTATACTATGTATAAAATTTAAAAGAAATCATAGTTATTATCCTTAATGTCGATGAATACATTTAGAAAACGTTATTATAAAGAATCGAGAAAAACAATTATAAAAGTTTTTGATGTAACACTTAAATTTAAAAATAAGGTCTAATGAGATTTTCATTTTTATGTTAAAACAAAAATCACTAAAACCATGTTTAGTACATTATCATATATATATATATACATAATTATATATGATTATTAATTTATACTATTATTGGGACCATATTTTACATAGGAGTTTCAAAAAAATTATTATCTTATCATTTTATCGAATTTTGCTAATTTTTACATTGGCCCGACTCGGGACCAGAAGATTATATTAATTTATGATTATTAATTTATAGAGTATTAATTTATGGAGGTTCTACTGTAGTTGGCGTCGACGTATAAAAACAGAAGGTCATATTGTATGCGATTTATACATCATGGGCTGATGCAAAGAGGGGGTAAGAGCATCTCCAGCCCTACTCCATTTCCTACTCCTAACTCCAAAATGGAGTAAAATCTTCTCCAACCCCATTCTATTTCCAACTTCAAAATGGTGTAACTCCATTTTTTACTCAAATATGGAGTAATCTCATTTTCTACTCCATTTTGGAGTTGAACTTTTTAATTTATAAAATGGTCCCTCAAATTTCAAAAGATTTTGTTTTAAGACATAAATAATTAATTTGGTGATAATTTTTTTTTTTTTTTGGATATTAGCTTTAATTAAAGATTTATTAGTTTATCAAATCACATAAATTTTTCACAAAACAATATTA
Source organism: Arabis alpina (assembly GCA_900128785.1). Taxonomy (NCBI): domain Eukaryota; kingdom Viridiplantae; phylum Streptophyta; class Magnoliopsida; order Brassicales; family Brassicaceae; genus Arabis; species Arabis alpina. Next base: position 31,805,374 of record LT669791.1, read on the forward strand.
TATTATAATGTTAAAATTGTAATGTTTGTGTAAGTTTTGTTTATTAAAAGTATTACGTACATCTAAGTTAATATATGTCATTATGAATATAATTTCTTTAGAAATACCTTTCTTAAGTTAATATGTGTTTATATGTAAGTTAATATAACAAAACATAATGTTATGACTCTAATTTTCAAACTAACAAAATATAATGGGGTCAATTTGTAACGTTTATAAATAAAAGTATATTATTTGCAATTAATAATATAGTGGAAACAATAAATATATTCAAAATATTCTTTTTGGAGTAGAAAATGGAGTAATACATTGGAGTAAAACTCAACTCTATTTTGGAGTTACTCCATTATAGAGTGAGAAATAGAGTAATACATTGGAGATGCTCTAAGAGGTGCATGTGCATCCACTAATTTTTTGGAACAACCTATCTCATTCACCCCCTCTCCATTAACCAATCACAATTTAGATAATACATTGATTAAATTAAATCACTAAAATTAAATTAATTATGGGACAACACTCATTTTCTCTCTCTTGCTCCTTAATAAATCGGCAACTTCCTCTTTATTTATTTACTAGTGCCGTACCCGCGCCTTGCGCGGGGATAAATGTTTTAAAAGCGTAAAGAAAAGCAAAACAAATGTAGTATGAGATTATGATTATAAAGTGTAAAAAACACTATATTTCAATTATGTATGTTATAAATAATTGATAACATTGAAAATTTAAAGTCTTACAAACCATTATTGATAAAAGTCTTACAATCCATCACCTAAACATAAGAGTTCTGAAGATAATTAGAATTTTAAGTCATACAAACCATTATTAATAAAAGCCTTACAATCAATCACTTAAGCATAAACGACAAACGTAGTACATAATATGTTGTAATGTTAACTGCAAGTCAAGCATTATCACGTGTAGTAACAACATCGACTATCTTTGGTATCAGCGCAATCATCTCATCGAAACCGAGATTCCTCCATTCAGTACACGGCGATTCCAAGAGCTTTATCTCATACACCGTTTCCATCTCGTTGTACTCGAGATCCACCAACCTATCTTGGAGATCCTGTCTCTTCTTACGGATACTTTCCAGTTCATTGCAGGTTGTTGTATGTGCTAGGCGAAGCTATTCAGAAAGAAAACAAACCATACAACAACATTGAATGATGAGTTTATGAATAGATCAACGCAACATCATGTTATAATCGATTTTTTCAGTACAACAAATAATCGATTACAAACTGCTTAGTCAAATTAACTTTGGAAAATTCATCATTAACACAAACGTGAGTGTGAATCTGATTGTGATTATTAGCACAAAATTATATAACCTATGATATGATATGATAGGTTATATCAATTTTGAATAATACAATATGTCGTGATTTGTGCTAATGATGAATTAATATCTAGGTTATATAATATGTCGTTATATAATTTTGTGCTAATGATGAATTTTGAATAATGATGAATTGTAATTCAAAATTCATCATTAACCCATAGGTTATAGGTTATATAATCTGATTGTGCTAATGATGAATTTTGTCAGATTCACACTCACGTTTTGTCATATCAATATCAAACGAAATCTGATTGTGAATGAATTGTTACTTGCACCTTGCAGGACTCACGTGAACAATATTGTGTTGGAATCATGGTGACTTAGATGTGCAAAGCTAAGTAAAACCAACCATTTTTTCATAAAAATCATATTATCTTTTAAAGCTATTTCGAATCACCTAAATATGATCATCAATATCTAAACAATTATATTTTTTTATGGTAACATCATCAGAGAACTTCATAACAATATAATTATTTCCCTTAGCCTTAATATTATCATATGATATCCATAACTTGAGTAATATCTGTTTTCCTTGCAAATCTCTAATAACGGAGGGTAATAAATACCTATCATCCTGTAAACATAGTGAATTTCACCAATGTTACAAAGTTAAACACACGAAATGAACAATATATTATTAAACTACAACATAAACAAACCTGATCAACCCTAGAGAGTAATTCACCGGCCGTATTATACAAAAGATGTTTAGCGTTATCATCTAGAAAGAGGACTCGTATCCGCTCACCACCAAAATCGAAGACATATAGAATGAGAAAGTACCTATAACATATATAGGAAAAACAATAATGGCTTCAGAATGTTAAAGTAAACTATATAACACATAATTAGTCTTTCTATATTACCGGAAAGTGACATCGGATACATTCTTTTTGCATACTTTACGACAGTAGTAAAAATGGGTAGATTCTCATCTGATCCTCGATAATAAGGCAACACCCTTCGGCCACAAACATTGCAAGATGCAAAATACCAAGGATGGAGTGTCTCTACGTAATCAATGTTAACAACAACTACACATGCAGTCTCCTATGATAATAAGAAAGAATAAAAAACAGGAATAAAACGATGAAGAAAAAATAGTAATAGAAGTGGAAAATATAATTTAATGCACCTCTTGAGCACACATAATCTCACGTATACTCTTTCGATTATCGCTAAGAAGAAACTCATCAGGCAAGGGAATAGATGAAACATCTTGTAAACACGTAACATCATCAATCGTTAGATCGAGCTCGTCTCCAGGCAACCTAACAATTTGGTACTATAAGCTGTCTAACATGAAATCTATAAAAAATAAACAAAACATGTTTTAAGACAGCAACATACGTCCCCTTAAACCAATCCACTAAGAATGTAGTTTGATGAAAATCTATCGTGGTAACATTGGAATAACTTGAAACCTCCAACGAACCTACAATGACAGTTTTAATTTATTTAAAATGATAAAAGTATAACATATAATATATACAATAGTAAATATAGAACAAACCTCGGTAATTTGCTACACAAACAAACTGAATGACACATACAACTAAGAGGGTGATATTATTCCTTGCATATTCACCAAAATTCTCAGCACAACCACCCCATAAAACGCATGTCAAACGATCATCACTATGCAAGTAGATATATTAGCACTAAGGTGAGTGGATAACTAACATATATATAAAGTACATTTACCTTGTATCGCGTAGATCTAGTTCAAGTCTACTAATAATCTCTCCCTTCTTACGAACCTTCTTGAGTGTATGAACATGCAATATTTGGCCAATGATATCTAACAAAATATAATATTAATTCCTACCATAGTTGTATATTGATAAAAAATATAATATACTTACCAAAAAAATACTGCTTCTCAAAATCAGGTGCAATAATGCATTCAAACTATTGGTTATATTTTGATGGGTTTATCGGCGGAACTTGATTAACCCACGTAACAACAGTCGTGGATAAAAACTCTATCTTAAAAAGTAAAGAACTGGGCATGTAATATTCATTATAATCAAGATGACCAAATCGTTCAATGCTTATAGTCTGATCCTGATCTAACTGAGGGCGAAATCTATCAACCAAACTTGGAGGTATAGATGCACGCAACCAGATACCCTATTAACATAACATAAAGCAAAGATGAAGTAATTACGACGGTGAGTACATAGTATAATCAGCAATTTCATAATACCAGATACAAATTAAACCTGGGCATCAAGTAGAATCATCTTGATCGATGTTTTATTATAACAGTAGAAACATTCCACATCCTTTGAACATGAACATCGACTATACAGTGATGCGAACTTCGCCAAACATCTTTTAAAGAATCAAAAATACACATCTAGGTACGGGATTGGTCATCATGAATTGAAAGTATATCAATTCTATGAGCTAAATAACAAAATCACAATATTTATATAGGATTGGTATATAGATGCAGTAAAATAATAATATGTAATATTTACTAATGATACAGATCCTAGAAGAGGATATTACCAAAAAATATATCATATTGAATTAGCAAAATTTACATATTATAGGAAATTTCCGTAAATCCAATGAAATTCGAGTATCATCTTGTATGACATATCAAAGGAAAGTTTGGTGCAATATTAGTGGATATATCATGATACAATACTAAATCAATAACGAACAAACTCACAAATTATAAGATATTAACTGAATATACGATTAAATCAAATAGAACTATAGTATATCTTAATTCGTAAAATTAAAAACAACTCGATATATAAAACACATATATATTTATGTGTGAATTTATCATGATACAATACTAAATCAATAACGAACAAAGTTACAAATTATAAGATATTAACTGAATATTCGTTTTAATCAAATAGAACTATAGTAGATCTTAATTCGTAAAATTAAAAACAACTCGATAGAACTATATTTATGTATGAACGTAGCCTTTGTATATGTAGAGATAGAAAAGAAATAGCAACATGGAACCCAAATATGAAAAGAAATCATAAAAAGAACATGTAATTTTTGATATTAAAAAACCAAAAGAAACAAAAAAACCAAAACATAACAAATCCTAGAGGAAAATCCAAAATCACAATGTTAAAGTAAAATAAACCCAATGACTAATCAAACTTTTCAATTTTGATCTGTTTATTGGTAAGCAACATGGTCTGGGAGACATTGACACCATCAACTCCGCGACTACGTTTTAAAGAATCACGTTCATTAGATCCGTAAACATCACCACCATCATCATCAACATCAATAACGCCAAAATCTTGATAAAAATTATAATTATCACATAGAGTTCATTCAGATTATAAGATCAATTTACCACTCTAAAAACACAAAGGATTAAGAGCGCACCCGGCTACCATTAGTAGATTCAAACTTCTCGACCATATCAGGCTTAGTCCAGTATTTCTCAACCTTGTAAGGTGCATAATCAGATTTGAGATTATCAGTACCTATACTGATCTTAAGGAGTATGCGCTGTCCAATCAAATCATTTATACCCAACGGCAAAACACCCTCGGGTTCCTAAAGAACAAAACATACAGATAACCTAATTAGAATATGTCACAAAAAAGACACATTTATCTACTATATATAATACCTGAGTGATACTCTCTGCTAACTGAAAGATACTCACAGATAGCAATTCTTTGGCTATAGGATAAGAAAAAGAACCCTAATAGTAGTCGATGAATTATCGGCCACATTCAAGATGAGCTTGTACCTTGAATGCAAAAAGAAGATATGAATATCAAAGACCCATAACGCAAACAAATGAACTAAAAATAAAACCAACAAAACATGGTTCGCACCTTGCATCGACGTCGGATATTTTCCCACACTTGGCACAATAAAAAAAAATGCCATCCCCACGATCTGGATATGGCTCAACAGTAGCACGACAAACAACACACACAATGTAATACCATAGAGACGTATCAACAGACGCGATGGTCCCAAGTGTCACACATTTGTACTCCTAGTAATAATATTAAAAGAGAAACATTCAAGACTTTTGAATATAACCATCACATGGAAAAGCATAAAAACATAACAACAAACCTTGGCACAATAAACTATATCGTAAATACTCTTCCTGTCGTTCAAGACGAAAAATTCAAGGTAGAGGGTAGGACCAGATTTCTTTTTACTAATGACAATACCAAAATGACGTTTATGAGAAGGCAATCTACAAAATAAATTAACATGGACCAATTAGGTAAACACTCGATTAAATTCAAAAGTAAATGCACAGATTATAATTCACCACTTACATTGAATCAAACTCAATAGCGTTCGACATGTCTGGATTAAACAACACTTGAGTTGCATCAAATGCGTTACCAACAGTCCAGGATCCTATTGGGAAAAAGATAAATTAAAACCAATATATACTAAAGACAACAAAAGAAATTCTACAACAGAGGGTACCTCGATATTCCCTAACCAAAACAAATCGCATGAGACACAGGAGATCAGTATCTTCATATTGTCTTGTATCAGCCCAGAACTGCTTCGCAAAGTCCCCCCAAAAAGTGCATGTGATCCCATTAGACCTATTTAACATAATGCATCATTAGAAGAACAATATTCACATCAATAATATAAGAAATAGACTCATTACTATATATACTTACTGAGCATCTACCAAATCCACATCCAATTTAGTAAGTGTCTGCCCTTGGGCTTTAGAATTCAAGTCAGTCAAAGAATGTATCTGAAGAACTTTCCTGTATACATCTATTAAAAAAGCTAATTTTAGACAAATGACAAATATACAATCAATACAAACATCATAGCAGTTTCAGGATAAAGTAAGTTCACCAATTAAAATTTTGGTATCAAGTACACCATTAGTGACATCCCTAAAATCCGTCAAATACTGCTCAAGAACACTGGATGGGAAATCTAGACACTCTGAAAGTGTAGTTGTCTTGATGAACGTGATTTTGTAAGGATGTGGATTCGTCCTATAGTTACCGATATATCGTCCGACCTTGAACGTATCGATAATCAGGGATTCACCTTCTTTGAGCCCATTAGTATGTTCTTCAACTAATTCCTTTTCCACATTGGCATGAACACGTGTACCCTACAAAACGTTTTTATAATTAAAACAAAACAATAGGAAATGAGTAAGATAAATAAGCTGACGGTAATAACAAACCTGATCATCAACCAAGACCATCTCGATCGATCCTCCAGCATTAGCACTCTTTGTCCACAATTTAATTATCTTCACCTTAACTTTAGACCTTTTCATGGTAGGAAGAATATCCTTAAGAGGAATAATACCGGTGAATTATTTTTGTAAGAACGACATGGTATTGAGTTTTTATGATTTACGACGAAGGTACGTGTTACCATTAGGAGATGATACCACTATATATAGTTCATACAAAACCCTAGGAAACATTATAGGTTTAATTTTTGAATAATAAGATAAATACGATTTGTCAAATTAACATAATCCTAACGTAGCATGTTTAAGATAATCACGATGTTAACCTAACAAAATCCCAAACTTTTAGAAATATAAGAATTATTTACATAAAATAAAAGATTCGCGAATAATAATATTTGTATAGTATCATATATAAGACCTAACATTTCCATATATTATGTGTTGAAGATAATCACGATTTGTTAACTTAACAAAATTTTAAACTTTTACAAATTATAGTTATTTACATAAAGCAATTTCATTAATACTAATTTTTTATATAATATGCTATAATGTAAGATTTTTTCATTTCCATATCATGTAAGATTTGTAAGCAACTTTTAAGTTAATACTTGGATACATTTTTATTGTACACCGAACAATAAAGAAAAGTTTAAGTCATTACAATTTCAAGTCATGTCTACTCATTGACTTTCAAGTTATATGTTACTAGTATTTCACCCGTACTACGTACGATAAAAGAAATTAGACAATATGCAGTATAACTATATGATGATAATAATTTTATCAAAAGATTGAATGCAATCTAATTAGACATTTTCTTAATACTTTTTTGGGATTTAAAAGAAGTACGTAAATACATACATATATCAATGATGAACTATATAAAATGCTATGAAGTAGGGATTTGAAAAATGAATTAAAGCTTATTAATTTCGTTATTAAGTAACTAACGGTGAAGTTTGTTGCGTACAATTTTGTGTCTTAGAGACGCTACAGATTTGGTAAAAGTAATTAAGAAACAACAAAAAAAGGTATATATATTGATACATTTCTAGAGCATAACAAAAAGAAAGGGAAGATTAATCTTAGATTACCCTTGTTCTTAATCTAGAGATGGGATCCTTTCGCATTTCCCTACCATCTAATTAAGCATTTTAGGCCCATGTTCGGGTCTTCTAGTTTCACCATATTTTACTTCTTTGTTCTTCTTCTTCTTCTGCTTTTTAAGTTTCTTTGGATATTGTACTTGTGCTCGACGTGAACCTCTTACCCTAGTTCTCTGCAGAATCACCACCAAAAAGTAGAAAATGTTCATGACAATTAATTCAGTTTAAGGAATAGGAGTCTATTTTGGAAATGTGATTGATGTACTTCATATACCTTTACTTCTTTGCTCACTATATATATATATATGTAACTTTTGCTGATATATATATCTTGAAGAGCAATGCTGCAAAAAGATAGAATAAAAGATAAACAAAATTTAAGTTGATACGGGAAAAGGGTTCGGTAAATCAAAATTCGCAAATTAGGATTTGAGCATTATAATCTCACTAACCTGGAGATTAACGTTCGTCTTCTCGGAACGCTCCTCACCATTCGTAGCCAATGTGTTTTTTCTTTTGTCCTTAGTTCAACAAACGGAATTGCTCTGAAGATGATATTTGCCACCGTTTGGACTATCTAGTTAGAGATCGAAATTTTCAGTTTATGAGAGAAAGAATATAATTTACGGATTTACAATTTCTCATGCAAATAAATGAATATAAGGGTATCGTTCGTGATTTAAATTGTAAGAAAAGAACAGTTTCAAAGATCATGAGTAAATTTAGGGATTTTTAGCAGTGTAATTAAGAATTTTAAATTAAAAATGAGTTGATAAGATGAAGTTGTTTCTTGCGTTTTATTTTGCTGCATCTGTTTGTTGTTTTTTTAAAAACAAAAATATGATGCACTTGCTACTTGTCCACTTTTGATTGCTCAAGTGACTTGTGATTTAGTAGTAAAAGATGGTGAATAGGGGGTGTAGTCTTTGCTGTCATTGTTAATTATTCTATACATGTAAAAAATGGATAACGAAGATAACCATGTGCACAATGATCATGAACACGATGAGAGTAAACACTTAATTATAGATAGCTTGTCAAACCAAAGAAAATAATAGAAATACATATGATCCAAAGTAGATATTTAAGAGAATACAATGATATAGATTTTCATAAAACAAAAGAACATATTCAAAACACTTGTAGTAATAGGAATCCAAAGCAGTAACGAACGTGCCACATACAATTTCTCGATGCATCGATCAATGGCCTCGTTCCAAATCGTACTCCTCAGACCGCACCATTCACATTGGTGTTTATGATCCTATAATATAGCGTAGATATAACACGTTTAGCTCCTCCATTACAATAAATATATATAAGAAAACAGAGTATTATTAAATATCGTATGTACTTGATCAAAGATTTATATTCATCTAATACCTTGTTCTGAAATGAGTTGCTTCTTCGATGTCCGGGTTGATCAGTACCTGGCTACACTCTTGGTATGTATGGATATCATTGCCTATTTGTAAAAAACGCAAAATATTTGTTTGTTATGATCAAATGCAAACATAACACATGGATTAGAAATAAGTATATTATTCTAATACCAGTAAATATATTAATCTTCCACCACCGCAAAATACACACATCGATTTGGTTAGGCAGAGCATTGTCGAAAGCGACCTTTATCTCTTGAGCTTTATCTCCCGAAGCAATGCACTTAATCCATGTGTTGCTTATTTAACGTAAACACAATTACATATAAACCACCACTCATGAAAACATAATAGATAGATAAAACCAAAATAAAAAACTATGGTCTGATTAAGTACCGTTCGTTAGACAGAGTAAAACAGAGTTCTTTAATGTAACGATGTTCTCCACAATGATATACTTCCTCTACAGCACCGACATGGAAAACACGCCCAATCAAATCTACAATAAAATGGTCAACTAAAATTAATCATAAAACTAAAACAACACACGAAGAGCTCGTCAGATCGTCTATATATGTATCTTACCGATTAGGTAGTTTCGCAATGAATATCCCTGGAGGATTACATCAAAATCAACAAATGAATTTTTTTTTATTTCCATTCACATAAGCGGTCGGATTCACCATGGTTCCACTAAGAAATTCAATATTATAGTTGTTGCGCACAACATTTGGTATCCCGATTGCATTCCGCACAGTGAAAAAAGTAATGATCCTCCACTCTGATTCCGCTAGTCTGTCATCAAAGGTTCTTATGTCGTCTTCAAGGACTGTAGCATGGATTTTTGTACCCTATCGTATAAACAACATTAATTCGTTTTTGTTCACATATCAATTCGTGTTTAAGAATAGATCTAACCATCAGAATACCAAACATATCCATATCAATAGTATATATAACTAAATATATATAGAAAAGATATACAAAGTAAGATACGAATAAAAATATTAGCAAAAGATGTACACAAAAGCTAGAAGATATACGAAAATTTTCATATTTGGTATTATCAACATATATGTTTTATTACAAAATAAGGAAATTAATCTCGTTTGATTTCTACAATAGTTGTAATATAAGTTAAGTTACTTTATTTTTAAATTTTTTGTAAATAGATAAACGAATATCCGTCGTGAGTTTTGAATATAAATATGATGGTATCATAATTTCGTTCGTATCTAGAAGAAATTAGATATACATGAGAGGATTGTTCATATATTATAAAAAATTCATTGAAATCATAAAATTACAAAAAAACCAAATGCATAATTTAACAAAAAAACCCCAAAAACCAACTAAACAATTTATTGGAATAACATGCGATAAGCAACACGAACAATTCTACCGACTTCGTCGGCTCCGAGAATACGTTCTAAGTTAACCAAAAAATTATGCATAGCACGTGGATTGGACCACCTAAAGACCTCGATGATTGCATGAGCATAGTGGTCAGGATCAGTAGTTAGCCCTAAGACGGTACATGCATGTCTAAAAGACGGTTGAATAACACCATGAACGGTACGGATATCCTCAAAACATGTCGGACCTTTGACAACATTTAGCAAAACACGGAGATAGTAAATCTCTCCCATGGAAGGAGGGAGATATACCAACCTAGTTTTACGGTTAAGACAATTATCTTGTACCCACTCAGAATCTTTAGGATTCCATACAAACCTAGAGCCGAACTCGACATAGGTCAATTTCCTAGCAAAAGGATAACTTTTGTTATACTCAAACCAACTCAAGAACCGGCTTGGACGAAGAGAAGCAGAACACTCATCAGCTCGAACATCATTGGTAGATGAAAAGGAAGAATATCCATATAAGAGTCGTTCGTACCAGTCAGAGAAATCAAGTTTCCTATACAATAGAACACACGTGAGAACATACAAAATACAAAAAAAAAACATTGAAAAGATACTTAGATACGGGTGAATTTACCATGGACATCATTAATAGACAATTTAGGAGGAAGAGAAGACATATTTTCGATGCTACAATATATTCACAAAGAATTGCATACTACTATTTATAAGGAAGGCATAATAAGTCCTAGGTATGTATCTAACATAAAAAAAACCCAATTATAATCAAATCCATAAAAAGTTTACCTAACTAAATATTTCAATTATTATAGAATATCATCTCAAAATATTTTTTAATATCCAAATCAAACGAATATATAAATCAATATTTTCAAGCAAAGATTTTACATAATAATTCCTCATGATAATCACATGATATTTCATAAGTTTATCGTTCAATACAAACATATACAGTTCTATCTAAAAGATATATATATAGAAATACATGTAAGATACGCATAGTACAAAAAAATAAAAATAAGATAAAAACGTTCTACATATTTGTTCTTTTTATCTATAAATACATGTATAAGACAAATAATGGATTACACGTTTAGTCTTTGTATCTAATAAAGATTTATCATAACAGCATCATATAGAAAGAAGACAATACAGAGAGATCGTTTGTAGCAACTTCTTGGTCATACCATTAAAGTATCTATTGGAAAAAGAATATAAATGTTTGAATAGTGCAACTGAGAAACAATAAATTCTGATATGTAGAATACCAGATCCAAGACAAATTTTGTTAAGTATCCATCTATATGAACCTAAATAATTGTAACACAAATGGAAAGTCTAAACTAATCTATTCATGATAGCAGATTTCATGGCCAAAGCTTCTGGTAAGAATTGATCTAGTATAACTTTTGTACTATCACGATTAACCACGCCACACCAGACTCCTGAAAAATACATAATAACAACTAATCAATATTCTATATGATACATCACTAAAGTGTAAAGTGAAATTATACCTTCACTAAACTCAATCAATGCAAAACGCATGATGCATATTATAACACTGTCATTAACATCGAGTCCATTCAATCCTATGAGAATATCATAAACATACTCATGTGCCATTCCACATGGTAAACAACAACCTCTAGTCGATGAAAAAAGAAGTTTACGAAAATTAGTATATATAGTTAAAATATATAAGGAACAAATCACATATAATTAGATAGTTATGTAATGTAAATTAATACCTATGATTCATCAGATCAAACTTGATATATCTTATAACATTACAGCGAGACTGCTTCTGGCGGTTTTTAAAATTACCAATATTTGAGATCCGACTAATCTAATCTACACCAATAGTTAGAAGTGCTTAAAAATCGTGAGTAAACCAAATATAATGACATATAATCAAAAATTATAAATTTACCAACCAACTGAAAACATTGGATCACAATTTCCCCTAATGACATCTTCGAGGTCAATAAAAGAGAAAAAATCTGACAAAGATCTATGGGAACTTTTGCACCAGGTAGTTGTGGACTTCCAAATTATTTTATAATCATGTTGGACAGCCCTAAATCCACCGCCCATGCAAGATGGAGTAAAATCACTTATAAATATCCAATCGCATTCAACAATATTATACAACGCAGGAACCACCAAATCCATATCAATTGAAAGTTGAACTTTTTGACCCTATATACAGAAAGATTATTATAAACCGTATATTTTGTTCATCACAACATTCGGTAGAAAGAGAAAAATAGCAACAATTCAGGTAAAAAAGATAAATACCTTCTCATCACAAATTATAAAATCAAGAGATCCACCACATGGATTACATTGCTTAAATATACGTAACACTTTTGCCTCTAGCTTCCAAACCAACTTGGTTGGTGTGACGCCCGTGAACCATTTTTTTAAAAGAAAATGGAGGGGCTGTCGATCGACAGGCTTGTTAAGGGCTGTCGACCACGGTCGACAGGTGCCCGAATTGGCTGGTTTTCTGGTTTGATTTAAGTCGTGCAATTGGACCGGGCCGGTTTGGGTAAACCCTAGGGCTTCATATTTAAGGGTTTTTGGGCGCATTTGAGCGAACCAAGCCTAAAAAATCAGCAGAGAAAGAGTTGAGAGGAGTTCTCTTGTTTCTGTTGGGGTTTTTGAGTTATAATTTCATTCTTGATCGATTTGAGGTGGAATTTCGTGGTGGTTGTTGCTGAATTCGTGTCTAGCCTCATTATCCAGCAGATTCTATCCGAAAATCTAAGGTGAGTGCGTGACCATGGCTTCTGGGCCGGTGGATTCGTTAGGGTTGTTTGGTGGTAGGTTGAAATTGTTGATTGATCTTGTTTGTGTTGAATCTGTCTGTGAATTGCGTGTGGATCGTCTGGATTGTGTTTATTCGTGCAGGTTTCGTGTTAACGCAGAGGAGGAATCGATCAGAGAGGATAATGATCGATTTCCCATGAATCTGCGATGGCCTGTCGATCGACAGCACTTGGGTGTGTCGATCGACAGGGTCACACGAGAGCTGTCGACCGACACCTAGTGGTTGTGTCGATCGACAGGTGATCGAGGAGCTGTCGATCGACACCTAGTGGTTGTGTCGATCGACAGGGTCCTGTGGAGCTGTCGATCGACAGGCACCGTGGGTGTGTCGATCGACAGGTGTGAGCAGGGGTGTCGATCGACACCTAGTGGTAGTGTCGATCGACAGGCCGCCTGTTGGGCTGTGGTTGAGCCGTGTTGTTGTGTTTGTGTGATTGTTTGATGCGTGTTTGCCTGAGCGGATCCATCGCGTCTGAGTGCGCAGTCGTAGATGGGAGGACCGTCTCACTGGGTATTTGTGATAATACTCACGCATCTCTTTTTTCCATGTGGTGCAGGTAAAGGCAAATTGTGATCGTGGAATCATGGCAACGAAGAGGGAGATGATCTAGGGTCTCGGTTTCGTGCTGTGTGTTGTTGTTATTTCCTTTCTGTTTTAGAACCTGGTTAGGTTGCTGATCTAGTGAATTGGAATTTGTGTTGAACTGGTTTAGTATTTTAATGGAATGAATTGTTTGCTCTATTATTGTGTTATCCGTTGGTTGCTTGTGTTGTTGCTTGGTTGTTGAGGATAGCATTTATGGGAATGCTAGTCCGAGACCAAGGGTTTAATTGTTAAAAAAAAAAAACGGGTCGGGTCGTTTCAGTTGGAACCAAGTCAGAAACATGAACCAAAAGCTTATCATACGTTCGATGAATAGCAGCGGAAAGTAGATGGGCCAAATTAAAATTACTATTGAATATAAGAGACTTGCATTACTAAGCCAACTACAATTTAGGTGATTGTACATGTATTTATACTATATTTATAAGTGTTAGGTAAATAATTAACTCGTATGAGATATTATAACTTTTGAGAATATCTACAAAGAATACGGATACATTTGTTAATAAATAATTTACTAATATGTAAAACTAACATATTATGAACATATGCAAGAAAAATAAGACGAAGATGATAAATCAAGAGTGAACATATCACAACTGCAACTGCATGTTTTCCATTCGTATGTCAAATATATTTCTATGGATGATATCAAATAAAAAGTAACTCATAATTTTATTATCATTAGTAGACATAACGTTGAGTTAATTAATACTTTCAAAATATAATTAAGACAAAATCGAAGAACAACACACTAAAACTCCAACCAATATAGTTATTGGATAGATGCAGTGCGAATGTTAGATTGCGAATGCCAATCTAATAGGAAATATTCAATGGTAGAGAACTGAAGTAAAACAAATAGAATAAATACGAAATTTCAACATGCCAAACCAAGTTCCAAAACTAATAAATCCAATTACTCCACGGTAAGTGTGTTTTATTGTTATTCTTTAGTGCTTAGCTTCTGTACTGTAGTAGTGCATGGTGTTAGCTAGAGGCACTAGAGAATGTGGCCGTGGGGGCCGGGGTGACTGTGGAGGTCAGGATTGTGGTCGGGAACCAGTGAGTGAGTCGGTTGGGATGCGGCTCAGGGTTCCACGTTGAGACTGTGACAGATCCGTAGACGTATCAAGAGGGTCTGAGTATTAGTGCGAGTGCCAGTGGGAGTGCCTGTCTGAGAGCCGGTGTGAGGGCTGTTGGGCCAGGGCTGGTACTTGACCTAGTGCTGGATTCGCTCGCTGTTCGGGTGCGCCCGCAGGAGGAGTCTAGGTGACGAGTTGATCGGCTGACAGATCTGTTGCAGTAGGTGTTGTGGCGGGCACTAGTGAGGGAGTTGGCCAGGAGGGCGGCTCAGAGTGTTGCGCAAGTGGCTGAGAGTGATCCGTAGACGCTTCATGACGGCTTGAGCGCCATTTAGGCTGCCAGCGTGCAGCCAAGTGTGAGCGCCAGTGTGAGGGCTGGTGGGGCAGTGTGGTCCTAGGTTGGCTGCCGGGGGCCGGTGTGGGTCCTCGTGAGGTTGGTAGTACGGGTGCGCCCGCGGGTGGGCTCAGTGTCGAGTGGATCGTCTGGCGGATTGGCTTCAGCAGTTTTTGGAGCGGTTACCGAGTGCGGTACGAGTTAGGCTCCGGTGATGCCACGAGTGGCAAAGGTGCGGCTGAGGGCTGCGGTTGTTGGTAGGGTTCCGTCTTATCTACGGATAAGGGAACAGGTGCAGAGGATTGGTATAGGATTCTTTGCGAGTGGTGTGTTGCAGCTAGGAGGGTTCAGGCAGTGTTGGCCTGGGCGGACTTGTGGGCAGAGTGTGATGCCAAGTTCTTTCCTCGAGAGGCTGCGGGTCGTTTAGAGGCGAGGTTTTTGGAACTGGATCTGTGAGAGAGATTAGTTCGTGGGTATATTTTGGAGTTAATCGGCTCATGGTTTGTGTTGGTTCATGCTGGTAGAAGCATGGAGGGCGAGGAGGCCCGGGATAAGAGGTTCTTGAGAGGACTTTGATCAGATTGAGGACATGGTGCGGAGTGTCCGTGTATGCTGCGAGAGCATAGTTGGTTGAGACTACTGGAGGCGTTGTCGAGACTCGAGAGAGCAGGCTGTGATGGTTAGCCCAGTTGTTCAGTCTATTAAGTCTCAACAGGTGATACCTGGCATGGCGGCAAGCCTGTGCAGGGGCAGAAAAGGAAGTGGGAGGATACTTCCAGTTTGAGGTAGAATGGCCGGGATGCTTCGGGTGCGGAAGCATGGGTCATAGTTAGTGAGGTTGTTAGGTTTCTTAGCACATGGTAGTGTGTGGAGACCTTTGAAGTGGGCAGTGGTGAATTCCACGTGTTGTTCAATTCTGGAGCATGATTGCTTCATCACTCCGGAGGGTGTTGGGTGGAGCGGTATTTGGAGTGGCGCTGGTGAGCGGATTGGACCGGTTATGGTTGCGGGATGGAAGTTTCTCGTTACTCATGGCCGGGCGAGAGGCGTGGAGTTTCTAGTGTTCTAGTGAGTTGGTGTCAGCGGACTTGGTGATCAGTCCAGTGAAACTGTATGATGGCATCCTGTGTATGGATTGGCTTGATCAGTACAAAGTTCATCTGGATTGTCATCGAGGTCGTGTTGTGTTGGAGCGTGGTGGAGGAAGGTTGGTTTATCAAGAAGTAAGACCGACTTCTGAGAGTCTTGTGATCTCTTGGGTACAGGCTGGGGCTATGAATGGGAGGTTGCGAGGCTTACTTGGAGACTGTTTTGCTGGCGGAGTCTGTAGGTGAGGTTGCAGTGAGGGATATTCGGGTTGTCCAGGACTGTGAGGATGTCTTTCAGTCGTTGCAGGGATTACCGTTGTCGCGGTCGGATCCTTTCACGATTGAGTTAGAGCCTGGGACGACGCCGTTATCTAAGGCACCTTACAGGATGGCTCCAGCAGAGTTGGTAGGGCTGACGAGGCAGCCATAGGGTTGTTGAGTAAGGATTCTTTCGGTCGAGTACTTCACCGTGGGGAGAATCGGTGTTGTTGGGATGAGGAATTGTGGTAGTTTTCGGTTGTGCTTCGTTTATCGAGGGCTTAACCGAGTCACTGCGAAGAACAAGTTTCCTCTTCCGAGAATTGATAAGTTGTTGGATCAATTGTGAGGGGCTACTTGGTTTTTCAAGGTTGACTTGGCATCCGGGTAACACCAGATTTCTATCGATGAGGTGGTGGTCAGGAAAACGGCCTTCTTGACGAGTCAGGAGCAGTGTTGAGTTAGTGGTAATGTTTTTCGGGATGACGAAGTGCACCAGCTGCGTTTATGAGTTTGATGAGCGAAGCCTTTCAGGAGTATCTGAATGAGTTCGTGATTAACTTCATCGATGGCATCTTGGGGTATTCGAAGAATCCTGGGGAGCATGAGCAATGAGAGGGTAGTTCTGGGAAGTTGCAAGAGTAGAAGCTGGTTGCTAGGTTGAGCAAGTGTAGTTTCGGGAAAGGGACTGGGTTTTTAAGGGTCTTACTGTTTCTGCAGGTGGAGTTCTGTGGATCCAGTTAAAATGCAATCGAGCGGAGATTTGGCCTAGACCGAGGAATGCGACTAAGTGTAGTAGTTTTCTCGGGTTGGCAGATTATTCCACGAGTTGCATCAAAAAGCCTTTGCAAGTATGACTCAACCCATGACCAAGAGGTTAGAGGAGTAGGTTCTGTTGTGTGGTATTAGAATTAGGAGGCGGAAGTGTTGGGAGGAGTTGTAGAAGATTGAGTTTTACCTTTAGTTTACCATCACGGTGAACTTAGGTAGAGGCGGATGCTCTTAGTCGGAGGAGGTATGATTCATCTCAGGAACGGGATACGGAGGCTCTTGTGAGCATGCTGGGTACTCGGAGGTTGTGTGTTACTTCAGAGGAACTGTTGGGGTTAGCGGCAGCGGATCAGGCGGATCTTTTGAGCAGGATCCGAGTAGCTCAGGAGAAGGATCAGGTGCTGTTAGATCTCTCCAAGGCTACTGGTTCCGAATATCAGATTACTGCTAAATGGACTATCTTAGTGCATGGACGAGTCTGTGTTCCTAAGGATGAGGACTTGAGGCAGGAAATTATGAGAGAGGCTCATGCGAGTAAGTTTTCGATTCATCCGGAAGTGACTAAGAGGCATAGTGATCGGAAACGGTACTATCACTGAGTCGGGATGAAGAAGGATGTGGCTAATTAGGTCCCAGCTTTCGATAAGTTGCCAGTTGGTGGGGGGCTGTTTAACCATTCCAGCGAGGAAGTGGGGCATGTTTTCCTTAGATATTGCGGCAGGATTGCCGGATTCCTGGACTCATGTTGTTAGTTGAGTGACTGCGGATCGTCTGTCAAGGTTAGCACATTTCTGACCATAAAGAAAACCGAGGAAGCAACGGTTCGGGTTACGGAATGGTGAGTGAGTAGTGAGGTGGCTTGAAGTGCTAGCCAGTTTGTGTCAGACAAAGATCCGAGGTACACTGTTGGGGTTAGTGAGGGCTTTCAGGCCAGTATTGGTATGGCTCCTTTTGAGTTTGGTGCGGGAGGTCATGTCGCACATCTTATGCTAGATCCAAGTGGGGGAGAGAAGCATATTTGGTGCAGAACTTGTTCAGAAGACGACGGAGAAGATCCGTGTTGTGACGCTGAACTTGAAAGAGGCTTTTGATCGGCCGAGGAGTTATGCCGATAAGAGGAGGAATGAGTGGGAGTATAAGGTGGGAGTTAGAGCGTATCTCGGAGTGGAGATGCTGCAGGGGTTCAAGCAGATCCATTGCAAGGATAAGCGTAGTCGGTGGTATTTGGTTTCGTCCCGGGTGGTGGAGCGAGTGAGACTAGTTGCTTATCGTTTGGAACTACCTCAGATCATGCAGAACTTTCGTGAGTGTTCCAGGTGTCGGAGCTCAGAAAGTGTCTACATGGGTCTTGAGAGGTAGTGGTGAGGATTCCTGCAGATCTTCAGTTGTTGGCGGCTGAGTTGAGGCCGGTAAAGATCCTTGAGAGAAGTGTCAAGATCTTGCGCCGGAAAAGGTTGTCGTTGTCGAGAGTCTTGTGGGACTGCGACGATGACAGGAAGAGACTTGAGAACCAGAGGTTAATTGAGATCAGGTTCAATTGGGGTTTGTGAAGCAGACCGGAAAGTGAACTAGGTCTCATAGGTTCGGACGTCTGGCTTAGAAGTGATCACCGGGTGTGGTGATGTGGTTGGAATTATGTATTTTCGTTGGAGTTGAAACGATTATGACATTCTTCTGGTTTCATAAGATGTGTAGTTCTTATGATGTGGTTGTGGTGGTTGTGGTAGCCAGGAGTGGGGTTGTTATGGCTGTGTGGCCATAAGGTGTTTGTGTTTGACTTTGAGAGTCATGTGTTTGTGGTTAGAGAACCCCGAAATGGAAGTTTTATTGCGGATAGGACTTACCAGTTTTGGTGGGAGAACTCTAGCGGTTATGTGTTTGTGCGGGTGAGAGTCTCGGAATAGAAGTTTTACGGTGGTTAGAACTGTCTAGTTCCGGAGAGACTCTGCAGGGACATCCGAGGTGAGGGATGGTCCGGGAGATCTGTGATGATCACGATTGTGATGGTATTCCGGGAGGGGAATATCATGTGAGACCTTAGGAGGTAGTTCCGGTCAGAGGTGCATTATAGACGTTAGGAATTGATTGCATAGCTCAGAGATAGACATCGGTCTTTCTTAGAGATTAGTCTCCGGCAGATCTTGAGAGATGCGTCTCTCCGGGGGACAGTGGGTTCCCCGCATACCGATCGTTCGTCAGGACTGCGAGGACTGAGAGCGTGAGGGTATGGGGATAGTTTGGGAGGTTGCGACCTCTGGCAGATCTTTTCATACCGAGAGCTTGATGGACTGTGTGTCTTGATGGATTGAGGTGTGGAGATGATTGAGTATCGAACACCGTCAGGACTGCGCGGACTGAGGTGGGTTGATACTAGACACCTAGAGCTGAGGGGTGACGATCCCGAAAGCTAGATGGTGGCTATGAGTTATGAGCTATGGGCAATCAATGTCTGAGACGGGTCTATGTGCATAGGACGGATGTGAGCCTCGAGAGGGTCTGGGAGATGTGGTCTCCGGTTTTACTGGCGGGTTGGCCAGGGGTTAGCTTGGTGGGTAGTGTTAGAGGATTCGAGGACGAATCCAGTTCTAGTGGGGGAGAATTGTGACGCCCGTGAACCATTTTTTTTTTTTAAGAAAATGGAGGGGCTGTCGACCACGGTCGACAGGGCTGTCGATTGACAGGCTTGTTAAGGGCTGTCGACCACGGTCGACAGGACTGTCGATCGACAGGTGCCCGAATTGGCTGGTTTTCTGGTTTGATTTAAGTCATGCAATTAGACCGGGCCGGTTTGGATAAACCCTAGGGCTTCATATTTAAGGGTTTTTGGCCGCATTTGAGCGAACCAAACCTCAAAAATCAGCAGAGAAAGAGTTGAGAGGAGTTCTCTTGTTTCTGTTGGGGTTTTTGAGTTACGGTTTCGTTCTTGATCGATTTGAGGTGGAATTTCGTGGTGGTTGTTGCTGAATTCGTGTCTAGCCTCATTATCCAGCAGATTCTATCCGAAAATCTAAGGTGAGTGCGTGACCATGGCTTCTGGGCCGGTGGATTCGTTAGGGTTGTTTGGTGGTAGGTTGAAATTGTTGATTGATCTTGTTTGTGTTGAATCTGTCTGTGAATTGCGTGTGGATCGTCTGGATTGTGTTTATTCGTGCAGGTTTCGTGTTAACGCAGAGGAGGAATCGATCAGAGAGGATAATGATCGATTTCCCATGAATCTGCGATGGCCTGTCGATCGACAGCACTTGGGTGTGTCGATCGACAGGGTCACACGAGAGCTGTCGACCGACACCTAGTGGTTGTGTCGATCGACAGGTGATCGAGGAGCTGTCGATCGACACCTAGTGGTTGTGTCGATCGACAGGGTCCTGTGGAGCTGTCGATCGACAGGCACCGTGGGTGTGTCGATCGACAGGTGTGAGCAGGGGTGTCGATCGACACCTAGTGGTAGTGTCGATCGACAGGCCGCCTGTTGGGCTGTGGTTGAGCCGTGTTGTTGTGTTTGTGTGATTGTTTGATGCGTGTTTGCCTGAGCGGATCCATCGCGTCTGAGTGCGCAGTCGTAGATGGGAGGACCGTCTCACTGGGTATTTGTGATAATACTCACGCATCTCTTTTTTCCATGTGGTGCAGGTAAAGGCAAATTGTGATCGTGGAATCATGGCAACGAAGAGGGAGATGATCTAGGGTCTCGGTTTCGTGCTGTGTGTTGTTGTTATTTCCTTTCTGTTTTAGAACCTGGTTAGGTTGCTGATCTAGTGAATTGGAATTTGTGTTGAACTGGTTTAGTATTTTAATGGAATGAATTGTTTGCTCTATTATTGTGTTATCCGTTGGTTGCTTGTGTTGTTGCTTGGTTGTTGAGGATAGCATTTATGGGAATGCTAGTCCGAGACCAAGGGTTTAATTGTTAAAAAAAAAAAACGGGTCGGGTCGTTTCAGTTGGAACCAAGTCAGAAACATGAACCAAAAGCTTATCATACGTTCGATGAATAGCAGCGGAAAGTAGATGGGCCAAATTAAAATTACTATTGAATATAAGAGACTTGCATTACTAAGCCAACTACAATTTAGGTGATTGTACATGTATTTATACTATATTTATAAGTGTTAGGTAAATAATTAACTCGTATGAGATATTATAACTTTTGAGAATATCTACAAAGAATACGGATACATTTGTTAATAAATAATTTACTAATATGTAAAACTAACATATTATGAACATATGCAAGAAAAATAAGACGAAGATGATAAATCAAGAGTGAACATATCACAACTGCATGTTTTCCATTCGTATGTCAAATATATTTCTATGGATGATATCAAATAAAAAGTAACTCATAATTTTATTATCATTAGTAGACATAACGTTGAGTTAATTAATACTTTCAAAATATAATTAAGACAAAATCGAAGAACAACACACTAAAACTCCAACCAATATAGTTATTGGATAGATGCAGTGCGAATGTTAGATTGCGAATGCCAATCTAATAGGAAATATTCAATGGTAGAGAACTGAAGTAAAACAAATAGAATAAATACGAAAT
Organism: Arabis alpina; assembly: GCA_900128785.1. Taxonomy (NCBI): domain Eukaryota; kingdom Viridiplantae; phylum Streptophyta; class Magnoliopsida; order Brassicales; family Brassicaceae; genus Arabis; species Arabis alpina. The sequence continues at coordinate 31,827,335 of LT669791.1, forward strand.
TTCAACATGCCAAACCAAGTTCCAAAACTAATAAATCCAACAAACCCAACACGAAAAGAACACAATCCAAAAAAAAAAAAAACCATAGCTTTAGAAGACTAATATTTTAGATATTTTGGAAAATCTCACGGTAAACAACATTCATTGTTTTCTTGATTGGCTTGCCATCCTTGTCCATTATCAATACTTTAAAGCCTTTTCTAGAAGTAACCCTGGAGAGGGCCACGTAGAGCTGCCCATGTGAGAAAACAGGTTTAGACAAATACACACCAACCCGTTCAAGAGTTTGACCCAGACTTTTGTTGATACTCATTGCAAACGCCACCGTCAGAGGTAATTGTCGATGCCTCATACGGAAAGGAAATTTTACATCAGGCGGGGAAACGAACATGCGAGGAATGAGAACAATCTCACCAATCTTACTACCGGTAATAATACGACCCTCACTAACACGACTCGCCATTCTAGTTATCAGAAGCCTGGTGCCGTTACACAAACCACCCTTTGGATTAGTATTTCTAAGCAGCATCACAGGTGTAGCAACCTTCAGATGCAACTCATGATGAGGCAACCCAGATACATTTATGCTATTCAAAAACTCTTGAGAATAGAGGATATCATCGTTATCGCCGGTATCCGATGGCTCTATACTATCAGAACTAAGATAAACGGTATCGTCCTCTTCAAAGACAAAAAAAAATAGTTAAACAAATTTAAAATGCACATCATACAGAGCAAATGAAAATTTTATGATCATTACCATGTACTTTCTCTAGCATATATTGGTTAATCGTATCAACGTCATGATTCCGTGGACTCAGTATCGCCCTACTCTGGAAATACCCTAGAGTCCTCTGCGATGCGAAAGTATTGCCATATACAGCGTCTACGATGGCCTCGATTGGATGATCACATTCGCTAATCAATAAATCATCAGGTATGTCGATCTCAGAAACCCCATCATCATACATATTTATTGAGCCATTACCAATTTCCAATATACATTTGGAAAAAATCTCCAAATCTAAAGCATCTCGAACACTCAAACCACCTTTGTGAAGACGCATATTTTTGGTAAATCTTAGCACCTTACACCGGGACCATAAAGAAGACGAATTTAAAGTGGCCAAAACTGTCTCGACCCTACCAGCATCTTGGACTATAGGTAAAACCTGCCTAAAATCACCACCAATTACAATAACCTTACCGCCAAACGGTGCATTAGATTTTAGTATATCACGCAATGTCCTATCCACAGCCTCAAAGCAATGCTTACTCATCATAGGAGTCTCGTCCCAAATTATAAGACTAGCAGCGGCAATTAACTCATCTTTCATAGAGCCAGCTTCGATATTACATAAAGAAGATTCATTGAGGGCGATAGGAATACTAAACCTTGAATGCGCCGTTTTACCACCTTGTAACAATAACGCAGTGATTCCACTTGAGGCAACATTCAAAACTATGCTACCTTTTGAACGAAGCGCAGCGCCCAAAATACTCCATATAAACGTTTTGCCGGTACCACCAAACTCGTAAACGAAAAACATGCCGCCAACATTACGACTAATAGCATCCAAGATCTCATCGTAGATTATTTTCTGCTCAGGAGTAATATGGGCAAGCCACTCAATATGCTTTAATCTTAGCTCATCTTTGTTGTAACTTGTCTCTTCATGTATAAAATGGTTCTCAACCTTACCCATGATAGTAATATCATATTCCGGCATAGTTGTAAAAGCAGCAAGTGAAGTTCCATGGTTACGCAACAATTTATCAATTTTTCCCAAAGCCAATGCAACAATCTGATCCTTTGTTAGCATATAACCTACACAATATATAAATAAAAACGAACTCTGTAAATTTATACAAAACAACTAAAAAAAAACAAAAACAAAAACAAAAAGATTAAAAATTAAAGAAAACACATTTACGTGGATTTCCAGTTTTTTTTCGTCGTCTTGGTAATATATCTTCAGACAATATCACATAAGTGGCATCCCAGACCCTTCGTGGCATCATCATACTCTTGGACGCTAACATTATAGCAAACAACTTACATAAATACTTCCATGTTCCCCACACGCCTGCTTCCTCTATAGCACGAATGTACTCTTTATCATCGTCCAAAAGACCCATTGCAAAACATGCGTCTTGGAACGTAGAGTAGACAACCTTATTAACGGTTCTGATTGCCTCAAAGGAAGTTGGTCCTTTGACAATATTTATTAGTATCCGCAAATAATAAATCTCACCGGCAGATTGTGGGACATAAGTAACCCGACCAATTGCAAATCCTTGCTGACGCGGCTTCCACTCCCTATTAGCCAAATTCCAAACAAACCTTGTTGGAAAATCTGCGTATGTCAGATCATCGGCTCCATGGGAAACTCCATATTTCTCATTTGCTTGCATCCAAGCAATGAATTTCGTCTTCCCGACAGAAACACGTTTAAGCACCTCATCAGCAGGATCATTCGTTGTAGACAACAATTGTTGATTAGGCAAATGGAAAGAGAGTTTTTCCATGGGTGTGATCCTATACTGGATAGGGAAAGCCAATATTCGCCAAGTAGCCTCACATGCAGAGATATACCTACATTAATTATAAGAATATTCATCAAATAAGATACACGAAAAATAGATAACAAATATCAGCAATAAAACATTTAGGAATTAGAAAAGAAATAAGCCAAACATGCAATTCAAAATTTTTTTAACCTCATCATCGGCCGGGGGATTCCCAACAGCTTGTACACCATCAATATCATTTTCAACAATAGCCCTGATGTAATCAGAACCTTTTCTGATGTACTTGAAAAGATTCTTGACAATGCGTTTGATTACACCACTCAACATTGATATGCGCATGATAACGGACGGACAAATCCTTATTATATAGAACTATATACCTATTATCAATTTATGTGCCCATTTTAGTAATATATCGAAGATCTTCACGGCGTCTATACATTGGAAACCATGCCTCATCTATGCTTGTCACAGCCGAGAATGGCTTTGGAAAATGTTTTGTACATCTCCCATTTTGCATACAAACACTATTTGGATTGTCTAACCCGCATGGACCATGAATCATCACGTCACTAATTACCTCATACAAATGGGGAAACAAAACCTTATCAGGGATCTCGACACTTATAAATTTATCGATATGATCACCATTAGAAAGCTTTGAACCTTTGGCCAAGAATAACACTATATGAGCATGAGGCAACCCCCGCTTCTGAAACTCAATCGTATAAAGAGCTAAAAGAAAATTAAAACATAAAATAAGCATTAATGCCATAATCAAGATAAACAACAAATAAATTAAATATGAGATTAAGACAAAGCCACACACCTGACCTAACCTTACCGAGAGTATTCTCAGTCATTGACTCTTCAATCATATTATCCAATTTGATCTTAAAGATTCGACAACATACATCAGGTTTATCTTCAATGTTTAGTTTATGCCTCTTACCTCGGGCCACTTTGGGTTGCAAGTAATACTGATAAATAAATCCGGAAAACCGTAATACTTGCATGTCGTCATTGCATCCAGATAATGCTGCATCATATAACGTTTACCACCCGTATGAGAAGACGGTATAAAAACATGTTTTCCCTGACCGGTAAGATCATTATTCCCATCATTGGCCTTATCATATATATTCTGGTAACTTTCCGAACGGAGGGCGTCTGATTGAGAGATATGTAACGAAGCCTATTTGATTCAATCATTGTATAAGCATCTACCAAAAATTGCTGATAAAGTCGACCCGACATCATGATGGTAGGTGGTTCATTCATCCTAGTCTGAATACGATAAGCAAAGAACTCCCTCATTGTGACCTTGGTCCTTTTCCTACCGGATACATCAACAAAACCGATGTAAATACCCAACCGGAACCCATCCTCTCCATAAGGAAAGAGAAGAGGATATTGTAGAGCAAGATAGGCGGGGTGTAATTCACTTATTCTAAATTACGATCCAGAATGACTTTCGAAAACAATATCGCGTGGATTAGAATTCCCATCAAAATCTCCCGGTATAAGAGCATCAGAAACCCTATCTCCAGACAATTTTAGTTTAAATCTAGCCGGTGCAGCACCAGAGCTAACTCGATCTCGTACCGATCTGAAGGCTTTAACATGCCGATTATGGGTATCCAACATTTTTTTTAGTATATCCACAATCTCTGCTCTACAGTCTTGGTTGTCAACGTAACAAAAAAGTTTTAGTATTTTACATAAACACTAAAAAATCTGACCTCAATTAGAGTGAGAAACTCAAGTCACAAATACGTAAAACACCCAAAAAAATAATACAAACACACACAAAACTCAATAGCTTGTAAATAAAAGATTTATTACCCGGAGGCTTCTATCATGTTCGGAATCTCGTTCTGGGTATCATGAACATACAATTGAAGAAAAGCAGGCCTTGGCTTGCCATCTTTTACTTTAGGCTCTAGATGACCAATCTTATGGTAGTTTTCACCACTTATTTGGAACACATATGGACCTGGTCCAGAATTGATAGAATAATTAATGGTCCCTCCCAACGAAGTGAAAGCAAACATGATATGCTCAAATTTACCCTGAGTTACTCTCTCAAATTAAGAGATCAATTGTAGTAAGGGGTCGAATCACTGAGAGTTAAATCAAACAATAGGAATTTGACTTCGAATTGAGCTAAGCAAATAAAGTAAAATAAAGAGCAAAAACAATTCGAAACAGAGAAAGATTGTTGATTTCTTAAAATTCAATTAAACAAAAAGCTAGGTCTTTGGGAATTTCTCAAGTAAAACTAAATTGCAGATTCAATTACGATAGGATTTTATTAAGAACAGTTCTTGAGCTAAAACACGAATGTAAAGATAACCAACTCTCGTTGCGAAAGCTATCTATGCCTAAATCCTAGAAAACCAAATCTCTTTGCGAATTCTAACAACGTAAACAAGCACTAAGTTCAGGTTCAATTACTCACAAAATCCCTAAATCAAATCTCTTTGCGAATAGAAATTTTGCTCATCTAAGATAGTTCAAGAAATCAATTATGCTCTCGCATCAATTCATTAACCTAAGATCATAATTCTAGATGATCAATCTAGAACAAGCATTAAGAGTAAACTTAGATGAAGAACAAGATGATTATCCTAATCAATGATGTGAATCTAACAATCCAGTTTTAACCTTTGAAAAATCCTAAACCTAACAAGCAAACTACTCAGACATGGAGGCAGAAAACATGATGACTGAATAATACTGCATTAATTAAAAGATAGAGAAAGAGATACATAAGGGTTCGAAGAAATCTGAAACGTAAAACTTGTCTCCGTAATTCTCTCAAAAACTCTCTCTCAAAAACTCTCTCTCAATTTTGTTCAATAGAAACTAAGATAATGATCTAAAAACCTAAAAGCAAAGTATATATAAAGCCTCAAATTCGTGATGGGCTTTTATTGTAAACTTCTAGAACTTCTAGTGCAAAAAGGAAATCTTCAAAACTGGAAAATATTTTCGTCATGGGCATGTGTCGATCGACACCAATATCTGACGGCAATTGAATATCTGACGGGAACTCACTTATCCTCGAGAACATTGATTTCGCCTCCTTGACTCTTTTGCTGCATATAAACAAAGTACATTTGGCGGTCACGGATATCAACCATCATAGGTTGGGCCTCAAATCTTAACCTGCAAACCCATCAGTTTCACATTCTCCTAACTGTCGCACACTTGATCAAAGTGATGATGGAATTCCCTCTAATGATATCAACCAAGTAAAAGGCTAGGTATGACGTTAAAAGGCTTTTGGTGTTTCAGTGGAGCTAAAAGTGTAGGGTTACCGGATTTTATTTGGTGGATGCAAACATTACGCATAAATGCAAGAGAGAGACTGGTCCAGTTGATGCCCACAGTTTTTCATTCACATTGCACTCCCTCCTCCAAAACGTTATCAAGAACCAAACACCATCATATAATAACACGTTCCACTATCCACATCCATCCTCTCCATTCCTTGGGATTTTTGTAGAAGCTAGAGACTTAAAAAAATGATCATTCCCCTTTCCCTTCCTAAATTTTCGAAATTTTTTTTTTTTTTTTTTGCAAAGCTTAGGGGGGAAATGATCTTACAAAGATGCTAGCCTCGAAAATTACCATAGTTATACATGAAATCCCAAGGAATGCTTAGCATTGCCGCTTTTTGTAAAGCTCTCCAACCGAATCCTCATCCTGCGCAATTTTGTGAGTGAAAAACTGCGTCGAACCTTTTTCTCTCCGGTGTTTATACACATGTCTACACATAAAACAAAAGGGAAAGAAATCGCATGAAGCTTGAACAAAAGGTTAAGGTTAGGGGTTGGATACCAACTAAAAATGAGCTGGCCATTCAGGATCAACAAAGAGTGGTAAAGAGAATAAGGAGTCCTGAATGTTGGATCGATTACTGTCGTGATATCATCAAAGAGAATATAGCGAAATGGAGATCAAGTGTACTAGTCTGGAGTTTGATCTACTTCGTTCTGCAAGTCGCGATAAGAGGGGAACCTGTACTATCATCTAGTTTCGAATTCGCTCCATCCAAAGGCTTCGTCGCAACAACTAAAAGTCTTAAAAACTAAGCTTTGTTCTTAGGAAAGATCGTTGTTCCCTACATTTTGACTCAATAAAAAAAAAATTTTGACTCCAAAATAAAAAACAATGTTAGCAACTACTTCCCCCATACTTAAACAACACTGTCCCTAGTGTCATTAAATCTGAGATCGGTGAGAAGGGAAAAGAAAATAGCGGAAAAATTTGTGAAAAACGAGAAACTTTGACCTGTACTGTGGATGTGTCGATCGACAGTCACAATGTGTGTTGATCGACAGGTTGTGCGTGGGGGTGTCGATCGACAGTCACAACGTGTGTCGATCGACAGGTCATTCGAAATTCTGCAATCGTGGCTTTTGTGGCTTTTGTCATTTGAGCAGTCTAAAGGGACACTGTAAATCACTCATACGAAACACGATCAAATAGCACAACACATAGGCTCAAGTAAAAAGTTTCACAAATTCGAAAATCAAACGGAAGCAAATAACAAACTGACTCAAAGAAAGAAAAATGACTCAAAGAGAAAAGAAAAAGACTTACAGGTGGGTTGCCTCCCACCAAGCGCTTGTTTTCAGTCATTAGCTTAACTGCGGATGATGTTTAGGCTGGAGGTGGATCTCTGAAGTTTACTCCCCCAGACTTGCAAGGAACAATACTAGGAAAGAGCTTCATAGTATTGTTCAGCATCTCTTGGACAACTACCTCTTCCTTCTCCCTCAACTCCAAATGAATGACAATTCTGAACTTAGAGAATGTTTTAGAGGTCTTTCTGCGCTTCACCTTGGGGATCTTTTGGCACTTGGAACTCCCTGGATTGTTAACTTCAAGATGTGTAGTGGAAGGAGCCAACTTGAGGACGTTTTGAACCTTCTTCGTCTCATCTCCAACATTAACGCTCATACAAGAAGTCTGTGTGACAAGAACTGAAGGATAGAAGACATTCTTGTTGATGTTCGAGAAGGAGATTCGCTTATTAGGAAAATCCACCATTGCTCCCACTGTTGCAAGGAACTGTGCACCAAGAACCAATGGTTTACAGCTGTTATCCTTGGTCTCAATGATGTAAAAGTCCGTAGGAACAAGACAATCTCCTATTTGAAGCAACACGTCAGGAATGAAGCCTTTTGAAATTGTATACGATCTATCTATAAGCTCGATATATGTCTTTGAAGGTTGTAACTCCAAAATCCTTAGCTTCTTTGCAACAGTCTCAGACATGACATTCACATTAGCTCATGTGTCACAGAGAGAATCCTTCAATTCTACACCTTTGATTGAGCACGGAATCACGAACATACCTAGATTCAACAACTTTTGTAGCTTCCTCAATGATGTTGGAACTTGTTTCCCTTTCTCCTGAGGTGCTTTGTCACTGCCTTAGTTGATAGATGAAGGGTATAAACTCCTTGGGTACAGAATCTTGGGCTTGTAGACACGTTCGACGGCGATTTCAGACTGATTTTTCAAGGTTTCTGCGTTTTTTAGTGCTATCGATCGATACTCATCAGGTGTCTCGATCGACAGTGTTGATGAATTTGTGTTCGTACATAAATTTCCCGTAGCTGTCAATCGACACTCCCAGTGTGTGTCGATCGATAGTTTATGTTTCGAAATTGCCGTCAGATCTTGGTGTCGATCGACAGCAAGAGGTGTGTTGATCGACAGGCGCTTTGCAATCTCCAATTTCATGTCTTCTTCAAGAACCACAAGCCAATCCTCATCTTCACACTTCTCAATAGTTGGAATCACTTGTTCTTCACTCTTCAATGTGATAGAATTGGAGAAGTGCTTTGGGTTCATGTCCGTCTTTCCTGGAAGATAACCTTCTTGTCTCCTCATATTCTCTGCAGTCTGAGCTACCTGAGTGTCCAGCTTCTTCACGTGAATGTTAAGGGTCTCTATTTTCCCATTAAGATCAGTGTAAAGGCTGTTAATCTTCCCATTGAAGTTCACCGTTTGTACTTGTTGTCCCTCAAGAATCTATTCGAGCATAGCCTTCATGTCACTTTCTGAAGACTTAGCAGGAACCGGTTGATATGACGAAGATCCATAGCTCCTTTGGTTGCTGTTGTAGCCTCCAAACCTTTGATTCTGAAAACCATTCCCATTGATGTAGTTAACATCCTTTTGATTATTCTCCTCCTCTTGAGCAAAGTGAACTGCCTTCTTTCCCACTAGAAGGCTATGCATAGAATCTATCTTGGCCTTAACCTCAGTAATCTCAGCCTTAACTAACATACCAGCTTCTCTTCTTCTTTCCTCATCGATTTTCTTCGTACTGTTGCTAGTAGACACGTTATTGATTAGCTCGAGACAGTCAGTTGGGAATCTGGTCTTGAAGTTCCCATTACTTGCAGCATCTAAAGCCATCTGATGCTTCCAATCCATACCTCTGTAGAAGATACCCAGCAGCTGAACCTCTATAAACCCGTGATGAGGACAATCTCTCTGATATCCTTTGAACCTTTCCCACGCAGCCTTGAATGCTTATGTTGGACCATGAACGAACGTGGAGATCTTAGCTCGTAGATCCTCTGAACGCGACTCATCGTAAAAATGGTTCTGGAAAGTGTTCTTGGTATCACTCCAAGTAGTCAGTGAGCCTGGCTCCAACTGTTTCAGCCAAGAGGCTGCCTCTCCAGCAAGAGAAAAGGGGAAGAGCTTACACATGATGTAGTCTTCAGACACGTCGTTAGCCTTGATGCTAGACGCAAGATCCTCGAACATCTCGAGATGATCCACTAAAGAGAAGTAAGCGGGCTTCAACTCGAAATCCAGGAGGCCGAATCGCTGCCATGTTGGCGTAGTATTCTTCAGGACGGTTGTAGTCTCCCAAAGTGCGTTGGTTAACTACACCCTCTTGAAATCTGCGATTCGCCCGAGGCTGACGCTCTAGCTCAACACGCTGATGCTCCCACTCAGCCCGTTGACGATCAAACTCAGCTTGCTGAGCTGCAATCGGATCGTCAACCTCTTCTGCCTCTACGATGGCATTACCGGCTTCACCAATTCGATCTCCCTACTCGTTGTATCGGTTTCCTTCTCTGTCGAACAACTCTCCCTGAGCATTTGGAATAACAACTACAGGCTGACGCACCATCTTAGCTTGTACCTGAAACACAAAAACAAAAGAAAAACGCGTAAAAACGAAAAAAAAAAATACTTAGTCAAAATTCTAGAATCAAAATCCAATGGGTAATTTTGACTCCCCGGCAACGGCGCCAAAATTTGATATGCTCAAATTTACCATGAGCTACTCTCTCAAATTAAGAGATCAATTGTAGTAAGGGGGTCGAATCACTGGGAGTTAAATCAAACAATAGGAATTTGACTTCGAATTGAACTAAGCAAATAAAGTAAAATAAAGAGCAAAAACAATTCAAAACAGAGAAAGATTGTTGATTTCTTAATATTCAATTAAACAAAAAGCTAGGTCTTTGGGAATTTCTCAGGTAAAGCTAAATTGCAGATTCAATTATGATACGATTTTATTAAGAACAGTTCTTGAGCTAAACACGAATGTAAAGATAACCAACTCTCGTTGCGAAAACTATCTATGCCTAAATCCTAGAAAACCAAATCTCTTTGCGAATTCTAACAACTTAAACAAGCATTAAGTTCAGGTTCAATTACTCACAAAATCCCTAAACCAAATCTCTTTGCGAATAGAAATTTTGCTCATCTAAGATAGTTCAGGAAATCAATTATGCTCTTGCATCAATTCATTAACCTAAGATCATAATTCTAGATTATCAATCTAGAACAAGCATTAAGAGTAAACTTAGATGAAGAACAAGATGATTATCCTAATCAATGACGTGAATCTAACAATCCAGTTTTAACCTTTGAAAAACCTTAAACCTAACAAGCAAACTACTCAGACATGGAGGCAGAAAACATGATGACTAAATAATACTGCATTAATTAAAGATAGAGAAAGATATACAGAAGGGTTCGAAGAAATCTGAAACGTCTGAAAACTTGTCTCCCTTATTCTCTCAAAAACTCTCTCTCAATTTTGTTCAATAGAAACTAAGATAATGATCTAAAAACCTAAAAGCAAAGAATATATAAAGTCTCAAATTCGTGATGAGCTTTTATTGTAAAATTCTGGAAGTTCTGGTGCAAAAAGGAAATCTTCAAAACTGGAAAATATTTTCGTCATGGGCATGTGTCGATCGACACCAATATCTGACGGCAATTGAAAATCCGTAGCAACAAAACACATAAAATCATCTATATCAGGTGAGTGGCCAAGTAGACCTAGCAAACCAAGGTAAGCAAAATAGGTTTTGATAGGCATGATCTCGTTAACTAAATAACAACATATTTGAAATAAACACTTTCCTGAGTTATTAGGATACAATTTTCGTCTTTTTCCGCAAAACCTCCATACGTAATCGTCTGGCCTCTTTAAAAGAAATTTGCATGACACCATCCATAGGTTGGGGATTATTAAACCGTGGAGCATAGAACTGACCATCGCTAATTTATCACAACAGAAAATACCCAAAGATTAGAACGACATAGATGGTCTATTTAGAAAAAAACAAAAACCGATATAAAAAGAGAAGATTTTAACATTTCCTATAAACTGACAATCGTTGGGAAACGAACATCTTCGTATAAACACGTTTTTGCTTCATCTTTAAGTACAAAAAACAATCAGTAAATCAAGGTATTGGTAGCCATATTCACAATCCATATAACAGAAAAACGTTAAGCAAGAATCTTACAACCTTTCAATATGAGACGAAGGACCTAACAAATTTTAAGCTAAAACTATGCATGCACATATATATAATAACTTGTATGAAGTATAATCGTAGAGAATATTTAGAAATAAGATAATCATCTTATTGAATAATAATATATTGAATCACGTTAAAAGTAAAATTAACATATTAAATTAAATAATATATAATAACTTGTATGGGAAATAAGAGAATGATCTAAAAAAGTAAAATTAACATAACAATAAAAATACATAATAAAATTAATATTGAAAATACATAATAAAAACAAATATTGGATATTTATAAATAAGAAAGAAACGATAGTAATATTATACTAAGAGAATATTCATGAATAAGATAATCATGTCAAAAAGTAAAATTAACATAATGAGAAAAATTCAAAAGAAGATAAATATCAAAACTCTGTAAAGAAAATGATAGTTAATATACACACATGACTTATACGACGTTGGATCATACATATAAATTGTATGAGATATAATCGTAGGGAATAACATTGGAAATGACAGATGATAATACCAAAATTTGGGGTTTCGTTTATTGTATTTGCTAAATTATATATATAATGCTAAGTTATATATATACATAAGGATAAAGATATATATATATTTACCCTAAGAGAGGTATGAGACCTAGCCGGAGAAAATAATTAGACAAACTCGTATTATCTTTACCATAAAATGGATCTAATTTAATGCTAAAATCGTTAAATAACACAAATTTGGATGTCAAGAGCGCAAAGATAATAAATCATGTGGACATTTTAATTTAGGTTTTTTCCTTCTTTAGTAGGTTTATAATTTAATTATATTTTATAAAAACAATTCAAGATGAAAATTAAGATTTGTAAGTGGTGATGATAATCTCCGGGATAAGAGACAAATAAATATACAAACTAATCAAAAACAAATATAATTAAATAAATATACGAACTACTCAGAAACAAATGTAATGTTTCATATACTTAATCAATAAGTGAGAAAATTACAAAAACCAAAAGACAAAAACATAAACCAAAAATAAGAATGATAATAAAAACAGAACAATATCAATATCCTAATCTCTTAAGACAATATATTTGAATAGGTATTTCATTGCAGCAAGTTGACTTCTTCGAAAATCAGAAGAATCCCTGGACTCGGTAGATTCCCATGAACGAATGATAGAAAGTATGTCGATATATCTCGTACTTAGACCACCCGGCCTGAAAACAAATAAACCACAAATTAAAATACATCCATAAGAGACGAACAAAATGTTTTTCAATAAAATAATAAACACACTCACCTTCTCGAAGGCATCTTCACAGACGACTGCATATGAGGAATACGACGATACACGTGATCACACGTCCTCATGCGACCTTTCCATTCACGCGAACAAAACGATAGGTAAGAGAGCAGCGGCATAGGCAACCTAAAAATTTAATTAAACCAAGATCAATACCAATACAAAACATTCAAACGAATTTAAACTTATTAATTTGGTAAGCACAAAGAAAACGATAAATAAAACCTAATAGGAAAAGGTGGATGACTTTCGATCAAAAGTAAATCACAGACGATCCACGTCGCAAACAAATGATAAAGCGATGATACCTAAAAATAACATATATCAATTTAACAACAGAGAATACACATCAATACATTCAGAATTTCAGAATATTATATAAACACGTAAAACAAATAAACTCACAGATAATCGATTAAGAAACTGCAAAAATCGTATTCGATGAAGCTCCGACGGCCGAGTTTGATACACTGAAATATATTACATAGTTCCAAAATAAGCTATTGTTTTTACAAAGTAAAATAATACCAATCAAAATTTATAAATTAGAAACATATATAATAAGAACCTTGAAGATACAAAACCGTGAAACCGTATGCAGAAGATGGGAGGATCACTAAGAAACCTGATAGGAGAACAAAAACACTAAAACAAATGAGAAACAAAGGAATATACAATAAACATATAAATAAAAAAACACTAAAACAAATGAGAAACAAAAGAATATACGATAAACATATCACATATAAAGATATAGATTACTAAGAAACCTGCTAGAACATCAAAAAGTATAAAAACCAATTAGAAATAAAAGAGTATACAATAAACAACACGATGAACATATAAACAACACGTCTAAAGATACCTGAGAGCATCACAGAACATGAGAAGAGCACCATCTGCATAAGCAAGAACATAATAACAAATTAAATAATTAACCACAACAAAAAATATAAAGAGAAACTGAAAACACGAACCCTAAAACCAAAAAACGGGAAACATGTCAAAGGAGAATGGAGAGAGATGTATCTATATATGGCCTCATTAGGATCTAGGGTTACACAAATTATAATATATCATTATTATTATTATTTATATGATATATACGGAAAATATATATACTAAGAAGATAAATATGAAACGTTTGCAACAAAACTACAAATATGGAAGGATCTATACTATTTACAAATTTTAAAAAAGAATAAGACTATGAGATATATATGGAATATAGAATTAAACAAATAATCACGTATATCTCTGAATTATGTAAATAGAAACTAAATATATTAATAAGATAAGTATGGAAGTTTAGCATTAAATCGAGAAAAAAAAATTGGAAAAGATAACCACGACATTGACCAATTTTTAAAATGAATAAGACGGTGAGATAAATTTGGAAGATTAGCATTTAATCAAAAACAATTATGGTAAAGATAACCACGACATTTACAAATTTTCCAAATGAAAAAGACTATGAGATAATTATGGAAGATTAACATTAAACCAAAAACAAATATGGCAAAGATAAATACGAATAATGCAAAAATCACTTAAGAAAATAGAAAAAAATCGAAAATTAAACCTCCTAAAATTAAGGAGAGCGTGCCACCTCATATGTTTTGACTCTCAAATAATAGTATAGATTTTACAATTAATCAAATAACTAATATTATCTAAATAAAATAATACATCTTATCAAAATAATAAAACAATTAGATTAAATCAATAAATTCTAAAAGCTTAAACCCTAAACACCAAATACTAAACCCTAAACCCACATTTTAAACCCTAATCCAAATTTTAAACTCTAAACCTAAATATTAAACCCTAAACAAAAATTCTACGCCCTAAACCCAAATACTAAACCCTAAATCCAAATATTAAACCCTAAACCCCATATACTAAACCAAATTATAAACCCTAAACCCAACATATTAAACCCTAAACCCAAGTGCTAAACCCCAAACCCCAATTGGATTTAAATTAATATTTAGGTTTAGGGTTTGGTAGTTTGGATTTATGATTTAGGGTTTAGTATGTTGGGTTTAGGGTTTAATGTGTGGGGTTTAGGGTTTAATATTTGAATTTAGTATCTGGGGTTTAGGGTTTAGGATTTAATATGTTAGGTTTAGGGTTTAATATGTGGGTTTAGGGTTTAATTTTTTTAGGATTAATTAGTTTAACCTAATTTTTTTTATTATTTAGAGAGTATGAGTAATTAGCATGTATATTACCAATGTACTGATAATAAGGTATTTAACACTCTTAAAATAATAATTAGGCATCTAACTCAAAATGACAATTTTACCCTCATTCCAATTTACATATACCAAAAAATATACAAGTGAATTGATTATGTAATGTTTATGTAGTGAACAATATTATTACTTGAATGTTAACTAATGTTTGTATAGTGAAATATATATGAATAGCCAAGTAACTAATGTTTGTATAGTGAACTATTTTGATCACTGTTGATTAGATAATAGCTAACTATATTGATTAACAATATTGATAAACATCGACCAAAAGATATTCAACTGAATTGATTATTGTAATACATATATAGTGAAATATATTATTATTTGAATAGCTATATAGTGCACTATATTATTATTTTGGAAAAAAAATAGTCCACTATTCTGGGTGTAGTTTTAGCACTATAACAACATAAAAAAACTAATATAGTTAACTATACATACCGAATCTTGTTTTATAGATATACCAAGATTAATCTAAATTTTTTAATTATGAAAATGTTTACGGCTGTTAGAGATATTTTTAGGGAGTTTTACAATGATGGCTGATTTTCAACTTCTATTAACAAAAAATTTAAAGTTTTTTACCAACACTCATTAAACACTTCATTAAGAATATTTTCGTCAGATTGTAACAATATAATGCTACTGACCTAAATAGTTTTCAAGGCATGCTACACACCTAATTTCAGCCGCAACTCTAATATACACCTAATTAACCCTTATTTTATTTAGTTAATATTAGTTCATTTATTAATTATCAAAAAAAATCACGGTTTATGGAGGGGAAAAGAGAGAGAATGATTGTGGTCCCATAATTAATTTAATTTTAATGATTTAATTTAATTAATGAGTTATTTAAATTGTGATTGGTTAAAAGAGAGAGAGTGAATTAGATGGGTTCACCCCTAGGGGTGAACTAAAGAATTGTTCAATTTTTTGATATTTTGTTATTTTGCAAGGTAAAATAAGATCATATCCACTAATTAATATAACATTTATTACTAATTTGTAAGATAACGTATATTTATAAATTAATTAATTTATTCCCTTCGTTGCAAATTACTTGTCATTCTACGTGTTTTCACACAAATTAAAAAACAATTAAATTTTCTGTTTTACCCCTAATTAATACACTAATTTGTTTGATATAACTAATTATTAAGCTGAAAATTAAGGGTAAAAGATGGAAAAGTAGTAATAAATATGCATTGGAAATACAAAATGACAAGTAATATGAATCAAAAACTTAATGACAACTAATATGCAACGGAGGGAGTAGTTTATAAACCCACAAATTTTTTTGTCTAGATCCGCTCTTCACTCACATTGGCATTAATTATCCCACTTTTTTTTTTGTCGGCAATTGCATTTCATTAAATTAATAATCCACATTTAAGCCATGGTAACTTGTTTATTAGTCTATCTCCAATGTATTACACTATTTTGGTGTTAAAAATGGTGGAACACCATTTTGGTGTTGTTTTACTCAAATGTATTACACCATTTTCTATAACAAAAAAATAGTTTAAGTATATTCTTTTTTTCTATTTTTTGTAATTATTATTAATACACCATATTTTTAAATTTTGCAAATTCATCCTAACTATTTTTACATTTCTAATTTTTTCACAAATCGATGTTGTTTATCTTTAATTTCGATACTTTCTGTACTTTTAAATTGATTATCAATTAATATTAGTATATTTTATGTTTATTTTATATATTTTTATAACTTAACATTTAAATATCTACATCAAAAATTATGATTTACATAAAATATGGTATAAAAAAATGGTGTTACACCATTTTAGTGTTGTTGGATTGGAGACCATTTTACACCATAAAAAATGAGATTTGGTGTAGGGTTAGAAATGCCCTTAGAAATACAAAAATCATGTCAGACAGCTAACTTTAATTTTGAAAGGTCCAACGTAAGAATGGAAATAATTTAAAAGTTCCAAGTTGTAAAAATGGCCAGTAATCGAGATAAAATATACATTCATACATACTAAATGAGAGATCATGTAGATGAAAATATACTCCTTCCATGCATGTTAATTAATTATCATCGATTTCAGTAATTAAGAAATATACACACACTTAGATATATTCGATACGTGACTAAAGAATAAAGAAGCAAGTTTGGTTGATGTTTTATTAATCAATCCGAATAAAAAAAAAGAAAACACAATTGTCTATAGAGACTTATTGGAAAACTAGAGATAAGCATAGTTTCTTGAATCAAATTCACTTGCAACTCTTAAGAGGTGCACCACACAAACACTTATTGTGAGAATAGGAAGAAGAATCAAATGTCTGAAGTTTCCCTCCATTGGGGACGCGTCCACACAATTTGTTGTAGCTAACATTGAAGACCTGAAGAGGAGCTTTGGTCCATTGGACCGGAATATTTCCTGTGATCCCATTGTGCTGCAACCCCAAGTGAACAAGTGTCTTAGGGATCTTAACCTTGGAGAGATCGAACTGAAACATATTTCTTGATAAATCAATGCTCCATATCGTTTTGTTGACTCCAAACAAGAATGAAGGATCACCTTGGAGCTTGTTCTCAGAGAAATCGATCAAGCTAAAATTGAGGTTGCCTAGTGATTTGGGAATGGAACCGGAGAGCTGGTTGTTCCATAGGTAAAGCTCAGGGACATTTCCTAGAAACGACCCAAATGACTCTGGTATGGGACCTAATTAAATAAAGTGCTTCTTGATCAGATTAAGAAAAAAATGTTAATAAGTAAAGAATCGATCGTTACAAAAAACAAAAGTTCTTTACCTGTAAGCTTGTTTTTGCCGAGAAAAATGTGGCTAATATTAGGTAACATAGAGAGAGAGACGAGGGTATGGAACCAGAGAGATCATTGGAGAAAAGTTTTAATGACGTGAGCTCCTTGAGCTGACCAAGAAAATCAGGAATTGGACCAGTCAGTTTCGTCCACGAGAGCTCGAGGACCTGTAGTTTCTTGAGTTTGGCGATGGTTGGTTGGATTGGACCGGTGAGGTTGGGGAGTTGGGTGAAGACAAGATATTCCAGATACGGTAAGTCGCCGACTTCAGGCGGGATCTGACCAGAGATCGGCGCCTCGGATATGGTCAGGGAGGTGACGTGGTTTTTACCAGCAGGGTCATAGCGGCACAAGATTTCAGGGTACCAGGGGAGGAGATTGTTATGTCTACTTAGAGATTTCTTGATCTTGAGGACGGTTTTTAGGTCACCTTTGTGACAGAGATCATTAGATAAAGAGGAGGTGAAGAGAAGCGTGAACAAGAAGAAGAGCAATGTTGTTGTCTTATCCATCGTGTTTGTGTTTGAGGTTTAATGGAAACTGTGATGTTGATATATATAGACTATTAGGGCTTGATTGGTTTACCCGCTAGCACCCGCAAACGCTGCGTTTGCGGGCGGTTGCGGTAGGTAGCGTTTGACTACAATCATGAAAAACGCTTTCTACCGCTCCAAACCTCTCAAATCTAAAAGCTCATTCCCTCAAGCGTTTGCGGTTGCAGGCGGTTGCGGTTGGATGTTTTAAAAAAAAATCTAAAGAAAAAACATTTTAAAATGAGAATATATATTTAAAATTCAATGTTTAAATATTATAACTACAAAATATATAACTAATTTCATATTTTCAATTAATATTCAATAATCCATCTCAATTTTATAGTTATAGAATCTTCAAACCAAAATATTTTAGATAAATTTTAATTGTAAACATACATAAATTTAACAATTTAAATATAATATTAATCTCTCCAATAAAAAAATAACTTTTTCATTAAAATCATAACTCTCATCCAAACAAAAATTCTTTTCAAAAACAAAGTAAATATTATATAAATAGTTTTCTGTTATTATTTATATTGAATTAATGATTTTTATACTTTTTTATAATACTATGTGTTTTGATGTTATTATTATTGTATAATCAATTTTATATTGTAAATTTATTGTTTAACCGCTACCGTTCCGCTAGTCAACCAGTCATAAACATCCCACAAACGCATCAATTTTCAACCGTTGCGCCAGTCGTATAAACATTCCGTAAACGTTTCAAACCACAGTCGCCTGCTTCTGCAAAGTCCCGCAACCGCAACCGCTGAACCAGTCAGGCCCTTAGAATAAATGAATTGACGCAGACAAGTGACGTTACCGTCAAATATATTTCCGGAATTCAAATAAAATATTTTTTTTTTTTTTTGGCCAGCATAAAATATCTATCTAGCAGGGAAAATTCAAAGAAAATCCATGTATGCGATTTATCCTTTTTAATCTTTACGAATAAACAAAAGAGAACAAATTCCAACAAATTGAAGACATCAATTAAATGTGAAACATACAATCGTAAGAACCAAAGAAAACTACTACAAAAGCAACGAAAATCCTAAACAGATTCTTAATTTTGGTTTTTATTTCGTCAATGTCGACAAAACTAACTCTGAATGAGTATTTGTGGTAATGTCAGAAAAAATTCCTAACTATTCGTAACAAGGGAAAAGGCCAAAAATGGAAAAACCATCTTTTTTCTTTCTATCTTCTCTGGAAATTGAGGAATTTGACTGAAAGTGCAAATCCAGAGAAGAAGAGCACGCAAAAGCCGACCAGAACAGCAGCAGATACACCGATCATGTCTGGCTTGTACCCGAAGTACTGTTCAATGAACTCTTTGACCGTGCCATGGAACGTTGGCCCGTGGATCATGCTCTCCACGTCACCAAGCTGTGACAGGATCACTCCTTGAAGTGTCCACGCCACTGGACATATGTAATAGAACCATATCCACCACACCGGGATCAACTGAACACAAATATTGTGGTAAAAGGTTTGGAGTCAAGAATCAAACTTCTCAAGATAGTTCGTTTTCGTTTGGCGTTTGCATTTCCAATTCACTGGATAGAGTGGAATACTTACAGGTTTCTGGACGAGGAAACCGGAGAGGAGATTCCAGAGAGAGTAAAACGCAGAAGAGATAACAGCGGCTAAGTGTTGGTTTGGAGTGAGACCAACCGCCATCATGCCATAGAAGGTGAAGTAGGTGAAAGTGAGGAACATGAACACCAGATACAGGAAAAACTTGCCTGCATTTCAATGTTATTATTATCATTTAGCTGATCCAGTTAAAGAAAGATTGAGATTCATGTAAAAGGAATTAATCGAAACTTACGGACTGTTCTTTCAAAACCAATGGTGAAGTAAGTGATGACACCGTAGAGAATGGTTTGGGTGATGATGTATGGTATCTCCACAAGGCCTTGAGCTGCTGCATATGGAATTGGAGCATACATTCCTGCGGCTTTCTCCCTGTAGAAAACTGTTCTTTCGATTGAAACGATTGGTTGTACCGATGAAGCGTTACTAACTCCGAGAAACAGACAAGCCGAGTACAGAGCTCCCATTACAGTGACCAAATCTTGTGTGGATGTCCTCTTCGAACCAACGTCCCAGAAAACAGTCCCGAGTATAATCGCAGCGACTGATGTGAAGAGCAATCTCACGAGATTGTATTGTGGACTTCTCCAGTAGACAAGGTTCTGTTTCCAGAGACAGCGTAGAAACTGAGACATTTGATTTTGTGAGTATCTTGAAGAAAACTTTATTGGCTCTGATCCTTCTGGTGGAACACTGAGCTGCTTAATGTTTGCCTCCACTTCTCTGTATAGATTCATAGTATTCGGTTTAAATTTTTGTACAAGAGATCGAAAAAATGTAGCTACATGAGCTGTGATAGTTACCTAAACTGTTGAGATTCCTTGTATACATCTGCAAAGTCCATGCTAAATCTCTCCTCCAAAACAGGCGTAGTTACTTCAAGCATCCAAGTTGCTGGATTGTAACCACTTGAGATTGCAGGTATCCCATTAATCCCCTGTAGAAGGTTTAGGGTTTTTCATAGTTTACTTGAGATACAAGCATCTATGTGCCAAGATCAAAACAGAAGAAGAAAAGGCCAATACAAGTACCTGAAAGTAGTCTACCATAACCTGTGAGTGTTTACCCAATTTCCCACCATATATAACCCGGCCTCCTCGTTTCATTAGAAGCAGCTGTATTTTTAAGTAAAGAATACACACGTTAAGATCATCGATTAACAACAAAATTCTTGTCATTCAAGGAAACTTGGGGCAAACCTCGTCAAAGGCCTCGAAAATGTCAATGCTGGGTTGATGAATGGTGCAAACCACTGTTCTTCCAGTGTCAACAGTGTTCCTAACAGTCCTCATCACAATTGCAGCTGCTCTTGCATCAAGTCCAGATGTTGGTTCATCCATGAAAATTATTGATGGATTTGCTACTAGCTCAACTGCAATTGTTAGACGTTTCCTCTGCTCTGTAGAAAGTCCAGTTGTACCTGGTAAACCTACTATAGCATATCTCAGAGTATCTAGCTCTACAAGTCTCATTACTTCTTCCACAAATTCCTAACAAGGCACAAAAATATATATATTTTAAGTGGAACTATCCAAATCGAAACCAAATTCTGTAAAAATCATATTCATACTGACCTTTTTTTGTTCTTTACTGATCTCATTAGGAAGACGAAGGCTAGCAGAAAACCATAGGGACTCTTCAACAGTGACTTGAGGAGAATGTATATCGTTCTGCTCAACATATCCAGAGATTCTAGCAAATGTTTGTTGTTCTTTTGGGTAACCCGAAATTCTAATATCTCCCTCAGTGTATCCACCTGTCTTTCGACCAGCGAGAACATCCATCAATGTAGTTTTTCCCGCACCGCTTGATCCAACTAAAGCTGTAAGAACACCAGGCGAGAAGACTCCACTCACGTTTGACAACAGTTGTAGTCTTGTCTCTGGTACACCTTGAGAACGCATTTCCTGAGATTTCAAAACCAAATATCATTATTTACCCATAGATAGGGACTAATAATACAAAAGTGAAACATAGAAGTGAAGTTAACCTTTGGCATGTCAACATAGTAGTTGACATTGTGGAAAGTCATTGTCAATGGTTTGAATGGAAGAATCATTCCCTTTTTCTCACTTTTTCCTTCTTTTGGATGTGATACTGAAGTATTTTCGGTTTCATTGGGATCGTCTAAAACAACTGCTCGAGCTTTTCTTAGAGCTGCAAGAAAAAAAACAAAAGGATAGCTTCACAATATTGCTACAGAGATCTATAAGAAAGGATCAATGGCAATAGAGACTCACGGTTAAGATAAGCCAAGGCGAGAGTGACTATGTTGTTGAAGAGAAGTGCATAACCAATGAGGACCCCAACTCCAATCCAATACCAATTGTTGTCTGTGGGAAAACTTCGTAGCTTTAGAAGGTTGAATCCAATTGTTGTATTCGATATAGCGGATGGCTGTTTGATGTTTAAAAGTATATAGTTAAGCATCATACATATATGCTATAACAAAGTATTTTAACTAAAGAAGAGAGATTGTTGAACAGACCGTCATCCACCTCGTGGCTGTGAATTCATTGACCACAATGGCACGTTGCCCATAGGATAAGGGAGAAAGCCAAAAACCCCAAACCCACCAGGGTTTAATATCATCTGTCAAAGATGATAGGGTTTTAGTATAGCAACTTGAATCAATAAATCAACTTGAATAAACAAATTATTCAACCTTTTGGAATAACGAATCCACCAAGCAAGAACACTGCCAAGATTGCTGCAGATCCAAATGTATTGGCAATGACCATATCCCTTGCTAAAGAAGCCATCATACGGAATAAACCGAGAGCCATTTGATGCACCGAGAACAGGAGTAACATGTATCGAAAAAATCTAAGAGAACAAAACAGTGATTTTTAAAAGACTGCAAAACGAAAAATTGAAAAGAAGTCTAGCAAAATGTTAACATCCTCAGAAATTACCAACCTGCCTGGTGAGGGAGCAAGTCCGACACTGTAGTATACCACACAAGTCCAGACAACAGCTTCAAGGACAGAATAAGGCACACGCAACAACCAGCTAGCAACAGACCAGGACCAAGCAGGATGAAACGAGTTATCCCTTTGCTTGTAAAAAACCGGGAGACGCGATATCATGAGAGGAAGTTCTGAGAAACCATTGAACATCATATGCACTAGGCCGAAGAAAAGGCAAGATAGATACTCGTTGCCAAATGACTCGTTTGTTGGGTGTAATCTGGTTCTCAAGAACACCGTGGCTGTGACAAATCCCACAAATGCAACCTTTATGGAACACCAAATGTTTCAAGTCATTAAAAACTAGTTATAAGAAACTAGTCATGAAGATGCACAAAATCTTACTATTTTCAGGTGATCCTAGAGGTTTAAGCTCACCTAATTCATTAAAGCTATTCATCACTCCAAGTAAATCATATACATCTCTGACCATTTCGTTTATTAAAGATTCAAATTGAATATATATAAAAAACAAAAAGTTGAATATATACTTTCATAAACTCTCATACTGATGCAAATTAGACACAGAATGGTTATTTTTAGTAAGCACTACAAATCTCAAATGAAGATCTAAGCTCCTGATATAAACAAGATTTATTGGTTACTTGGTTCGAGATCAAAACAAAACCCTTATCAGGGGAATTTAAGAAACAAACACAACACTGTTACTTAATACTCTAGATGATCATGCCTTATATGTGTAAAGAAATAGGTGATAGACTTATACCTGGCATGTCCTAAAAGTGTAAAGAAACCTGTGCCGGTTGATCAATAGTATTTCTCGTTCAAAGCAAGCTTTAAGGTTTTCCCATCCTGATATGGCAAATTTTGTTCTGCATAAAGCTGAAGGATCCGCGGATGACTTATCAAATGGTGTGGCCAGCTCGGAATCTGCAGCTTGCCCATATTTCGAGTTACGGAATGCAGCCGCTATGTCTGAGACAGGAATAAACTGATAAGGCTTCGAAGGATCTGCCCAGTACTGAGCTTGATCCTTTTTTGAGGTCACCTGCATAGCAATATCTCAGTTTAGAGAACAAGATTTTTGGGCTACCATGTGAAAATGTACTCCTATCTACTATTGATGTTTTGGTAAGTAAACCAACCTAAAATGCGTTAAAAAATGCCTCTTGGGTATATACTATAAACTCAAACCAAAAAAGAGTTAGGATGCATACCTCTTGGAGAAAATCTGCAACACCTTTACGTGGTGGGAGTCGGAATCCTAGAGACTCAAAAAATCCCACCACATCTTGGCGAGGACCTTTATACACCATGTAACCTTCTGAAAGAAGAATCAAATCATCAAAGAGATCAAATGTTTCTGGTGCAGGCTGAAGAAGTGCCATAAGAACAGTTGCATCCATTAAATGGACGAAGTTTCTAACACATTTCACAATCTGGAAAGTTGTTGAGCTATCAAGACCGGTAGATATCTCATCCATAAACAATGTTTTTCTTGGCCCCACAGTCATCTCTCCTGCACGTCAAGTTTATCAGTTAGCATAATAACCGAAATGTTCAATACGTGTACGTGATAGATAAGTTAAGAGAGTGAAATTAGGAGACCTGTAGTTACTCTTTTTCTCTGCCCTCCTGAAACTCCTCTCATCATATCATTACCAACCATTGTATCAGAACATACATCAAGACCAAGCACTCTAAGCACATAATCTGTGGAGACACTATGCTTTTTACCACTGAGAGAAGCAGCCTATAACAAAGAAAAAGTGTTGGTTATTATTGTAACTAATCAAAGGAGCTATATATTATCTATATGATGCTGACCTTCATAAAAGCATCGATCTCAGAACAAGGATGTACACCTCTCTCTTTCTCTAATCGGGTTAGATCTTTCATGTAACCTACAAATATAATATCAAAACATCATGTATTTGAAGACGTTTGAGTTGAAAAATTTAATATAGCAAGTGGTAATCAAATGAAAAACCTGCAAATCCTTCGCTTGCGCCTTGACATCTCGCAGCAAAATCAAGCGTTTCGCGAACAGTGAGTTCCGCAATGTGATTATCTGTTTGACTAATATATGCTGAAGTCCTTGTAACATGAAACTCATCAAGATTCTCCCCATTGTAAGTTATGTTACCCGTTTTCTGTAAAACCAAGAAGATTAAATTACAAACCTTTAAAGACACATGTGACTATTAAACTAATAAAAAAAAAAGATATCAAACATAAGATGCATGTGATATGTATGAGCATTAGTTAATAACTTCACGAGTTAACTAACCTTTAAACTCTTATCAAGTTTCCCAGCGAGAGCAAGAAGCAACGTCGATTTTCCAGAACCAGGCGGTCCTAATAGCAAAGTCATCCTTAAAAAAATAGCAACTCTTATCAGTACTCGTAACTACACAACATATGATTCATTTATTTCCAATCTAAATTTTTGTTTTCATTTACCTTCCTGGTTTGATAATCCCACTAACATCTTTCAAAATTGTTAGCTTGTGTTTTCTAGGCTTCATTATTCTCAAGCTGCTTAATAAACGCTGCAACAAAAAAAAGATTGTAAAAATTGGAAACAATGAAGAAAAGGATCGTTGTGGAAGACACACACACACACACACCTCAATAAAATCACGAGAGACATTAACCAAAGTTGGTAAAGCTCTTGTACCAGCTTGTACATCAGCTTCAATATTCAAATTCTCAAACCGGACTTCGATTCTCGGTACCTCCATTCCAACTCTACAATTTTAAACACCAACAATCAACATTAAAGATCCAATAAAGATTTAACACTCTGATTCAAAAACAGAGAAATTCGAAACCTATCAAGGCGTTCTTTAATCGCAGAGAGAAGTTTGAAATTATCTTGATCACTAGTAGCAAGAGCTTGACGAACAACCATCTCACGATCCGCACGATCTAATTTCCTTACATCAATCGTTTGCACAACGTTACCATCTGCGTAACCAGAAGTCTGCGTTTGCGTTTGCGATCGACGTAAAATCGATAAATCGCTTCCTTGTCTCTGCGACGGTAATCTTCCAATCGCCGCCCATCTCAGATCTTCTTCGTCTTGCTCTACTGTCTCCGCGTTCGATGGTCGCGCGAACGATTCTCTTCCACCTTCCATATCAAACTCGAAATACTCGCTCCCATTCGACGCCGCCGCCATTGATCAACACTCTCCGAGATCGATCGAGGTTTCGTGTGAGATTTTTGATTTTTGATTTTTGATTTTTTTTGGGGACTGATTTTTATGAATCAGTTAGATGTTGTTTTTGTTATATGTTAGTGAATATAAAGCGTCCATGATCCCCGGGTATATTTGAAGCGACTTGAAATGACTGTATTACCCTTTACTTGCTGTAGCTGTTTTGGTTCGTTAAGTGAGGGTATAAGAGGAATTCGGGAGACGTAACAGTCTTGACGTTTGTCCTGTTCTCGCTCTGTATTGACACGTGTCAGGCGTTTTCTTTCTTCTAGAAGTTATTACTTGTTACTATTTTTGATCGTAAAAGAGAATTTATTTTTGTTTTGCTGGTAATTTAAAGATGTTTAAACTTAATAAGATATTTTCTACTTAATTTTGATATTTGCTTCTAGAAGGTGAGTATGTTTTTATTCATTTAATTGTTAAAACTTTATTAATCTTATTATTCAGCTGGAAATCTTCTGGAAGTCAGTTTCCCTATACACTGTAACTTCCAAAAATAGGATAGTTTTGATGTCTATGATTCGTCTTTAGACTCTAATCGCATAATCTTTGTTTAGTGGTTGTAAAATAAAAAGCAAATAAATAAATGAAGTAGATACTTTGTTTGTCGTTACAAAAAAATTTGGTTGGCTTGTGTAAATTGCTAAATAATTAGTTTCTTTCTTGAATTTTCACTGTTTATGAAAAATGTATTTATATAAAAAAAGACATGATGTTTCAAAAGTTAAAAACTTTACGTCTGATGTAGTCCAAGTCCATTACCAATTTTGTAATTACAGTTAACTCATTTAATACAAAGACACAAAATTGTAGACATCCAGATTCATCACAATCGTAACACTATTGTTCACTTAACCGATATGTTCGAAACGTCGAATATATCTATTAGAATAACTAGGTAAATACCCGCGCTACGCTGCGGGGTTTTTTTCTTTTTTTCTTGGTTTTTGTAATTATGTTTCAGATTATTTTCTTATGAATCTAAAAAATGAATGTATGTGTACATAATTCAAAATTTGTAGATGGTGCGTTTGGTGCCGAAGTTTGGAGACATAAATCTTATTAAATTTAAAAGTAGAAAGTAAGTGCAAAATAACAAACGAAGAAAGTAATAAAAGTTGGGAAACGCAGGAAGTAATGAAAGTAGGGAAGGTAACGATAATGAACATCATATGAGAAATAAGCATAACATGTTTCTGATTTTTCCATTGTTTCGTTTATATCCTCTCTCCAGCTCTAAGGTTATTTCTGGATTGGATGTATTTGTTGGATTTCTTCTTCTAGAGATGACACATAAACAATCACATTTGTAGATGCTTATTAGATTTGATTTATTTTTCTCAAAAGAAAAGAAATTAAAAAATATCTGTTTCTTTGTTAAAGATCTCTTTGTAAACCGACATGTTTAGATCTGTTAATGATTTATCACTCTGGTTGAGAAGCTTTTGGAGCTCTGTGAGGACGTATTGTTTCACTTCTTCGTCTTGGAAGTTCAATCTTGTACGCTGCATGGGTAAGATATCCTCACCTAGGCTTCTCCAACAATTGCTCCATAATTTGAGGGGGTTAGTGACTTCACAGTATATTAAAATCATGACAAACAACTCTCGTAACTGAATTGGAGAAGCCCATTCTGATACTTCAGCCATTGCTTCGTGCCATTCTTTGTCTCCGTCTAAGAGACCCATGGCATAACAACTTTCTTTGCATGTTTCATATGTCACACCTGCAACTGTTCGTATTTCTCCGAAGCTTCTAAATCTTTTAACTTGATTTATCATCATTCGTAGGTAGTACTCTTCACCTGCTGACAGACTTGTATGAAGTATCCTCCCGATGCTGGTTCCTCCATCTCTTCTTGACCAATTCATCTTTGTTTTCTCCCACACAAACTTCTTTGGAAACTGAGTATATGTCAGACTGCTTCTAATTTGATCATGTAGATTAGTTTCCATCCACTTATTGAACATTGTTTCTTGCAACGACATTCTGGTGACAACATCTTCGCCAATTACCACGCTTGTTTCGCCTTCGAGATATAATGCCAGCTTCTGTACGTGTGGTTTTTGATGGTGTATATCACCGCTTGATGTGTGTTCTAAAACAATGGTAGTTCTGTCATCCCCTTTGGTGATGTACTTGAAAAGATATTTGATAGCTTTTGAAGAAATATTCTTCTCCTGATTGAGCTTAAAATCCTCTTCATCATTGATAGCATTGAGACGGACCTTTGCAAGCATAAGTGCAGCGAATTCTTGTTGATTTGCAGCCATTGACAGAAGCTGAAATCGAAATTCAATAAAAATGTGTTTACAAAAGAAAACAAAATTTAGAAGTTGTATAAACGATCAATAAATAATTGAAAGAAAGGCAAGAAAAGACAAGTTTGTTATTTGGGATACAAAATTTCAGACTTTAAAGTTCAAACATTAATACACTAATCTGCAACAACGAAAATCTAATCACTGGAACATCAACATGCCCTTTTGTTATTTCATTTTCCAATCAGCAACATATCTGTTGAACAACTTCAAACTCCAAAATTAATAAAATGCATGTATGGATAACGAACTATGCAAAGCCAAAATAATATATGAGAAACTAAAGTCTGAAAAGAAGAAATAAGTAATAAGAGAAAAGAAGTATGAGAAACCTAAAGAGTTGGAAATATTTGTGATTGATAAGTTATCGTTTAAGTGTAAATATATAGTAAATTATTTAGATGAATCATGCCTCTTCATTTACGTAAGATACATTTGACATCTATGAATACTTTGAAAAAAGTAAAAAATCAAGTCTCGAGAGTAATTTAATTTTTTCATGACCAAATATCAATTATTAAATGGATTTATTCAATTGATAAGGGATGATCAAAATTTTGTAGTATTGTGCTTCCCTATGCAAAAAATCATGTATAGTACGAATCTAGAGTGGGTGGGATGAACTTTTCTAATTATTGAATCTGACATAAATGGGAGTAGAAATCCATGCAAACATACATTTTGCTGAAACGTATTGATCGAGCCTATATAAGATGGTTATGCTTATTTAATTTGAATCATTCTTTAATAAAAAACAAGAAAATGGATCATGAAAAAGAGACAGTTTACACCAAATCTTATTGACTTACCTGATGACATGTTAGCTGTCATACTTGGGAAAGTAGGAGAAGCATCTCTCCGTGATATGAAAACATGCACCGTTTTGTGCAAAACATTCCAGAGATTGTATCCAGATGTTCTGAGGATGCTTGATCTGAATCAAACGTTTCCACCGCCATGGGATAGAGAACCTGATAAAGAATTTTATACCGATAAGAGCTAAAATCCTTTATTTCTTTGTAACGAGAGAGAAAACAAGAGAATACAAAAATTGAATCCAAAAACTGAATAATGTTCTGATTCTCAGAGAGCCTCTCTTTATACTAGAGAGTCTCTCTTTACAACATTCAACGACTACTCCAACAACT
Organism: Arabis alpina; assembly: GCA_900128785.1. NCBI lineage: Eukaryota > Viridiplantae > Streptophyta > Magnoliopsida > Brassicales > Brassicaceae > Arabis > Arabis alpina. The sequence goes on from LT669791.1 coordinate 31,856,810, forward strand.
TTCTAACCGCCTAACGACTTAACTTCTCTTTGACCAATCCTTACTGCTAACTCTTCCTTTGACTCACTGCTTTTGCCAGCTCAGCTCACTTCTTCTCCCTTCTCTGAAAGCATCTCCAAGGTTTATTCCAACACTTATCAATACCCCCCCCCCCCATTTCAGCTAGCTTGTCCTCAAGCTTGAAGGCAGGAAATTGTGATTTAAGGTCTGGAACACTCATCCAAGTCTGATCATGTGAAGGAAGATTCGTCCATTGAATCAAGACCTCCCAAACTCCATCTCTGTTGTAACGTGTGTCTACAATACTTTCTGGTTCCACAATTAGCTCATCTTCATCAGTCATTGTCACCGGTAAGGTTGTCACCACATGATTTGTCCCCAACACTGGTTTGAGTTGTGAAATATGAAACACCGGATGTACCTTCGAGTCTTCTGGTAACTTGAGTCTATACGCTGCTTTTCCCACTCTTTCCAATACCTCAAACGGACCATAATATTTTGCAGCCAATTTCTGAAACACCCTCTTCGAAACTGATTGTTGTTTGTATGGTCTAAGCTTGAGAAATACCTTAGATCCCACTTCTAACTCCAAATCCCTTCGATGTTTGTCTGCGTTGTTCTTCATTAACTGTTGAGCTCTGCCCAAATTGTCCTTTATTTGTAGTAGTATCTGATCTCTCTCCTTCAATACAGTTTCCAATTCAAAATTAGACGTTGATCCCACTTCGAACTTGATTATTCCTGGCGCTTCTCTTCCATATACTGCCTTGAAGGGAGTTGTCTGCAATGAAGTATGATATGACGTATTGTACCACAATTCGGCCCAGTGTAGATAACTTCCCCACTTTTTTGGTTGTGCTGAAGCAAAACACCTTAAGAACGTCTCTAAACACCTGTTCAATACTTCAGTCTGTCCATCAGTTTGTGGGTGATAGGCTGTGCTGTATTTCAGCCTTGTACCCGTCTGTTTGAAGCATTCCTTCCAAAAGTTACTCAAGAAAATCATGTCTCTGTCTGACACTATTGAAGACGGAAACCCATGAAGTCTTACTACTTGTCTTGTAAACTTATCAGCCACATCCTTTGCACTAAATGGATGTTTCATTCCAATGAAATGCCCATACTTTGACAATCTGTCTATTATCACAAATATGGCATTGAACCCTTCTGATGTTGGCAAACCCTCTACAAAATCCATAGATATCTCATCCCAAAACTTTTCTGGAATTGGTAGTGGTTGGAGTAACCCTGCTGGAGATAGTGTGGAATATTTGTGTGTTTGGCATGTTTGGCACTCAGCTACAAACTTCTGTATATCCTTTCTCATTTTCTTCCAATGAAATTGCGCTTGAATTCTTTTCTGCGTTTTAAGTACCCCTGAGTGTCCTCCTTGCAAACCAGCATGGTACTCTTGTAGTATCAATGGTATGTATTCTGAGTCTTGCGCAATCATTAGTCTCCCCTTATAAAACAAGTGTCCTTGTACTATCGTATACCCTTTCTTCTTCAGTTTTCCTCCTGATAATTGTTCTTTTAACTCCTTAATCAATACATTCCTTTCAATTTCGTCTAGTAACCCCTGTAATTGTATTGTATCTGGAACTGTTATAGCCAACAATGCCATTACCAAATTCATCTCCAAACAACTAATCCGTGAAAGACCATCAGCTGCTTTATTCTCAACTCCAGGTTTGTATATAATGTCAAAGTCATATCCTAGTAACCTGATTAACCACCTCTGATATTCCAATGATACTTCCCTTTGTCCCAACAGAAACTTCAAGCTTTTCTGGTCTGTTCTCACAATAAATTTTCTGCCTAGTAGATAGTGCTTCCACTTTTGAATGGCCATTACTATAGCCATTAATTCTCGCTCATATATTGGCTTCAACTGTTCCCTTTCTGATAATACATGACGGAAGTAAGCTAGAGGTTTATGTTGCTGCATCAACACTGCTCCCAAAGCAAACCCAGATGCATCAGATTCTATGATGAAAGGTTGATCAAAATCAGGTAGAGCTAATACTGGTGCATAACACATTGTCTTCTTTAGTGTCTCAAAAGCTGTTTGTGCCTTTGAGTCCCACTCAAAGCCATCTTTCTTCAACAAATCTGTTAGTGGTTTAGCTATAGCTCCATAACCCTTCACAAAATGTCTATTGTACCCGGTTAGACCTAAGAATCCCCTTACATTCTTCACATTTTTCGGAATAGGCCATTTCTCCATTGCCTTTGTTTTGCTTGGATCGGTTAATACCCCTTCATCAGATATTATATGTCCCAAATACTCCACTCTAGATTCAGCGAACAAGCACTTCTTCTTGTTTGCATAAAGCTGATACTTCACAAAGATTTCCAATACCACTTTCAGATGAGCTTCATGTTCTTCAATGGATGAACTGTATATTAAGATATCATCGAAGAAGACCAGAATAAATTTCCTCAAGAATGGTCTAAACAGTTCATTCATGAGAGCTTGGAAAGTGGCAGGTGCGTTTGTTAGCCCAAAGGGCATAACCAAAAACTCATAGAGACCGTCATGTGTTCTAAACGCTGTTTTTTCTATATCTTCTTCTTTCATACGAATTTGGTGGTATCCTGATCTTAAATCCAATTTTGAAAACACCTTCGCTCCATGTAGTTCATCTAGAAGTTGATCAATCACATGAATTGGAAACTTGTCAGGCACTGTTGCTCTGTTTAAAGCCCTGTAGTCAACGCAAAAGCGCCAACAAGTGTCCTTCTTTTTCACCAATAAGACCGGACTACAAAAAGGGCTGTGGCTGGGCCTTATAACTCCTGTATCCAACATCTGTTTAACCATTTTTTCCATCTCTTCTTTGTGACAATGTGGGTATCTATAAGGCCTAACACTGATAGGGTCTGCTCCTGACTTCAATATTATTGCATGTTCTCTTCCCCTTATTTGTGGTAACCCTTTTGGTTCTTCAAATACCTCTTCAAACTCTCCCAATAACTTCTCAATACTCGGATGCATCACTGCTTCCTCTGCCTTCCCTTGTAGTGCAGAACACTCTCCATGTTCCCACTGGTTTGTCATGTCTACTTCTCTACATTGCAGTGTTTTCAGGGACATCTTTTGGTGGTGTAAGGAAGGATCTCCACAAATCGTCACAGGCTTTCCTTGATATAAGAAAGTCAGCTCATGAAATTCCCAATCCACTTGACATTTTCCCAACGTACGCAACCATTGTATCCCCAATATGATGTCTGCATTTCCTAATTCCAGATTAATGAAATCTGCTTCAAACTCCAAATCTTGTAACATGAACTTCACTCCTCTACAAGATCCCATTCCTTTTACTTTTATGCCTGTTCCTAAAGCAACTTCATAGTTGTTATTGAAACGAGGCTTAAGTTTGGTTCTCTTAACCACTTCCGGGGTCATAAAGTTGTGAGTTGCCCCACTATCTAACATGACCACTATCTCAGTTTTTCCAATATATCCTCTGAGCTTGGTTGTTGTTGGGGAGCTAATTCCCAAAAATGAACTTAGTGATAACTCCATAAACTCTTTCTGCTCTTCTTCCCTTTCATCTCCTCTCACTGACTCTTCTCCATCCTCCTCTAATTCAATCTCACAACCATTTACCACCAGTAGCACTCTAAGTTCTTTGTTGGCACATCTGTGACCAACGAAATATTTCTCATCACACTTGAAACATTCTCCTTTCTTCTTTTTTTCATCAAACTCTGCTGGACTCAGCTTAATATGAGGTCTTTGTCCATTTCCTCCATTCTTGTTCCCAAACTTATTTCCACCATTTGGTCTTCCCCTACTTCCTTCATTGTTCACTGGTTTATCCTGAACATAGGAGTAATTTCTGTGATTACTACTGTCTTTACTCAACGCTCCAAATACTAGCCTTGACATAATACTCGCCTCCATGTCAAGTGCAGTTTCAATCATCTCATCCAAACCTCTTGGTTTCAACATTCTCACTAGAGCTCTAATTTCAGGTTTCAAGCCATTCTTGAAAATTGCTTCTAAACTTTCATCTTCCATATTCACCTGTGCAGATAAATCCTCAAACTCTTCTACATAATCGTCTACTGTTCCAAACTGCTTCAGTCCAAACAATCTTTCAGAGGGAGTCAGATTTCTTGAAGCTCCAAATCGTTTCAACAATTTCAGCTTAAATGTTCTCCGATCTTTAAACTGATATCTTCTAGTCTCATAGTTGTACCATTTCGATACTTTCCCCACCATATTCACTGATACTGCACCCAATCTCTCATCGTCCTGATACTGTCCAATCTTGAAGAATCTTTCGGCTTTAGCGAGCCATCCATACACATCCGAACCATCACACACAAGCATTTCAAGTTTCTTTAACCAATTCTCTCTAGGTCGTAGACTAACCACCTGAGTATCTACCCTAGAACTACTCCGGTGTTGTTCCAGTATAGGAGTATGTACCTGATTTTGATTCGCCGGTGAGTTTACTTCTTCTCCACCGCGAACCACCACATTTTCTTCCATCGCCGTCGTTGGTTTAATTCGACCGTCGAGTCGTTGAAGAATCTCCGCGAGTTGCGTACCCACCGCTTGAAGACTTTCCTTTGTCTCCTTCTGTGCGAGTTCCGCAGCTCCGGCGACTTCCTCGACTCGACCATAGATTTTCTCCATTGAAGCTTCTAAAGCTTGGATTCTCAATTCCGTATCTGCTTTCGGTGCCATCGAACCGAACTCACCGCACCAATTGATAAAGAATTTTATACCGATAAGAGCTAAAATCCTTTATTTCTTTGTAACGAGAGAGAAAATGATATATCATGGTTTTTACCGGTTTTCGACCATGATATAAGTCCTTTTATCGAGTCTTTTCGTTGTATTTCGAGTCTTTTTAGTGTCTTAACAGGTTATTACACGTGAGGAGCTTATATGGTGAATACGGTGCATTTTGAAGCGTAAACAAGGTTGGAGCCGGATTTTGCAAGAAAAGAAGTTGATATGAAGCAGCCTGTCGATCGACAGCCCAAAGAAGGACGATCGATCGACAGCTACATTGAAGCCTGTCGATCGACATACACATAGACGATCGATCGACAGGCCAGCGCAGAAACCTACTTAAATACGTTTTAAAGAAGGAAATTCGCCAGTTAATGGGCCGAGAGCTACAATAGACCGTCATAAAAGCCCACCACGAGTTTTAACTCTATAAATAGTTTATTTTAGGTTTTTAGACCAGAGGACTTTTAGATTTTACTTAACAAAGTTTAGAGAGAGATTTTTAGGGTTTTTAGGGAGACAAGTTTACTTCATTACTTTGAGATTCTTCGAACCCTATTGTAATTCTTCTTTTACTCTTTCTTTATGCAGTATTATTCAGCTATGATTTGCTTTGCTTCCATGTCTGAGTAGTTTGCTTGTTAGGTTTAGGGTGATTCGAATGGAATGATGATGAATTGTTAGGGTAAACTCACTTGTTAGGATTATCTGTTAGGTTCTTCACCTAGATTGCTTTAACTCTGGTTTAGGATTCGCGACCCTGAATTTAGATATCTTAGGTTGATAGATTGACACGAAAGTGTAATTGATTAGCCAGAACTAGATCTTAGGTGAGCAAAATTACTTATTCGCAAAGAAATTTGGTTTAGGGATTTTGTGAACAAATTGGACTTGAATTTAAAGCTTGTTTAAATTGATTGAATTCGCAAAGAAATTTGGTTTTCTAGGGTTTAGACATAGTTAGTTTTCGCAACGACAGTTGGTTAATTATACGTTAGTGTTCCAAGTTCTAGAACGGTTCTTAATTAAATCCTGATTTTGTTTAAACCTGCAATTCTGATTCATCCTGAGAATTACCCAAAAGCCTAGCACTTTGTTTAATTGAATTTTAAATCAACAATCCTTCTCTGTTTCAATTTGCTTTTGTCTTTATTTTATATTATTTTACTTAGCCGAATTTGAAGTCAATATTCCTATCGTTTGATTTGACTCCCAGTGATTCGACCCCTACTACGACGACCTCTTAATTTGAGAGAGTAGCTCAGGGTAAATTTGAGCATATCAAATTTTGGCGCCGTTGCCGGGGAGTCAAAATCTTCCATAGGATTTTGATTCTAGAATTCTGACTAAGTTTTTATTTTCGTTTTTACGCGTTTTTCTTTTATTTTTGGTGTTTCAGGTTTATGCCTTCTAGCAGAACCAGAAGCAACAAGGATAAAGAGTTAGCGGATTTTGTTCCAGAGTTGGGAATTTTGGAAAGGGAAAACAGACGACAAGCAAAGTTAGCTAAGATGGTTAATCGAGCTGTAGTAGTTTTTCGGAATGCTGAAGGAGAGAATGTTGATCGAGATGGTAATCGATACAACAATCAGGGAGACCCCATTGATGAAGCTGGTAATATCATCGAGTTTGAGGATCCGATTGCAGCAGAGCGTGCTGAGCTAGATCGTCAAAGGGTTGAGTTGGAACGTCAGCTAGCTGATCTAGAGCGTCAGGCTCAGGCAAATCGTCAAGCTCGGGAAGTTGTAGTGAACCGACGCACTTTGGGTGATTATAACCGACCTGAAGAGTACTATGCTAACAGGGCAGCGATCCGAGCTCCTGGATTCGCTAGGCAGGACTTTGAGCTGAAGCCTGCTTTCTTCTCACTAGTAGCTCAGCATCAATTCCATGGACTTAATACAGAACATCCCATGGATCATCTTGAGAGGTTCGAAGACCTCGCATCTAGCATCAAGGCAAATGGGGTGTCTCTCGATTACGTCTTCTGTAAGCTATTCCCACACTCTCTAGCTGGGGATGCAGCCTACTGGCTGAAGCAGTTGGAGCCGGGCTCACTGACCACTTGGAACGATATAAAGAATGCTTTCCTCAGTCACTTCTATGATGAGTCACGTTCAGAAGATCTCCGAGCTAAGATCCAAACATTTTTTCAGAATCAGACAGAATCTTTCAAGGCTGCATGGGAAAGGTTCAAAGGATATCAGAGAGATTGTCCTCATCACGGATTTACAGAAGTTCAACTGCTGGGTATCTTCTACAGAGGAGTGGATTGGAAGCATCAGATGGCTTTAGATGCTGCGAGTAATGGGAACTTCAAGACCAGATTCCCAACTGATTGCCTTGAGCTCATAAAGAACGTGTCTACTAGCAATAGTACAAAGAAGATTGATGAGGAAAGGAGACGAGGAGCTGGTCAAACAAATGGAGCTGAGATTGTTGAGGAAGATGTTAATTACATCAACCAGAATGTCTACCAGAGTCAGTGGTATGGGAATCAGTCAGAGAACAAGGGATACAACAACTACAATCAGAGGAACTACGGATCTTCATCGTATCAACCGATTCCCTCTAAATCTTCAGAAAGTGACGTGAAGAGGATGTTCGAACAACTTCTTGAGGGGCAACAAACCCTAACGGTAAATCTCAATGCGAAGATTGACAGTCTCTACACTGATCTTAATGGAAAAATAGAAGCCATCAACATTCACTTGAAGAAGCTTGATATTCAAGTTGCTCAGACTGCTGAAAATGTAAAGAGACAAGAAGGTCGTCTTCCAGGGAAATCTGACATGAACCCAAAGCATTTCTCCAACTCAATCACATTGAAGAGTGAAGAACAACTGTTTCCAACTGTTGAGAAGTGCGAAGATGAAGCCTTGCTCGTGGTTCCTGAAGAAACTTTTGACTCCAAAATTTTGGAGGGCCTGTCGATCGACAGACCAGGTGGTTGTCGATCGACAGCTACAGAAAATTTCGCTACAAACACGATTTCAGCAGCCCTGTCGATCGACACACCTTGTGTTGATCGATCGACAGCCCCGAAAAATGCAGAGATATTCGAATGTCAGTCTGAAACTGCCATTGAACGTGTCTACAAGCCCAAGGTTCCGTACCCAAGGAGTCTGTACCCTTCATGCACCGACCAAGGCAGTGACAAAGCACCTAAGGAGAAAGGGAAACAAGCTCCAACATCATTGAGGAAGCTGCCAAAGTTGTTGAATCCAGGGATGTTTGTGGTTCCTTGTTCGATCAATGGTGTAGAATTGAAGGATTCTTTATGCGACACAGGAGCTAATGTGAATGTTATGTGTGAAGCTGTTGCAAAGAAGCTAGGAATCTTGGAGTTACAACCCTTAAGGACTCCTATCGAGCTCATAGATAGATCATGTACGATTTCTAAAGGCTTCATTCCTGACGTATCGATTCAAATAGGAGATTGTCTTGTTCCTACGGACTTCTACATCATTGAGAGAAAGGATGAAATCTGTAAACCATTGGTTCTTGGTGCACAGTTCCTTGCAACAGTGGGAGCAATGGTGGATTTTCCTAATAAGCGGATCTCCTTCTCGAACATCAACAAGAAAGTCTTCTATCCTTCGGTTCTTGTCACAGCAGCTTCTTGTATGAGTGTCAATGTTAGAGATACACTGGGTTTTGAAAATGAGACAAAGAAGGTTCACAACGGTCTCAAGTTGGCTTCTCCCACTCCACGTCATGCCATCAACATTCCAGTAAGCTCCAAGTGCGAAGATTTCCCCAAGGGGAAGCGCAGAAAGACCCCTAAAGCATTCTCCAAGTTCAGAATTGTCATTCCTTCGGAGTTGAGGGACAAGGGAGAGATAGTTGTCCAAGAGATGCTAAACAATACTATGAAGCTCTTTCCTGGTATTGTTCCTTGCAAGTCTGGGGGAGTGCATTTCAGTGATCCACCTCCAGCCTGAACATCATCCGCAGTCAAGCTAATGACTGAAAACAAGCGCTTGGTGGGAGGCAACCCACATGTAAGTTTTTCTTTTCACTTGAGTCATTTTTCTTTATTAGAGTTAGTTAGTTCTTTGTTTCTGTTTGCCTTTTCAAAATTTGTGGAACTTGTTGTTTGCGACTCTTTGCTGTGGTATTTGATGATATTTTGTTTCAGTGATCTTCAGCTGTTCTTTAGATTTCTCCAACAACATCAGTCGTCAGAGCCAAGATTTCAGATTTTCGACGAGCCCTGTCGATCGACACACCTAATGGTGATCGATCGACAGCCCCATGAAGCCCTGTCGATCAACACACCTTATCGTGATCGATCGACAGGCCAGCAGAACAGGTCCGAATTTCATTCTTTTCACAAATTTTCTGACTTTTTCTTTTTCTTTTCGCCAATCTCAGATTTAATAACACTGGGGACAGTGTTGTTTAAGTCTGGGGGAGGTAGTTGCTAACATTGTTTTCTACTTTGGAGTAAAAAAATTGTTTTTATTGAGTCAAAATGTAGGGAATAATGATCTTTCTTAGGAATAAAGCTTAGTTTTTGAAACTTTTAGCTGCTGCGATGAAGCCTTTGGATGGAACGAATTCGAAATCAGATGATAGTACAGGTTCCCCTCTTATCGCAATTTGCATAACGAAGTAGATCAAACTCCAGACTAGCACACTTGATCTCCATTTCGCTATATTCTCTTTGATGATATCACGACAGTAAAACATTCAGGACTCCTTATTCTCTTTACCACTCTTTGTTGTTCCTGAATGGCCAGCTCATTTTTAGTTGGTACCCAACCCCTAACCTTAACCTTTTGTTGAAACCTCATGCAGTCTCTTTTCCTTAGTTTTATGTGCAGGCATGTGTATAAACTCCGGAGAGAAAGAGGTCCGACGCAGTTTTTCATTCACAAAAATTGCACGGAAAAAGGATTTGGTAGGAGTACTTGAAAGAGAGCAGAAATGCTGAGCATTCCTTGGGACTTAATACACAACAATGGTAATTTTCGAGACTAATATCTTTGTAAAATCATTTCCCCCCTTAGAGTCTTGAAAAAAAAAAAAAAAAAAAAAAAAAAAAAAAAATATCTTTTATTTCGAAAAATAAGTAAGGGAAAGGGAAATGATTATTTAAATAAGTCTCTAGCTTCAAAAGAAAAGTCCCAAAGAATGAAGAAGTTGGATGTGGAAAGTGGAACGTGATTATATGAAGGTGTTTGGTTCCTGATAATGTTTTGGAGGAGGGAGTGCAATGTGAATGAGAAACTGTGGGCATCAACTGGACCCGACTCTCTCTTGTGATTATGCATAATGTCTGCATCCACCAAATAGAATCCGGTAACCCTAAACACTCTTTAGCTCCACTTAAACACAAAAGCCTTTTACATCACACCTAGCCCTTTTACTTGGTTGATATCATTGGAGAGAATTCCATCATCACTTCGATCGAGTGTGCGACAGTTAGGAGAATGTGAAACTGATGGGTTTGCAGGTTAAGATTTGAGGCCCAACCTATGATGGTTGAGATTCGTGACCGCCAAAGGTACTTTGTTTACATGCAGCGAAAGAGTCGAGAAAGCGAAAGCAATGTTCCCAAAGATAAGTAAGTTCTCGCGATTTTCAAACCTCAACTTCAGTTTTAGTCTCTAGTTTGCTTGAGGGCAAGCAAAAGCTAAGTCTGGGGGAGTTGATATATCATGGTTTTTACCGGTTTTCGACCATGATATAAGTCCTTTTATCGAGTCTTTTCGTTGTATTTCGAGTCTTTTTAGTGTCTTAACAGGTTATTACACGTGAGGAGCTTATATGGGGAATACGGTGCATTTTGAAGCGTAAACAAGGTTGGAGCCGGATTTTGCAAGAAAAGAAGTTTATATGAAGCAGCCTGTCGATCGACAGCCCAAAGAAGGACGATCGATCGACAGCTACATTGAAGCCTGTCGATCGACATACACATAGACGATCGATCGACAGGCCAGCGCAGAAACCTACTTAAATACGTTTTAAAGAAGGAAATTCGCCAGTTAATGGGCCGAGAGCTACAATAGACCGTCATAAAAGCCCACCACGAGTTTTAACTCTATAAATAGTTTATTTTAGGTTTTTAGACCAGAGGACTTTTAGATTTTACTTAACAAAGTTTAGAGAGAGATTTTTAGGGTTTTTAGGGAGACAAGTTTACTTCATTACTTTGAGATTCTTCGAACCCTATTGTAATTCTTCTTTTACTCTTTCTTTATGCAGTATTATTCAGCTATGATTTGCTTTGCTTCCATGTCTGAGTAGTTTGCTTGTTAGGTTTAGGGTGATTCGAATGGAATGATGATGAATTGTTAGGGTAAACTCACTTGTTAGGATTATCTGTTAGGTTCTTCACCTAGATTGCTTTAACTCTGGTTTAGGATTCGCGACCCTGAATTTAGATATCTTAGGTTGATAGATTGACACGAAAGTGTAATTGATTAGCCAGAACTAGATCTTAGGTGAGCAAAATTACTTATTCGCAAAGAAATTTGGTTTAGGGATTTTGTGAACAAATTGGACTTGAATTTAAAGCTTGTTTAAATTGATTGAATTCGCAAAGAAATTTGGTTTTCTAGGGTTTAGACATAGTTAGTTTTCGCAACGACAGTTGGTTAATTATACGTTAGTGTTCCAAGTTCTAGAACGATTCTTAATTAAATCCTGATTTTGTTTAAACCTGCAATTCTGATTCATCCTGAGAATTACCCAAAAGCCTAGCACTTTGTTTAATTGAATTTTAAATCAACAATCCTTCTCTGTTTCAATTTGCTTTTGTCTTTATTTTATATTATTTTACTTAGCCGAATTTGAAGTCAATATTCCTATCGTTTGATTTGACTCCCAGTGATTCGACCCCTACTACGACGACCTCTTAATTTGAGAGAGTAGCTCAGGGTAAATTTGAGCATATCAGAAAACAAGAGAATACAAAAATTAATCCAAAAACTGAATAATGTTCTGATTCTCAGAGAGCCTCTCTTTGTAACGAGAGAGAAAACAAGAGAATACAAAAATTAATCCAAAAACTGAATAATGTTCTGATCCTCAGAGAGCCTCTCTTTATACTAGAGAGTCTCTCTTTACAACATTCAACGACTACTCCAACAACTTTCTAACCGCCTAACGACTTAACTTCTCTTTGACCAATCCTTACTGCTAACTCTTCCTTTGACTCACTGCTTTTGCCAGCTCAGCTCACTTCTTCTCCCTTCTCTGAAAGCATCTCCAAGGTTTATTCCAACACTTATCAGAACCTGAAAATTCTGAGCTAATATATGAGTGTGCAAAATATGGAAATTTGCAAGCAATATTCTTATGTGGTCTAATTGATTTCTATTTTCGCAATGAAACAATTTCAGGAACTACCAATCTCTCGTTAGCAGCTGAAGCAAATCATCCAGAAGCTATGTATCTTTATGGTATGATTTTGTTCAATGATAATCAGTTGGAGGAAGGGTCTAAGTTCATAAAGAAACTCTGGAGAGAAAAAGGGATTGAGGCAGTCCGGGAATGCAACTTAAACCGTTGTCCAGTTGTTCTAGAGCTGAAAGTGAAGCAATACCGTGACTATGATATGTAACTCGCTCAAATTGAACTTGGCGAAGATTGCGTCATCACCGCGTTTGAGGAAGTATGCGAAAACTGCATCATCTACCAAGAAATATTTCCTTTTATTGATTATATGAATTATGTTTAAGTTTTCTAGTTTATGCACTCCTCCTTTCTAATAAGTGATTTTATCATGTAGTTCCGTTTTTAATCAATAATAATCAACAAGTTGTTTTCAATTTTTCGAACGTTTTTCATAAAGTAATCTTTCTTAAAAACCAAAATTCAGAACCAAACAATGACTCAATTCAAGTAATGACTCTGCCGAATACATATTAAAATCAGAAATAGAGCATCTACATATAGACAACCAATCCCAAATCGCAAAGAAACATCAAGCCACCAACAAAACACCAAAATGAGAACCAAATAAGAGAACATAAGAGAGTCACAAAAAAAGAAGATCTCAATATTTATAGATGGAATCATAGCTGATACCTTATGATTGCACGACTAAAGAAGATCGGACAAGGTCTCTCTTCGTCGGAAAGGAAATCACCGACTTTGGGAAGATCTCTGTCTGAGAACAGAATATTAAAAATGTGTTTTATCTTCTTGCAAGGATAAAATAACGAAGCCCAAATTACATGCCTTACTAAAGCCCATTTATCAATTGTATCCATTTTTATCTTCTTCTCCCTTAAAACGTGATAATCCCATGAGCATCAATGGCTCCAAACGTACATCTTCAAGTTTCACCATACTAAAATTATGAGTTTACATCTCTTTCATGAAACGAATTTCGTTTTATTGCCTCTTCGATTAGTCATTTTTTAATCAAAAATTGATTTTATTCAGAGTTTGTTATGATGATATTGTTCTTCTCCGAGCTTCGTAAGCATTTGTCTCCTTCAATTTTTCTTTAATTTTTTTCTGAGTTTTTGTAATCCGAAAAATGTACGTTTAAACATGCAATATATAAGCTTAATGTAACAGTGTTTGATAACTAAAAAAAAGAGTTTCCCTGAGTGAATTCAAGTAAGGACAAGTATTTGTATTACAATAAAAAAATCTAAAATCACAAAATCAATTCATTTTACCTGATCAAATTGATTCGTTAGAGAGAAGAAGAGAAATCAATGTCGGAGTAAGATGCGATATCCGAAGAAGCTTTGTCTTCCTATGCGGCGTCGGAGTAAGATGGGGTAATCGGAGAAGGTTTCTCTTTGTATACGGCGTCGGAGTAAGCTGAGATCAAAGTACATATCGAAGTAGATGGTGATCAATTTTGACATAGTGAAGCCCAAATTACAGGATTTGTAAAACTAACGATTGAAGTCCAATGCGTGACATTGTAAATTTAAGGCTTAGGTGTATTAATGAAATGATTTGTATGGCTGATAAAAAAGCTGATGTGTCAGTTTTAAGTTGAAAGAATGGGCTGATGTGTCAAGGCTGGAGAGACCCTTTCTATTATTATAGTATTGATTTTGTTATATATATCAAAATATTTTTTATTATAAACATGCTTAGTCTATATACGATGTCTTCTATGTTACTTGCACCTACTAATTCAGATCGATAAACTTATTATTTCCATATGCTTATTATATTCAATCAGCAGCTTCTCCACGAGTTTATTTTCGACCCCTTCACATTCTTTTTAGATTCGACCCAAATTTTTTTGTAAGAACTACGGCAATACCTTGGCGGTGGAATGATATCGGAGATTATAGCTTCTCCACAAATAGTGGCTCACACAAAGTTTTTGTTTGTTTGCTAAATTGTAAAGATCATTTAAAAGGAAAGTTTAGGAGTACAAATCTCAGCAGCAGCTCAAAGAACCACCAATGCAATAAGCAGTCCAAATTTTCTTCTTCCATCATACCTCCCCTGAGTTGCATCATTCGATAGGAACCTGATTTGAACTTATGTCCAAGACAAACGCAATATCATGGTTCAATCAATCAAAACCAACACAGTTATTTTGACGAAATAAATAAAACTATACTCAAAAAGTTTACATCAAAAGCACCCTTTCAGTTTCGATACTCTTAGAACATGACAAGGTTTGAAGAACATTGCACAACGAAAACTTCAAGTAATAACCGTGCCAGAAAGTAAAACACAACGCCTAACATGATGGATACAGGAAGAGCCGGTAAAGCCTTTTGATACACAGACAAGAGCATCAATGTGATCCCCAAACCAGCTATGATCGCCAAGTAACAAGCGTAAACAGTCATCAAATCATACATTGCAGCTCTTCCAACCAAAACACTATAGAAGATGAAATCCCCAAGCCCTAACTTGATAGCACCTGATGATCCCAACCCAATTCCTTCAAGAAAAGTCTCTGAATTCTCAGCCTGATTAATCAACGGCACAGATATCTCTGATCTTTCTCTTGTAGCCGCTACAAGTCCTTCTTCTGCTTCAGCTCTAACCACTCTTGCATCATCTTGAGTAGCGTTCTCAATGTCATTCTGGCTAGACCTCCGTTCTCTCCAAACTCTCCTCTGAACCAAACTAGAGTCGTTTCGAATAACGGGTCTTGCTTCGTAGACCAAAGCCGGGATATCTTCGTCTCTGGATATAGCCATTTCCACAAGAAGACGTAATGGACCAACAGGTAAAAGAACAGCAGCAATATCGTAGATTGCTAAAGCAACAAGGAGTACCCAAGTAGTCCATTCAGGTAACAGAGTGAAGAAGTAAGCAACTAAGACACCAATCAAAACCAAGTAACTTTGAGTGATCAAAATCGAGAATCTCGACATGAAAACAGCCAACACACCAACGACGGAGAAATTGAAGAGAAGGATGAGAAACGTGATGGAATCAATCGGGAGTCTGAAACGATCAATCAACAAGACTAAGATTTCTCCACCTAGGTTACCTAGAACTATGAAAGCAGAGAAACCCATGTAGAATTTGAGGAATTTAACGCATCTGAGATAGAATAGAAGCACGAGCACGAATGTTGCGATGGTGATTGCAGCGACGAAAACGAGAGAATTCAAGAAAGCACCTACGAATTTGTCCCATGAGGAATCGGAATCGGTCTCGGAGTAAGCTGCGGTGGCTATGGAGGAGAAAGAAGCGGAGGAGGAAGAAGGGTCGGAGTTTAGGACACAGACAAGAAGAACCACCGTGAACATACAAATCGAGACAGGTGTTAGGATTGCAATGAGTTCTTCTCCTAATGACTCCAGAATGCTTCTGGGTCTTTGGTTTCGATCCATTTTTCGCAGGTCAAATTCGATGATGAAGCTCAAGGATCAGAAGAAGAAGCAAAAGAGATTATGAAAGTTTTTCAGATTATTATTTTTGCTTAGAAACAATGGATATTTTTTTGAGCGTTACGACATCGTTTAGCTGTACAGGTCAATTTTTTAGGGAATGTCTCATAGGCTCTTGTTAGCTGTTAATCAAGTCAAAGTCTCGTATACTTTCGTTTTTTTTTTTTGTCATCTCAGATTTTATACATAAGCCAATAGCGAAAACATAAAAAAGGAAACACAAGACTCACGGTCTACCCCACCAGAGGAACTATAAAGGATACAAACCAATACATGTTGGTTTATTGTGTGTTTGAATGAGTCTTGGTCATGGGTCACTAATGTCCGAAGTCTTAGGAGAACGTTGAGTAGTTGTTTCCGTATTTTCAGTTGCTTCAGTTTAGTTGTTCAGTTTCCTGTAAGGCTTTATAAAGCCATCGTTTGTTATTGAATGAAGTGTCCTTTTCAAAAATCTCTTGTTATCAAAGTTACATTTGACATCAGAGCTATAAAAAGGAGACAAATTTGGTGTGAGATAGTGAACATTACGAGATGTCTAACTCAGAGAAGTTTGTGCAACCGGCCATTCCGAAGTTCGACGGTCATTATGATTACTGGTCAATGACAATGGAAAATTTCCTCAGGAGCAGAGAGATGTGGAACTTGGTGGATGAAGGAATCCCAACAGCGGTGGTGGGGACTACACTGGCCAGTGAAGCTCAAAGGAAAGTAGTGGAAGAGGCCAAGCTTAAGGATTTGAAAGTGAAGAACTTTCTTTTTCAGGCGATTGATCGAGAAATCTTGGAGACGATCCTTGATAAGAGTTTTTCAAAGGCGATTTGGGAATCGATGAAGAAAAAGTATCAAGGGTCCACGAAAGTGAGAAGAGCACAACTCCAAGCTTTGAGAAAGGAGTTCGAGCTTCTCGCTATGAAGGAAGGAGAAAAGGTAGACATCTTTCTGGGTCGAACCTTAGCTATAGTGAATAAGATGAAAACTAATGGTGAGAACATGGAGCAGAGTACAATTGTAGGGAAAATTCTTAGATCATTGACTAGGAAGTTTAACTATGTTGTTTGCTCGATAGAAGAGTCAAATGATTTGAGCATGATGAGCATTGATGAGTTACATGGAAGCTTGCTGGTTCATGAACATAGGATGCTTGAAACACAAGAGGAGGAGCAGGTGTTGAAAGTGTCTCATGATGAGAGAGTTAGCAGAGGAAGAGGTCGCGGTGCGTTTCGAGGAGGTCGCGGCAGAGGTAGAGGAAGAGCTGGACTAAACAAAGCATTGATCGAATGCTACAAGTGTCACAATTTGGGTCACTTTCAGTACGAGTGTCCAGAGTGGGAGAAGAGAGCCCATTATGCTGAGTTAGAGGATGATGATGAGTTGTTGTTGATGGCGTATGTGGAGCAAAACAAGACCAAAAGAGAAGATGTGTGGTTCCTTGATTCCGGATGCAGTAACCACATGACAGGAGACAAAGGGTGGTTCTCGGAGTTAGAGGAAAGTTTCAATCAAACAGTGAAACTTGGAAACGATACAAGGATGGCTGTGATAGGAAAGGGAAGTATAAGAGTCCAAGTCGGTGGCATCACTCAGGTGATATCTGATGTTTATTACATCCCAGATCTAAGAAACAACCTATTGAGCGTAGGACAACTCCAAGAAAGAGGTTTAGCCATCTTAATTCATAATGGAACTTGCAAAGTGTTTCATCCTAGCAGAGGTGTGATCATGGAGACAAACATGAGAGGTAATAGAATGTTCTATCTGCTAGCATCTAGAGCATCAAAGAATCCAATGTGTCTTCAAGTGGAAAACATTGCTGAGAAAGAAGCTCATTTGTGGCATTGTCGATTTGGGGATCTAAATCATGATGGTTTAAGAATGTTATCTTAGAAGAACATGGTGATAGGTCTGCCTTCTCTCAAGCCCACTAAAGAGGTATGTGCTATTTGTTTGACTGGAAAACAGCACAGAGAATCAATGCCGAAGAGAAGCTCTTGGAGAGCTTCAAAACAACTCCAACTAGTGCATTCAAACATATGTGGTCCTATCACACCAATCTCACACAGTGACAAGAGGTATATCTTGACTTTTATTGATGATTATTCTCGTAAAACATGGGTATATTTCTTACATGAAAAGTCAGAAGCATTCAACTCCTTCAAGAATTTCAAAGTTAAGGTGGAGAAAGAGACAGGAGAATTCATAACCGGACTAAGGACAGATCGGGGTGGTGAGTTCAATTCATCGGAGTTTACAGATTTCTGTAAAACACAAGGTATCAACAGGCCATTGACTGCAGCTTACTCTCCTCAGCAAAACGGAGTCGCAGAGAGAAAGAACAGAACCATTATGAATGCGGTTCGGTCTATGCTGAGTGAACGACATGTTCCAAAAGTGTTCTGGTCTGAAGCAACTCGGTGGTGTGTGTACATTCAGAATCAGAGTCCGGAAGAGGCGTGGAGTGGAAGAAAATCAGTGGTTGAATACTTCAAGGTGTTTGGATGTGTCGCTCATGCTCACATACCAGACCAGAAGAGAAAAAAACTAGATGATAAGAGCAAGGAGTGTGTTTTTCTGGGGGTAAGTGATGAGTCTAAAGCTTGGCGGCTATATGATCCAGTTTCTAAAAAGATCGTTGTGAGCAAAGATGTGGTTTTTGAGGAAGACAAAGGTTGGGATTGGAGCAGAACTAATGAAGAACTAAGAGATGATATTTTGGAGTGTGAAGATGGTGGTGATCAAGTCAATGATCAAGGGGAAGAAGAGAGAACAACTGTTGAAGATGGTCTCACTATGAATTCACCGCTGATACACAGTAACTCACTTCTAACTTCAAGCCTGCAACAATCTAGTGATGGTGCTAGTAGCTCAGCCATAACAAAGGCTACACGTGAGAGGAGGGCACCAGCCTGGATGGCGGATTATGAGACAGGGAAAGATACCATTAATGGAGCTGAAGAGGACATGAATGCGTTAATGTTGATGATGATGGTAGAAGAAGCCGATCCGATTTGGTTTAAAGAAGCTGTGAAACAGAAAATCTGGAAAGATGCAATGGAAAGTGAGATTGAATCTATTGAAAGAAATCACACTTGGGAGCTTA
Source organism: Arabis alpina (assembly GCA_900128785.1). Classification (NCBI taxonomy): domain Eukaryota; kingdom Viridiplantae; phylum Streptophyta; class Magnoliopsida; order Brassicales; family Brassicaceae; genus Arabis; species Arabis alpina. Next base: position 31,875,504 of record LT669791.1, read on the forward strand.
CAACATTACCAAAAGGATTCAAACCCATCAGAGTTAAGTGGGTGTACAAAACCAAGCTCAATGAAGATGGAGAAGTTGAGAAGTACAAAGCGAGGTTGGTTACGAAAGGGTACGCTCAGTGCTACGGCGTGGATTATACTGAGGTGTTTGCCCCTGTCGCAAGACTTGATACCATCCGTACCATTCTTGCCATAGCAGCACAGTCGTGTTGGGAGGTGTACCAACTTGAAGTAAAAAGTGCCTTTCTACATGGAGAACTTAAGGAGGATGTCTATGTCATGCAGCTAGAAGGGTTCGTTAAAAAGGGAGAAGAAGAGAAAGTTTACAAACTGAGAAAGGCGTTGTACGGGCTTAAACAAGCACCGAGGGCTTGGTACAGTAGAATTGAAGCTTACTTTCAACAAGAGAACTTTGAAAGATGTCCCAGCGAGCACACTTTGTTCACGAAAGCAAAGGGAGGTAATTTCTTAATTGTCAGCCTTTATGTTGATGATTTAATTTACACTGGCAATGACAAAGACATGTGTGATGAGTTCAAGAGGTCAATGATGTTGGAGTTTGAGATGTCTGATTTGGGTAAGATGAAGCACTTCCTTGGAGTAGAAGTGAAGCAAGGTCAAGATGGAATCTTCATTTGTCAACGAAGGTATGCAAGAGAAGTATTGGAAAGGTTTGGTATGGGAGATAGTAATGCCGTGAAGAATCCTATCGTACCGGGAACGAAGCTGTCGAAAGATGAAAACAGAGTCAAAGTTGATGAAACGATGTTCAAGCAGGTGGTAGGAAGTCTAATGTATCTAACTGTGACAAGACCGGATTTGATGTATGGGGTTTGCTTGTTGAGTAGGTTCATGGCCAATCCGAAATTGTCACATTGGCTTGCAGCAAAGAGGATCTTACGGTATTTAAAGGGTACAATTGAGCTGGGTATTCTCTATAAGAAAGGCGAAAGCGGTTTGAAGTTCACCGGTTATACTGACAGTGACTATGCGGGTGATTTAGAAGATCGAAGAAGCACATCTGGCTTTGTGTTCATGATGGCATCTGGAGCAATCTCATGGGCATCCAAGAAGTAGTCGGTTGTTGCTCTCTCCACCACAGAGGCAGAATACATAGCAGCAGGTGCTTGTGCGTGTCAGTGTGTTTGGCTCCGAAGACTGTTGGAACAGATTGGGTTTGAAGAGAAAACAGAGACAGTGATTATGTGTGACAACAACTCGACCATTCAGTTGTCTAAGCATCCGGTTTTTCATGGGAAGAGTAAGCATATTGAAGTGAGGTTTCACTATCTTAGAGACTTAGTGAGTAGCAGAATTGTTAAGTTGTGTCATTGTCCAACGGAGAATCAAATTGCAGACATTTTCACGAAGCCACTGAAGTTGGAGCAATTTGAGAAGCTTCGCGGAATGCTTGGAATGATTGGTGCGTCTGAAGTAAGCTAAGTTCGGTGATTTAGCTTAAGGGAGGGATTGTTGGTTTATTGTGTGTTTGAATGAGTCTTGGTCATGGGTCACTAATGTCCGAAGTCTTAGGAGAACGTTGAGTAGTTGTTTCCGTATTTTCAGTTGCTTCAGTTTAGTTGTTCAGTTTCCTGTAAGGCTTTATAAAGCCATCGTTTGTTATTGAATGAAGTGTCCTTTTCAGAAATCTCTTGTTATCAAAGTTACAATACAAGCAAGACTAGAACACAACACGATCACATATACATAAACCAATTAGTAACCTCCTATTGCGAATCAAAGGTACCTCAACAAACTTAGCACTAGACTTCACACTTTGGCCTTACACCAAAGACGACGGGAGAAGAACAAATCACTTACCACGCCACTAATGAAATCCCTCAACAAAGAGGGAAACAATACTACCCGGTTGAACAGCAAACAGCTAGGAGAACAAAACAAAATCGGATCTGGAGAGCACCACATGATCAAACAAAGAACCAGAACCTGCAAATATGGCCTACACACCACCATAGAGCACAAAGATAAACTAAAAAGCCTTGACCTGATACATCCGGAACCACCCAAATATGGTCTCATATACTTTCGTTATAACGAGTGTTTTTTTTAATCATAAAAAAATGAGTAATTGACATTGAAACGATAACTGTTCTAACATATTTACTTAATCAGATCCAATCTGGGTCAAAATCGAATTGAATAAACAAAAGGGAAAATCAAATTCAAATTTAACCCCAAATTAAACCCTACCATCTTTCTTTCTACATCTCTCTCAATTCAAAACCGTTACATAGAGAAAGCTAAATAGGATACAGCGAAGGAATCAAATCGAAATCATTACTTTATCGGAGCTTTACAAGACACAATCACTCATAAACCGTACAGAAAAGTGTCTCTATTTTTGCTTACAATTCCCTTCAGATTCTAACCCACTTTCTCTCTACCGTAAACCTAATCGAATCTTAGCCAACAAGTCCTCAATCAGACTTGTTGGCTAAGATTCGATTAGGTTTACGGTAGAGAGGGTACCAAAGTGGCTTAAGATCTGAAAGAAATTGTAGGCAAAAATAGAGACACTTTTCTCACTGGTCTATGAGTGATCATGTCTGGTAAAGCTCCGATGAGATAATAATGGATCAGAAATTTATGAGGGACAGAGTTGAATTGTCCAATCTTGAGATTCGTGCTAAGCAATTCATAAGCAAATCTTGAGAACGATGGATTTTGGAGGCTGAAGACATAAGGAGAGAGGTTTGGCTTGGAGAAAAGGATATATTTTAGGATTTTATAGAAAAAGGAGGACGAAAAAACGTCTTAGGGTTTCCAAAAAAAAGTGGAGAAAAATAATCGATCGTATCCCCATTGATTCTTCTTTCCCAAATCACTGTCGACTAATTCCATTTTTAATTTATTTTAAAGAATATACATTCACAATATCAAGGAATGTATATATGCAACTTAAATTCTACAAACTAAAAAGCTTGGAGCCACAAGATGCACATCATTTTTCTCCAACCACAATACTCTATTCAATAGAGCTGGAACAAATTCGATTGAGAGATGCTTACATAATTAGTTCAAATTGACTCATAATATTTAGAGGTCTCTTAGACTTTGTTTGGTGTTCTGATCTATAACGCACAAGCATCTACTTATTTCAGGTCATTGCAAGAAACAAAAACATTACAGTTACATTTGGTAAAATCTTTTGAAAAAGTTAGCTTGCTCAAAAGATCTTACTGTATGTGAATCTTTTAGAAAAGATGAAGAGACACTTTAAGTTTGTTCTGTTTCCATTTTGGAAGTGCATAGAATTCGGGTTTTGCCATTTTGAATATTTCTTCAAACTCTTTCTCTGTTAAGTATGCCTGAAAAGAAAAAATTGCATCACGTGTCATGTGTTATACATAATATACACTAATTTTCAATATCGAATTGCACTATTACTTCTCTTCTTGTTGCATCTACATCTATCACTGGCTCCTGAGAGCTGTTTGTACGAATATGAAAGTGACTCTAGGCTAGGATCGAGATTGATTCCTCCGAGTGGATTCTCTTTAGAAATATCTGAACTGGAGCTCACAGATCCTGCATCAGAAATCAGTGTTTTGATATGAGTGTTCGAGCATCAAAGAGCTTAGTTGCAATTATAACATTGAATCCGGTAGTAGAGAAGATTGATATATGTTGTTGTTGCTGCGCTGCATTCATATGAAAAGCTTTTTGACAACTGGAGTCGAGTTGCAGCTATGGAGGAGAAAGAAGCGGAGGAGGAAGAAGGGTCGGAGTTTAAGACACAGACCAGAAGAACGACCGTGAACATACAAATCGAGACGGGCGTGAGGATTGCAATGAGTTCTTCGCCTAATGACTCCAGAATGCTTCTGGGTCTTTCGTTTCGATTTTCTCAGGTCAAATTCGATGATGAAGCTCAGAAAAATAATGGTCCAGTTTGACCTGCGAAATGTTACGGGAACCGTACATCAGAGAGTAGAGGATGATCACGAAGGTAGAAGGATCAACCCGAAGTAGAAAGATTCAAAGTGGAAGATGAAGATCAGAGATTTGAGAGGGAGATAATTGTTTATGTTAAAACAACAATGCCAAAGCGTACATATATTGTAATTGGTATAAACTAACCAATCACGACCGGTTTAGCTCTGGTTGAGAACGGAAACCCTAAAACGTTTTTTAATCCCCTTTCTTTCTATAAAACCCTACAATGTATCCTTTTCCTTAATTATCTTCTCCAAATGAAAACTGTTTTCTAATGTCTACAGCCTCCAAAGATTCACCGAGTCTCCATATTGTCACTTCCTCATGGTTTGCTTCTGAATTGCTTAGTACGAGTCTCAAGATTGGACCATCCAACTACCGGACACCGATTACTCATAAACAGTATCTAAAAGTGTTTCTATTTTTACTTAAAATTCCCTTCGGATCCTAACCCACTTTGATACACTCTCTATCGTAAACTTAATCAAACCTTAGCCAACAAGTCAAGTAATAATAGATTTGAGGTTATTTCACTTCAGATCTATTATTACTTGACTTGTTTGATAATGTTCGATTAGGTTTACGAGAGTATACTAAAGTGGGTGAGGATCTGAAAGGAATTCTAAGCAAGAGACACTTTTCTGTACGGTTTATGAGTGATCGTGTCTGGTAAAGCTCTGATAAAGTAAAGTAATGATGGAGAGTTGGATAGTCCAATCGTGTTATAAGCAATTTATAAGCAAATGACAATATCGAGATCGCTTCTCTTTTCTCCTTGGAGAAGATTATTAAGGAAGAGATACATTCTAGGGTTTTATTAAAAAGACAAAAAAACGTTTTAGGATTTCCAAAATAGTGGAGAAAATTAATTGATCGTGCCCTCTATTCATTTTTATTTCCCAAATCAGTGTTGATCAATTCCATCATCGAATTATTTTACAAGTTCTTTCAGTTTTTATTTTGTTTCATTTTATTTTTGTGAGCATTACTCATGCACTACACAACGTCGTAGCTGTACAGTATCAAGGAATGTATATATGCAAACTAAAAAGCTTGGAGCCACAAGATGCACATCATTTTTCTCCGACCACAATACCGTATTCAATAGAGCTGAAACAAATTCGATTGAGAGATGCTTACATAATTAGTTCAAATTGACTCATAATATTTAGAGGTCTCTTATACTTTGTTTGGTGTTCTGATGTATTACGCACAAACTTATTTCAGGTCATTGCAATAAATTGTAACAAAACGGTTACATTTGGTAAAATCTTCTTAAAAAATTAGCTGCTCCAAAGATCTTACTGTATGTGAAGCTTTTAGAAAAGATAGAGAGACATTTTAAGTTTGTTCTGTTTCCATTTTGGAAGTGCATAGTACTCAGGTTTTGCCATTTTGAATATTTCTTCAAACTCTTTTTCTGTTAAGTACGCCTGAAAAGAAAAAATTGCATCAAAGTTCATGTGTTATACATAGGATACACTAATTTTCTACATGGCATTGCAGTATTACCTCTCTTCTTGTTGGATCTATATCTATCACTGGCTCCTGAGAATCAACTCTGAGCTGTTCGTACGAATATGAAAGTGACTCTAGTCTAAGATCGAGATTGATTCCTCTGAGCGGATTCTCTTTAGAAATGTCTGAACTGGAGCTCGACTCTTCTCTCGCCGCTCCTGCATTGGAAAATCAGTGTTTTGATATGAAATTTCAAGCATCAAAGGGCTTAGTTGTAATTATAACATTGAGGAATCGGATAGTCGAGAAGATTGATATATGTTGTTGTTGCTGCTGCGCTGCATTCATATGTCAATCATATGAAAAGGTTGACATATGAAACCTTACCATCACTAGAATTCACTGAAAGAGATTCTGCGAAAAGCTTTTTGACAACTGGAGTCAAGTTGCTGCTGCTTCCTCTGTCTTCCGCAGAGCTCAAACTTGAAATATTTTCGCTAAAGCAAGGTGATACTCCTCGCTCTGATCCATTTGAGTTCACAGATCGACTTGGTGAATCACGTGATGAGTTATCCTTCGAACGTGATCTCCACGGACTTCCACTAGATCCCTGAAAGGAAAAATGATCTAGCTACTTAAAAACCACATTGATCATTCTAATAGTTTTCTATCAAAACATTGGTCTTTCTAAAGGAAGTGCATCATTGGCTTGTAATTTGTAGGCCATTATTGTGAAGACGTCTCAAGTAACTACGTTCTTGTGACTTTGACATACCTTATTGCCTGTTGTCTTTTCTTTCAGACTAGCAAGCTTCCTTTCAAATGAATTACCATGCATCTGTATTGTTCCATGCATAATATAAAAATTTGAAAGTCAGTAGACTACTATCAAAACATTTGAGGTGACTTCAAGATGGAAAGAGATGCCTTACCTTTGCTTTACCAGGAACCCACTCAAAGAAACGGGTGAAAAATGGTGGCTCGTGGCCTTCTGTGACAACATATACAGGAGTCCTCACGGTTAAACCTTCTTCCAGAATATCCATCTCTAGGAATTTCTGCAATCTCACAAGTAGAATGGACTAAGAAAAAAAAGAAAAAGGAAGGCGTTTTCAATAACACCGGGTTTGACAAATAGAGAGGATAATTACCAGACCAAGAGTCAGCGCTTGTTGCTTTGACTTAATGTTTGAGTGTAATCCAATCCAAACATATACTTCACTTTGGCAGTCCAACAGTAATACATCTTCAGTAGTCAAATCGTCTTGCACAAAGTTGTATACTTCTTTCACCTACAAACCATGTAGCGAGTGGATTTCATATAAGAACATTCCGAGAGCTGATCTGTAATCACTTCAAAGATAGCATTAATACACACTTGAAATTTTACCTTGAGTACCTCTGAACAGAAGAGCCAAACCAGTCATGGAACATTCTTACGTTAGGTATAATTATAACTGAACCATGGAAGAACTAAACAATAATGTAAGATGACAAAAAAGCAAACGGAAAGATGTTTACCATTACCTGAATTACAGGAACATGTAAATAAATGTGGTTCTTCTATTTGTTTTCTCATTTCCTTTTCTTTTGGATACTCTTCCTTCCCACCAAGTAAATTCCAAAATGTGTCTGGTTCATTTCCTTCCCTCATGGATATGGGTTGCCAAGACGTCTGCAGATGGAAAGGAAGATATCGTTACTAGTAATCCTTAACAAAGCTCTTATAAACCGGAACCCATGTATCACATGAACTTAGTATATAGCAGCTGACAGCTAAAGTTACTTACATCAAGAAAATAAAGCATTCGGTCAAGAATATCATGATCAGAGTCTGAGGAAAGGTTCCCAATCCAAGTGAAGATAGAAGCTTCATTTTGTAAAATGTAACAGTAGGATGAGTTCAAGGAGCTTGCTGCCTGTAGTGGAAGAAAATCGTTTGCTTAATGATAAGTCAAGAGCCAAAGACAGTACCATTATGAATTAGTGACAATTCAGAACAGCAGAAAGTACAAAAAACCCACTAGATTAACTTGAATTGCTTGCATGTTCCTTGGGCTTGTCCCTTGAACACGGAAAAGAGAAGCGTTGTTCTCATTAGATATTTCAACCTTGTTTGCCTTCTCTAGTAGAAACATTTTGTACCGTCTACTCAAACCACCCTGAAAAAAGTAACAATCCGTAACTTCAAGTACAAAAATTTGAGTCCATGAGTCTCAATAATAGGACAATCACATATCAATCAAACTAAAGTTCTAAATGTTCAATAAAGTATCGCAAACTCACCTTAAAAACAATCAGCGAGTGGAACATTGGAAAAAACCGAGCAGGTTCGTTTCCCTGATATATATGACACTGGATGAAGTATGTTGGAAGAAACAGGTCAGTTGGTTTACAGTGATGAACCTAAAATAAAACACAACAGAGTAAACCAGTGATCCTTTGACCTGGCTAGGAACTAACCATTACTGATTCACCCTTGGTTGAAGCAACAACGGCACTAGCATTATAAATGGCATCAATTCTATCTTGCTGCGATGAAGTGAAAAAACAGAAAAGTCAAGTTCACAAATGATTGACAGTAAAAGAAATGAAAAGAAACAACAGGGAAAGGCTACACCCTGCGTACCTGCATGCTTTCAGAACCTATCCATACATAAATTAGATTTTCAGTTCTTTCATTGTAAGCATATGTATACCACACTATATAGCAATCGCCGCTGAATAGCTTTGTCTGGTCAGGAATGGAAAGAAGAGAGAGCTCATCACCATCTACACGCCAAACCTGAAATTAATTAATAATCCCATTGATCAAGCTTATGCTCAGAAATGTGACAGTTTAGTCACTTGTATTATATATGAACTACTTTCAGGGTGTGTTGGCCGTTGGTATAGGGAGGTTCATCTTCTTCATCAGGAAGCTCCTCAACATCACATCCCTTCTGTTTGAACATCGCTGCATAAAAGTGTTTAGAGTTTTAGTTAGTATCTGACATCTGTATTTTTCCGGTACAACTTTTTTTGTCCTCTTTACAGAACCAAAGCAGTATGGAACATACCTGCCATTTTTCCTCGACATTCATTGTAAAAGTTAGACTCTGCAGTCTGCGGCCATTTATCGAAAAATGACTTGAATCTAGCATTTTCTAATCCTTCCGTTAGAAGTACTAGACTTGTGCTAGTCGAGCGTCCCTCCTTTCGTAGAAATTCCTATAGCACAACAACATGCCAAATCATATATTAGAGATAGCCTCTCAGAACTAAGAAAAACACAAGTCAGACGACAGACAAGGCTCCAAAGTCATGTGTAACAGTGAGATAGCCAATCCTGCTAGAAAATTCTACGATCGTGTTCCTCATTTTATGCCAATGTTCCTTCCGCAAACCAATTGGTGCCAGAAAGTGAAGTGCAGTCCCATATCAATCATTTTATAATACCAACAAATACTCACTTCTGAGGCTGAAATTGATGTCTTTCTTTCCGTGAGTGATGTTTTTCTTCCCATCCAAACAAATACTTCACTGACACAATCTAGCATGTAGCATTTGTTCTTTTCAAGCATATCTTTGTTCAAAGAACTTGCTCCGGTTGGATGTAGATTTCCCCGAAGATCTATCCTGTTGATAAAAGATCTTTAGATGATTATTGATGGTCTACCTTTGGCAACAGCTCCTCAGAGCACAAGCATTTCGGGTAGTGGTGCTATTTTGAAAAGAAACAAAGAAGCTGTGAGTGTATATAAAACTAAATATCACCAGAACATTTCTGCAGATGTAGTTAGAGTCTGTTCTTGGGCGGTAGAAGATGAAAACTTGGGAATGGGAGCATAACCACCAAAGAAAGACCAGAATTCACCAGCATCTGAATCACCTGAAAATTTTCCATCCTCTACAGAAAACAGAAATGATTAGATGTTGTTTTTACTTTTTACACCTCTCTTTTAGTCTAAGAAATGAAGTGGAAAAGAGAAAAATCTCACCGATAGTCGCCATCTGACATTTTCCGTCATGCTTGTTATCCTTTATATATTCCACAACCTCCAGAGCTTTAGCTTTCTCCTGAGTGCTTGAGTTACAACCGGCAAAGAGAAAAAGTTTTGATGCAGTATCGAGAATGAACACATCATCATGGTTCAGTGATGACCGGAGAAAAGGCACCTTGTGTAGATTAAAATCAAGGAAAATTAATCAAAATGTAGAATAAACTAACCACAAATAAATATATTGAAGCACTAGATTTGAAAGAACTTATAGGGAATCATATCTTTTCAAGTCTGCAACTTTATCCAAGCATAGACATGTCAAGCCTCATATACAACGTAATACTAGACGACATAAAAATAAATAATTTTGCACCAGTTAGTGCCCTCAAAGTTTCCTACTGAAACACTCCTTACCTCTTTAACACGGACAACATGGTCTCCTTTGCACATTAGCAAGGTGACATGGTATGTCTCACTAGCCAATCCAATTTGTGGCGAATAGTTCCCTTCAACAGGTATAATACAAGGTTTGAAGTATGAGAGAAACTTCTCAGTCTCTTGACCTTGAACTTCACGGTATTGCACCGTACAACTTCCAAGTGCTGCATCTAACTCTAGTGCCTTGTCAGATGCCAAAACTGAGTCCACCTTCAGATAAAATGGTAACCAATCAATCTTAATGTGCTACCCTCAAAAACACCAGATTTCAGTTGACATATACCATTCTGTTTCATAAAGAAGCAAAAAAAAACCTGATTTGCATCAATTCCTAGCCAATAGTGAATGTCATACTGGGCAGATTCCATCTTCCGCAGAACCGTCTACACAATATGCGGAAAAAAAAAACTCATTAGGCACACTATTTCAAAGTTATCACAAGTAGAGATTAGAGTCAGAGAAGCAGCTTACTCTGAGAAGAAGGTATGCATTTCCAGAGTGGAATTTTCCGAAACAAGACTTAGGGATAGAAATAAGGTGATTATTGTAGATGCACCAGATCTCCAGGCCACTAAAGACAATAATATAAAGCATAAGAGAAAACCCTAAACACAGAATGTTATAAACAAATGTTTACCCTTTGGTTCCAACACCTTGAAATGGTGAATCAATGTCTTTGCTTAGCCTAGACATTTCTTATCATCCTCCTAAAATCGAACACAGAAACGATGTTTTTCCTAGAGATGGACTTGCATTTACGTTTTCTGGGTCCCTGCAACTTTCTCGTACCAAAATAATTTCTCAATTAATTTCCACAGAGAAACAACTTTCCCAACCAAAAAAAAAAAACCTCAAATATGACGAGGATCTGAAATGTATCGTAAGAAAATAAAAGCAATGCAGAAATCTCCAGAAGATGGAAAACAACAAAAAAGGAATTTGAATCGAAACGTAGAAAAAGCAACAAGGAATCAACTGGAGATGATTGGTTGTGAATACTTACAGAGATTGAAGAAGCGATTTGGTGGAGACAAAAGAGAAAAAGGAGTTTCGAAAGGAGGTAATAATGAAATGCCTTTTTGAGCTGCGACAACAACAACACTGAGCCACCATGTGGGCCCCACCATAGGTGAGGTTCTAATTCAAACCAAAGAAAAAACGCGCCCTTTCCCCTTTTTCCTTACATTTTCTTTTCCTTTCCCTAATTTTCCGAAATAAAACATAACTGCATTTTCTTTGGAATATATATATTCTTCATACTATATACGAATATCTAATTGGATTATTTACTCCTATAGAAAGACTTATTTCATTTATAGATACTTTTGTTGAATGGTATATTTTTCTTATGGTTCTATCTTATCCCTAAACTAAACTATTAAACTAACCAAGCTTCTAATTCTCTCGCCTCATATCTTCTCTCTCCTCAATTTTTTCATTTTCCTTTTTTTTTTTTTTTTTTTTTTTGTCATCTGGTATTATTATTCATCCAAAGGTAACAACCGCAAGCGGAATACAAGAATTATAAGTTACAAACAGTCCAAACAAACGATCAATCCTCAGAACCAAAAGGCAACCAAAAGAGATCATTACAATTTGAAACAAACCGAGGATAAAATACTAAGAGCCAAACTGAATGTAAAGAAGCTAAAGCTGTATGCAGAAGGTGTTGATTGGTTGATCTTAAAACAACAAGTCGAGGCTACACATTTTACCACAGAAACACGTGAAGACCGGATTACAGAGGCAGAGCATGAACTCCAAACTACCTGAAGAGGTGAAAGAGCCACTGACCCAAACCAAATAACACAACACAAAGAGAGCCGATCAAAACACTCCAAAGGCGGGGCAAGCAACCGATTTGACAACCGCTTTTTATGATACAATCCCAAACCATCAGCTCCAAACTCAAAATGCCAAATGACCAACTTGAAAGAACAACACCAGTGATTAGAACCACAAATTCAACCAAGAGAGAACCACACACAAAGAAACCACAAACCACCTAAACTCAATTAGCACAAAGCCAACTACGATGCTATCTCCAAAGGGAAAAAAAGATACAAACAACCAAACGAACATTCCCCGCTAATAACTAATCAAAACAAACTACGGAAACAAGACTCATCAAACTAAAAGCCAAAATTCTGACCACCAAGAAGAGATACAACCTTTGACTAAGAAGATATCGAGCACCGGTTAACCGCTCATTGTCAAGAGTGAGGTTAAACGAGAACCATGGGGTTCTCGCATGTAGAAGACCCGCACACCCCCGCGTTATAGGTACACCAAAAACCTTCACCACGAGCCCGGACTAGACCCAAACCAACACGGGAAACATCCACCGAGTCAGATCTCAAAGCATAGGGAGAAAGATCCTTCAACTAACCTGAACAAAACTAAAAACATAAGGTAACACGCGAAGGAGGACATCACGGGAACCGACACCGGTGCTAAGGGAGCCACCGGCACCGGTCGAGGCTAAAGATGATGAAGAGAAAAAATCGCAAGCGGCGGCTGCTCATCTTCCTCTTTCATGATTATATTCCTCATTTTACAGAAAAATTCTTTAATCTTTGTGACTGCAATCCAAAGAAAAATCTACAAAATCGAATTGTGGATTTAGAGTGAAGTTGAAGAAGGTACATAACCATGGATAAGAAAACAGAGATTTTGTCTCGTCTGGCGGCGAATCATCTTCACGCGATTCAGTTCGAGCCTTTGAAAGCTACTTTGTTCGCTCTCAAGATTTCTCTTGTCTTATCTTCGAGGAATTGCGAGATTTGAAACTAATTTCTGGATTAATTCGGGATTCCTAATTCAGTTGTTTTTAATTTCTACTGTGGTTCTAATTGGAAGATAGGGTTTGGTTTTGATTAGAAAAATTGCTTTGTTGTTTGTTAAGCATCATTAACTTCAGGTCATTCGAATGAAATCCAGTGCCTCTTCTTTGTCGTGTTTTAGTTCTTGTGTATTTTGGAAACAAATAAATTCATGAAATTTTTCTTTTGTTTTTGCTAAAAAAACTCGTGTATTAGTTTCTCTTTTCTTCATCCATTTTAAAGCTTTTATCATGCCAACTTAAACTGAATTTGGAACACTCACAAGTAGCAATTATTTTCAAGTCACACATGTAATTATATTATGTGAGTAAACTCTATTCAAAGCAAGCATTGTTGGAGACGAAGCACTCTTGGAATTTGATGTTTGTTTTCATCTTTGTTAACCATTGCACAATTTATTCCACGAAAAAGACCATGTTCGAATAAAAATGGACAAATTTTTTTGGATGACATCAACAAAAACATAATTCGTGAACTTTTACTACATCCACGAGTGAGCATCCACAGATGATAATCATGAGTTTTTTTGTTTGGTTAAAATCTCGTGGATAGATAAATGTGGATACGCTTTTGACAACGTTTTTTTATCAAAGCAAGTTAGTAACAATGCCATAACTTTCTGTCCCTTTAGTGCAAAACAAATATTCATAAGCGCATGGAAAATGTGTTACTGTTAATTTTGTTGAGATATGCGAAAATCCCTAATTAAGGGATCAAAGCAACAACTCCCCGAGAAGAAAGAGACGACGGCTACCACGAGACTTTGTTGGTTTAATTTTGATGAGATCTCTGATGCTCTTACTCTATTGATAATCCAAGTTCTGTATTTGACAAAGAATCTTAGTTGGTTTTCTTTGGGATGGTGGCATGGTGCTATGTCAATTTTATAAACCAATCTTAATCAATTGCCCACGCAAATTCATCCACGCAAGATCCAAATCAAGATGTGGTTTTGTGGGATATTGTTTTGTAAACCCGCATGAAACCAAAAACTTGCTCACCTTTACCTCCTTTACACTACACCATTTTTCACAAAGTTGTAATCATATCTCATCCATAAAACAAACTCTACCAAGTCGTCGAACCTTCCCAAAAATCAGCAGTCTCATATGGTAACCATGACCACAAAAACTTGTACACAAAACAATATCCAAACGTTATGTTTATATAATGATTCTAAGTTCTAACTTCATCAAGAACTCGATCGGAAGAAGACGTATTGGGTTTTCAAATGAGACCGCAAAGCCACAAGGACATATCAAGAGCTCCATAGGAAGCTTCGCGGACAACGCCATCTTGTCTCTGAACCGTTGTTTCTTTCAATTATGACAAGAAGTACATAGGAATTTCGTTTAAATCAATAGCTAAACAAAAAGAAGATTCATAATTCTTAGATCAATCAGTCTCGGCTTTTTTCTAAAGGATTTTGATTGCTTAATTGATTTGAAAATAAAGAAGAAGTGCCGACTAAATGATGACCGTAGCGAAGAAGAAGGAGAACGTGACCATTACCATGTTTTCATAAAAGGGATAAAACAACACTGACCATAATTATCCACAGAGACACATCCAATAACATCTTATTCATGCTATCTGATCCAATCAAGATCCTTATAAGTTAAGAAGGTCAATTGAAAAAATAAAGGAGGAAGCAAAGAATAAAGAAACCTAAAGTGTGAATTGATCAAAAAAATTGTGGTCGTGAGGAAATTGTTTGAGACGTTAATGGCGGTGGAGCTCATGCCGGTGTCGGCGAGCCTTTAGATTCAAATGGAAAGCAAATCGTACATCACCGCCAGCGATCGTTTGTCATCTCCGGCGGAGAGCTTCTAACCATGGTGTTGCTTTTAGATATGAATCGTCGTTCCTTTCTTTATCTTCATATCTTCCTCGTCAAGAGTTCGTCGAGATATACCACTCCCATTTTCCTCCACTCACAACAGTCCAATTTTTTTAATTACCAACGGTTCAGATTGTTTTTAAACCAACTAAATCTCAGAGTTTGTCTCGTTCAGTTCAAGGGCAAAATTGTCCACATTTTGTCAAAACAATGCAAAATCAAGCAAGAAAGTACACCATCCCTCACAAGTATGTTTATGGTAGAAGAAAGTTGAAAAAGTATGTATAAGAGTAAATAACTTTATCTAATTTAGATATATACAAACAATAAAAGATTATGCAAAGACAAAGATTTACCTTCATTTAAGAAAAAATCTATTTAAATAATTTTATGTTAATTTATATCTATATTTGTATATATTTGGACCTTTTTTTTTTATAGTAACATTTATATATTACTATATTTTCATTAGCTAAAATAAAACTTTTCTATTAAGAATAATTAGCATCAATAATAGCCAAATGACCAAAAATTAAGAGTATAGTATATTGAAAATAAAAATTAGGCTTCTAACTGAAAATGACAAAAATACCCCTAAACACCTCACGACCGTCTATTCTTCTTTCTCCTCTTCAATATCACTTTTGTACTCACATCACTTTCTCCTCTCTGATATCCATTGATTTTATTGTTAGCTTTTTATTGTCTTCTTTGATATCAACTCCAACCACCATCGCCGCGACTTCCTCCACGCCTTCCTCTCTCCGCCACATTCCTCTCTTCATGTTAACCACTTCCTTTCTCAAATTTCAACCAATCCCAATCTGAAAAAGACGAGGGAAAAGGTGGAGAAGAAGAAGAGGCAATTTCTGGGGAGGAAGAAAAGACAATTTTATATTGGTCGGAGAAGAAGAAGAGGTAATTTCTGGATAAGCATTTCAACTATGTTGATAGTTAACTATATTGTTAACAAAAGTACTAATTATGTACAATAGTTAACTATACTTTATCATTTTTTTCCAGCTAATATAATCAATTTCCATGTTAGTATAGTCAGTGGCGGAGGCAGAATTTGTTTTCGACGGGGGCATAAATATTTTTTAAAATATAAAATTATTAAATAAATATGAAAACGATGCTGAAACTTTGTTTTAAGGTTCTAATCATCAATACAATGAATTTGAATTTAAAGATCTATCTTTCGGGGTCAAATGGACCATAAATAATTTAGTTTTGGGTTTTAAAATCTATTTTTGTGAGGTGTAGTTGAAAAAATAAAGGAGTGGGGGCAAAAAATAGTTAACAAGTGGGGGCATGAAATTTTAACTTTGATAATTAACACTAATTTACAAAATTTTATTGGTGTCATTGGCCCCCACCTTAATATGAGTGGCTCCGCCACAAAGTATAGTGAACTACTATAGTAAACTATATGTGTATTTGTATACCTGAATATCATTGGCTATTGTTAACTTTATAGTGAACTATCGAGTAACTCTATACATTTTATAGTGAACTATCTCAATTTATATAGTTAGATATAACTATGTATTGTTGACTTTATATATTAAAGCTAACTATCCCTTACCTTTATATATATATATATATATATGTATATATTATAGTCAACAATTGTTACAGTTTATATAGTTGACTACAATTAATTTTTTTTTCAGGACGTGAAGGAGGTGGCAAAGATATATTTTTAAAAAAGTGGCTGATTTTCAGATGCAGTGACAAATTTTTAGTGATTTCTTACCAATATTCATTAATCACATTATTGAAGATATTTTTGTCAAAATGTAACAACATAATGCTAGTGACCTAAATAGTTTTTAAGGTATGTTATATACTTAATTTCAGCACCAAAAACTAATATTCATCTAATTAACCCTATTAAGGTGTGTTGCCTAAATTTGCTATTTAGAAAATAAAGTTTTACATCCATAGTTGCATTAAATGAAATTCATATTTAATTTAGAGAGAATCATATATATAATTAGGGAGTCCTCTCTCCATCTAAGGTGTCCACATAGGCAAAAAAAAATTTAACAATTAATTTTAGTTTTAAGTTCATTTAGTTCATATTTATGTATATTTATTGTTATTTATAGCTACTAATTTTTTAATTAAATAAAAAAACGAAAAATAAGTCAATAAATTACTAAAAATAGAAATTAATATTTGAGTATTTACTATGAATTTATGATAACGATAAAAGTTTATATATTCAATTTCAAAAATTGGAAATATGTAAAACGAATATACATATAAGAAAAAGTGAATAAAAATATTAGCGACATCAAATAATCAAAGAAAAAGAATTTGGAGTGTCAAAAAATTGTTAAGAGGCTATTGGTTTTTTTTTGTTATGAACGCACTTACACCTATTCGTTAAAGAAGTACATGAGCATATTTGAACCAATGAGGGATGGACGTGTTAATATAAGAGGTGTTGATATAAAGATAAAGAATATATATTATTTCACTAAAAGGATATTGAACCATCTAATTAAAGATGAGATAATAAGATGAAAATTTAGGATATACGATTTTATTTATTATGTTATATAATTTTATGGAAGTATGAAAGAAAAATATGAAAGTGTTATAAGACTATTATTTTAAAGATTTAACGTATAAATTGGTGTAAGACAAAAAAAATCATGCATTGCTTGAGTTATGCTCTACTAAAAATAACTAAACAAAGTAACAAAAAATTGTAAATAGTTAAATCAAATTTTTTTCGTTAAGTTTAATAAATGCATCATACGAACCATATTTTAGGATTATTTGAGTATTTATTTTCGAATTAAAAATTACAATAATGAATTACTTTTATTTATATGGTCATTAGAAAATAATCAAAATATTACAAATTTATATATAAGAGCGCTGAATAGAAATGTTAATCAAAAATAATCAAAGAAAAAATAGATTCAATGATGTTAATTATTGGAGTATCGTAATTGAGTTTTAGCCGATTGTTAAGAGACTGAAGGCTTTAAAAAAAGAGGATGTATGATTTCACTAAAGGATATTGAACGATTTCACTAAAATAAGAAAATAAGGTGAAACTTTAGAATATAATATTTTATTCAAAATGTTATTTTCAGGTTTTGGAAGTAGAAAAGAAAAAAACTGAAAACGTTGTAATATCGTAATTTAAAATAAATAAAAAAATCTTAAATTTGATATATAATGTATAAAATTAATGGTCACATTATTCATAAATTGTACAGTAAAATATACCGAGAGTAATTTGTGATCTTTATGTAAAAATGTACGTAGTTCTACAAAAAGGCATTCCCTGACGAGCTTTTTTAATTCAATATTTGAATCAATGATTTTAAAAATCTAGAGAAACAAAAACTATTTTCGAAATGTTTAAGAAAACGTAAAAAAAATTATGTATAAATTAACTTTCTATAATTATATTAGTGTTTTGTGAAAAAATGACAAAAGTAAATATATTGGTTATATTTAGAATTTATTTGAAGATTGGATGAATTATTATGCAATAATAGATAAAATAATAAGTTCTCAAAAACTAAATAGCTATTTATTTAAAATCAAATACCAAATCAAAAGAATTTCAAAAAAAAAAATTAAAACAAATTAATAATTGAAAATATGATATTATAATGTGTAAATAAATGTAAAATATATATACTAACATAAAATACTTATTAATTCATGTTATACATGATATTGATAGAAAACATTGGAAAATAACACAAAAATATCAAAAGAAGCCAAACTCGGCGCGAGTCCAATCCTAGTAGAATAAATGATTTTCTGTCTTTCTCTAAAAAAAAAAACCCATAAGAATCTACAACTTTTGATTTATTGATGGAAGGAAACTGGATGCAGATTTCACCTTTCGGAGTACCCAGCTGCTAAATTTGTTCCCTTGAAGGTGAGACAACCAACAAACATTTAAACTAGAATTAGTGAGACTACCAACAAGTTTTCACCTCTAGTTCCTTTACATAGTTCTAGTAATTAACCAACACCGTACACTTAACGGTACATAAGAAGTTCATTTCACTACGATGATGATCTTGATATGATTGTAATACACAAGGTGGTGAAACAAATACAAAATTTGACTATGATTTTCTTCTTGAAAATCTGAAAACTTCACCAGAAATCGTTACACGAACACTGCCCATTTCTGAAATGGTGAAACCGATACCGGTCCCTCACTATTATCTCTCTGTCATAAAGTTGAGATACTAGCTTAGCAACAGAATGGCAATCTCCACACACTCTTAGATTCTTAATAACCCGAATTGCCTTTGGAGCCTCCGTTGATATCAGCCCATAACAAATCGCCAGCTTTTCGCTGTGCAGATTCAAAGATTGTTCCTTCATTTCTTCTTCATCGATGATCTGCAGAACCTGTGACATCTCTGGCTCATAACCATTCGACTTCAATCTCTCCATAACCTCATGTAACTTCCCGTACACCTTCTTAGACAT
This sequence comes from Arabis alpina, assembly GCA_900128785.1. Lineage (NCBI taxonomy): Eukaryota > Viridiplantae > Streptophyta > Magnoliopsida > Brassicales > Brassicaceae > Arabis > Arabis alpina. The sequence goes on from LT669791.1 coordinate 31,894,507, forward strand.
CGGATGAGTGTTGTCCCCAGAGAGAAACTCGTGAATCATTCCATCGATTTCAATTGAGCTGCATCCTGGCTCTTTCTTGAGTCCAGTGACTCTCATGTGCTTCCTCAGCTCAGAAACGCTTTCCCATTTTCCAGATTTAGCGTATATGTTTGATAGGAGCACGTGAGCGCCATCGTTCCTAGGTTCCAGTTCAAGCAAACGAGTACAAGCCATTTCAGCAAGACTCAGGTTGGCATGGATCTTACAAGCTCCAAGGAGCGCTCCCCAGACAGAAGCACTTGGAGGAATCGGCATCACCTCAATGAACTTCACAGCTTTTTCCAGATAACCTGAGCGACCAAGAACATCAACTATGCAAGCATAATGCTTGTCCTCAGGGACAATACCATAACTCGATTCCATTTGGTTGAATAAGGACTCAGCCTCATCCACCAAACCGCTATGGCTACACGCACAAAAGACATTGGTGAAAGTCACACCATTAGGCTTTACATTCGCCTCTTGCATTTTAAAGAACATATCAACGGCTTCATTTCCACATCCATGCATCGCCAAGCCACCAATCATTGCACTCCACACAAACACATCTCTCTTCTCTACAAAATCAAACACCTCACGCGCCTTTTCAAGATCTCCGCATTTCGAATACATATGGATCAGTGCACTTGTAACATAAAAATTCAACCTTATTCCATGCTTTTTGATGTAGCTATGAATCCATCTACCTAATTCCAGTGCCCCTACCTGGGCACATGCAGATAAAGTACTTACCAGTGTAATCTGGTTCAGCTTTGTGTTCTTCTGAAGCTGAAGCTCATGGAACACTAACAGTGCCTCATTAGGTTTACCATTCTGCTCATAAGCAGATATAAGAGCGTTCCAAGCGACAATATCCTTCTTAGGCATAGAGTTAAGAACATCTCTAGCTGCTTCGTAGTCTTCTAAAATAGCAAACCCATCAAGCATTGTTGTCCATGTGACATTATCTTTCTCCTCCATTTGATCAAACAGCCTTTTTGCATCCTCTATGCTTCCACACTTTGTGTACATATCAAGCATCGCATTAGCCAATGTCAAGTTCACTTTTACCCTGTTTTCTTCAATGTAAGAACAAACCCGTCTCCCAAACTCTAGATTCCGTATCTTTGCACAAGCAGACAAGACCCCAACCATAGTAACATGACTTGCCTTAACGTCCTCGGACTCCATCTTCTTAAACAGCTCCAAAGCCTTATCTGGAGAACCCTTTTGCACAAACCCAGTAATCATCGAATTCCACGAAACCACGTCCTTTTCTTGGATCGTAGTAAACACTTTACAAGCCGAATCTAAATCCCCGCAAGAGAAATAACAATGTATCAAAGAATTCGCAACGAAAACATCACATCCAACTGCTGACTTAATAGCCATCCCGTGAAGGGATTGACCAAGAGACAAAGACGAGACTTCAGCAGCCGCCTTGATGAGGAAAGGAAAAGTATACTTGTTCGGATAAGACTGGCTCTCGGAAACCATATCCAAGAAAACCCATATGCTCCGAAGAGGGTCTGGTCCAGAAGCATAAGCACGGATAAGGGTGTTCCAAGAGAAAGAATTTGGTTGAGGAATTTGATCAAACACCTTGCAGGCATAATCGAGACTCGCGAAGGGAGAGAGCGCAGCGATGGCGAATAGCTTACTAGCTGAGTAAGGGTCGTTAAAGAGACCAGTACGGACCATGTGAGCATGGATTTGCTTCAGTTGTCGGAGATCTGCACATCGGTCGATCAGAGAAATGGTGTGGCGGGAGCGTTCGTTATTGGTGGTTGGATGATTCGGATTGGACAAGGATGGGTGACGTGGCAGAGATAGAGGTTGTGATGTGGAGAAGGTAGCCATGTGTTTTTGTGACCATCTTCGTAACTACTTCTTTTACATTATAAAGCGATTGTGAGTTTTTCAAAATTTTCTTTTATTATCAAGGGAGACTTACTAGAACAACCTTCTTAGATGTTGGGTTCCATTTTTAGTTTTTAATTACTGGGGCTATTTTCGAGTACGTTTTACTTTTTTTCCTTTGATAACAAAAAACGTATTTACGAAAATGACATTACTAAAGCGGGGCGCATAGGCGCGAAAATTTCCCGCCTAAAACAAATAAGTCTACGCTATGTGGTGGTAGACTTATTTTTTTATCCGTAGACTTATTTGACGAGCGGTAGACTTATTTGACGAGCGGTAGACTTATTTTGTCTTCTTTGGTGGTAGACTTATTTGGGAACGGTAGACTTATTTTCTTTGCGGTAGACTTATTTTCCCTTAGCGGTAGACTTATGTTTTGCGCTAGACTTATTTTCTCTGCGGTAGATTTATTTCCGTAGACTTATTTTCAGCGGTAGATTTATTTTTCTTTGATGGTAGATTTATTTTGATTGGTAGATTTGTTTCCTTTGGTGGTAGATTTTTAGACATAGTGACGGTAGACTTATAGTTATTTATAGTGACGGTAGACTTATTTTAGTAGCGGTAGACTTATAGTTTGCGGTAGACTTTTTTATCGTGGTGGTAGATTTATTTTGTATTTAGTTGTGGTAGACTTGTTTTAGTAGTGGTAGACTTATAGTTAGCGGTAGACTTATTTCGTATTTTCGGTCAACGAAACCAACCGTTGACTGGTAGACTTATTTTTTTAGGATCAATGGTGGTAGACTTATGCGTTTTTAGCGATATAAGCGATATATTTGTTTTTACCCAGGTCTAGTGATGGTAGACTTTTCATCAAACTTAGTGACGGTAGACTTTTTTTCATATTAGACATTTGGTAGACTTATTGTGATAGCGGTAGACTTATAGTACTTGGTGGTAGACTTATTTCCTGTTTAGGAAACTATAGTGGTGGTAGACTTATTTGGCTGGTAGACTTATTTCCTGAAAACCGGACCGGGGGTCGGGCCGGGTTCAACCGTGAACCGGCCGACTACCCGGGTTGGGTTGACCCGGGTTTGAATTGTTTTTTTCTTTTTTTTAAAAAAAATTTACATTTTTTAACATTTTTCATATTTAATTTTTATAATTAAAATTTATAAAAACAAATACTAGTTTTGAATTTAGTTAATTTTTATTATTGTTTAATGTTTTAATTTGTTTTTCATATAAACTAACTATTTTTCATTAAATTTTGTTTTTGAATAGTTTTTTGTTATTAAAATGATTTTTCTCATGACTAATATTTAGAAATATGTTTATTTAAAAGTTATATTATATATTTGGATATTATAATTATACAAAAACTATATATATTATATATTTTCATATATTTGGATATTATACTTATACAAAAACTATATATATTATGTATTTATATATATATATATTATTATTTTTAAAAACACTATTAAACCCGGTTCGACCTATATCATGCAAGTGATGGTAAATTTATATACAAGTGGTGATATATTTAGTATGTACTATATTTTCATATATTTTTTTCTATCTTTTCGTATGAACTCGTACTCGTGTTTGAACTCGTACTCATGTTTTCAGGATTTTGTAATGGTTACAGAGATTGTTTTAGAAGTCATGTTTTAACCATACATAAATGTTGTCAATTCATTCATTACACTACAAAAAAATGTTTATAGATGTCTACCATAATGTTTGAATCTCTTTGCAAAAACTCTACCATAACAATTGTATCTTATATTACAAATCAGAACGTGTGTGTCTCATAAAAATCTACCATCTTCATGATCTTTTGGATGTTCTTTACAATCTTCATGCGGTTACGCATTGCACGTACAAAGAATACCTGTAAAGAAATTCATGGAAATTAGAACATCATGGAAAATAAGTCTATCATCGAGTAGAAAATAAGTCTACCATCAAACAGAAAATAAGTCTACCATCAAACAAAAAGAAGTCTATCATCGAGTAGAAAATAAGTCTACCATCAAACAAAAAATAAGTCTACCATCGAACAAAAATAAGTCTACCATCAAACAGAAAATAAGTCTACCATCAGACAGAAAATAAGTCTACCATCGAATAAAAATAAGTCTACCATCAAACAGAAAATAAGTCTACCATCAAACAGAAAATAAGTCTACCATCGAATAAAAATAAGTCTACCATCAAACAGAAAATAAGTCTACCATCAAACAGAAAATAAGTCTACCATCAAACAGAAAATAAGTCTACCATCAAACAAAAAATAAGTCTACCATCAAACAGAAAATAAGTCTACCATCAAACAAAAATAAGTCTACCATCAAACAGAAAATAAGTCTACCATCAAACAGAAAATAAGTCTACCATCAAACAGAAAATAAGTCTACCATCAAACAAAAAATAAGTCTACCATCAAACAGAAAATAAGTCTACCATCAAACAGAAAATAAGTCTACCATCAAACAAAAATTAAGTCTACCATCAAACAGAAAATAAGTCTACCATCAAACAAAAATAAGTCTACCATCAAACAGAAAATAAGTCTACCATCAAACAAAAAATAAGTCTACCATCAAACAAAAAATAAGTCTACCATCAAACAAAAAATAAGTCTACCATCAAACAAAAATCCAGATCTGGAAAAAATCCAGATCGGGAAAAAATCCAGATCTAGAAAAAATTCAGATTTGGAGCAAAACGTGATTTTACAAAAATTCAACATACCCAAACGAAACCGGTTAAAATCAAGAGATTACCTCTATACAACGCACGAAAACGAAACCCCAACACTCGCCAGAACTTTCCTTCGCCGGAATTTCGAAACCTATGAACGAAGAACATATTGAAGTTCATAAATCCGAACTCAAGACACTCGTGAATGATAGAGAGGAAGATAACTCATGATTTGTTTCAAATCTTACCGTTAAAAGCAACGAATTTCGTCGCCGGAGAAGAAGTCGCGATTTGAGTCGCCGGAGAGAGGAGTCGCCGGAGAGAGAAAGAAGAAGATGAAATCTGATTTTTTTTTTTTTTTTTTGGCTTTATGTTTTTTTTCTTTCTCAATGGCATTTTTGTTAATAAACGAATTTGAAGTATTTTTAATGTCTTTGTAACCTTTTTTAGCTCAAAAAATAAAAACTCAAAATTTAAAGGTTGTTTGAGTAAACCATACATCTAAAAAGGTTGTTCTAGTAATTATCTCTATTATTAACGGAATGTTGTTATAAACGCTCACAAGATGTTATACACTTTACTCTTTTGTAAATTATTATGCCCAAACGTTTCATTGTTCACATTACTATTTATGCAGATATTTACTTTAAGAGGAATTGCAAACATATCACTTTTGAATTACCACTTTTCGTCCCTGTCACGCTGAAAATTGGTTTCACAAAAATGCCACCAATTTTCTCCAAGAAGACAAAATTAACCCTTGCAAAAACACAGAGGTTTCAAAAAAAAATTCATTTTTCGGATTTTTTCTCTCTCTCTTCCTCTCTCTTCTCTTTCTCTCTACAACGACAATGAAGATTTTGAGATATCTTTGCTTCTCTCTTCTTTTTCTTTCTCTATCTTCTCTTTCTCTTCAACAATGAAGATCTTTTTCTCTTTTTCTATGAAATCGAAGAAGGCAAAACAAATATCAAATACCTCTCTCTCTCTCTCTCATATAGATCTAGATATGATTTTGTGAGTTTTGTTGTAAATCTACGTTTATTTGATTTGTGTCTTCTTCTCTATGAGGTTGAAGAAGGCAAAACAATATAGATCAAGATTCGATTTTGTCAAATTTTGTTGTAAATATGGGATTATTTGATTTGTGCCTCTTTCTCTATGAGGTTGAAGATACAAAACAAATATGAATAGATATCTCTCATATAGATCCAGATCTAGATCCGGATTTTGTCATTTTTTGTTGTAAATTTGGTTTTATTTGATTAGTGTTGCAAATATGGGTTTTTGATTCGTTTTTGGTAGAAATTATGGTTCTAAATCTGAATTTTTGATTATTTCTGGGTTTTCACGGATTTTGTTTTTTTTTGTCACTGGTCCTTATAATTTTTTGTAAAGTTTAGAAGCATTTTATGTAGTTTATAAACGTTTTGTACAGTTTATAAGGTTTATAAACCTTAAACATATTTCTATGGTTTATAAGTAATTTGTGTGGTTTATAAGCATTTTATAAGGTTTATAAACATTTTGTACAGTTTATAAGCGTTTTAGAAAAAAAATTGTAATACATTTTTAAAAGTTTTATAATGTAAATAAAAACCCGAAACCGTAAACCTACCACAAAACATATACCACAAGTGTAAAATACTTAACCCAAACTCAAAATTTTAAAACTTTTTGGTGTTTTGCGTCTAGGTTTGCATATGAAATTTAACAAAACTTTATAAACATTTTTTATGGTTTATAAACTTGCTTGTAAGGTTTATAAACGTTTTGTACAGTTTATAGTCATTTTAAAGAGAATTGTAAGACAGTTTTAAAAGTGTTATAATGTAAATAAAACCATAAACCCTAACCCTACTCCTAAAAACTATACCCTAAATGTAAAATAGTTAATCCAAACCCAAATATTTTAAAAATATTTTTGTGTTTGCGTTTGGGTTTTCATATGTACTTTTTTTCTAGAATATTTTTTTTTTTTAAATCCATAAGATAAAAAAAAGTCTACAAGATCCAATTTCGTATTCGTGTTTTGCTCACCATCAATTTATTCCGGAATTTTCATATAGAAGAATATGAAATTTGGTTTATTGGAAGAGAGAGATAAAAATAAATCTAATAGAAAGAGAGAGAGGGGAGAGAGAAAAAAGAAAAAGAAAAAAAAATCTGACATGAAGAGAGAAAGACAGAGAAAAAAATAGTTTTAAAAAATATTTGAGAGAAAGACAAAGAAAAAACAAATCGTGGAGAGATAAAGAGAAAAAGAAAAAAATTTGATTTAATAATCATTAAGGGTAATTTGAGAATATTTCTAAAAAATTGAGGCATTCTAGTGAAAGTTCTTTTACATGTTGCATTTTTGCAAAGTGGCATGTTAAAAGTGGCAATTCTGAAAATTTCTTTTCACTTTATCCACATAAAAAATCAAATATCTCTAATTTCTCAATATAACTAGGATTTTGCCAGCGTGTGTGCACGAATATCACGTTTTATAACAAATATTTTACTTTTTTGTGGTTAAAATAGATTAAATCGAACTTGTTATTAGTAAACCGATGGAAACCGAGCCAGAATACAAAACAAATTTTGCAAGGATGTTAGCGTTTAAGTTTTTGGATAGCGGAATGAAAAAGAAAGAAGTGATATATACATCGATGGCGAGAAAATATATCCTGGAGAATCCCGTAGCACTCGACATGGAGGATTCATTTGTTGATAAACGTGATGAGTTGTTTTCAATTCGTTACGACAGTGTGAATCTAGAGTCCTCAATCCATCGCTTGGACTAAAGCCTCTCGAACCGCCATTAGATGGTTTGCCATTTGATCAAACCTTTTTGATCCATGGTCGATGATTTATCTATCAGGGTTGCAGATAATCCAGTGCAGACCCGTCTCGGCTGTATCATATCTCCAAGCGGCATCAGAGAAGATTCTTAAGCCGGTTGTTTGTGTACTTGAGTCTTGATCTTCACAGTGAAGAAGCGCCTTTGTTGTTGATTCTTGCGCCAGATTCCACTGTCTGGTAACATAAATTGCTTTGACGATCGTGAAGATGCGATTACCGAAGATATTATTGAACATTTTAATATAAACTCACTTTTGTGTTGTACATTTTACATCGAAGATTGTATGAATTAAAATGGTCGATTCGACGAAACTCCTTAATTTGAAAAAACAATAAACCCTTATTTGAAAGTGTAAACCCTCACAACTTTATGTTAAATGTTAATGATTTAAAAGATGAACTTTGATATATTTCAATAGATTTATCTAAGAATAAGTTTCAGTTTCAAATCAATGAAACATTTTTGTCTCAACTAAAAAATATATATTAATGACGAATTAAAATTATTATTTATTATAATATGTAATTTTTGATAATTGTAATGAGGATTAAAAAAAAGACTTTTTCACATAGAAAAATAGTCAGTCTTCAAAAAGAAAAGAAAAAGTGTATATTCAAATTTTAAAACCTAAATAAAGTATTTTTCAAAAAATAGTATAGATATAAAATCTATGCAAACCAATCTTTTACATTAATCATTTACACGTAATTATTATTTTCTACCGCATCTAACATAACAAACTGATTGGATGTACTATATTGATATATGTATCTTCAAAACTATAAATCTAATATAACCAAAACTAAGAAAACAGTAAAATAAAAGTTCAAAGCAAACCATGTACCAAACAACTGTATACAAATATTCGATTAATTAAATAAAATATACATAAAATATAGGATAATTTCAAAGATGTATATGGCTAAAGTTACTGAATTTAAAAAAAATAAAATAAAATAAAACCAAAATTCAAAGAAAATATGTTCCAAACAAACTATAATAAGATATTCGATTAATTATATAAACATATAGTTTATAGTAAAATATTAGAGCCTAAACTCTCACAAATGTATGTAAGATATTAAATTACTCAAAATGATCGAATTGTCTAAATTTGACGATTTTAAAGGATTCCACACCCTAATATGGGAGCCTAAACACTCACAAATATTATATATTGAACGATCTAAAAAGATCGATTTGACTAATCTCATCGATATATTTCTAGCAGATTAAGGAGTACTAAACTATTAGGAGAGTCTAAACCCTCAGTATACCGAATAAAACTATGGTTCAATTCAGTTTCGCTATAAAAAAATTGGCTCGTATGTTACATTGCAAACAATAATTTTTTTAATGCGATTTAGTTTTTAGTGAAAAAATTGGTTAATTGTAAGGTGTTCGGTTAATTTTGGTGCCTCTTTTTGTGCTCGCATCTCACTTCTCCTTCTCATAAATTTCTACGCCAACATCTATCTCCTGTGCTCGTTTAACCATTGCTTTAATTTCAACGATCTTATCATCAAAGTCCATGGATTCACCACTCTCAACCCAAAACAAATTCAAGAATTCCAATTGCTTTTCTAAACCATTTTCTCTAAATACACGGCTCGTAATGTATTCATACCCCTTAATTAGTCAACATGGGCATTAAGATTTATTGTACACGTAAACATGGACTTATAATATATGTTTTACGACCGAGTTTTGGTTTTATATTGATTTCTAGTTAATTGTGTGATATTCGGTTAATTTTGGTGCGTATTTTTGTGCTCTCGTCGCATTTCCCCTTCGCATGTATCTTCAGTGCTCGTTTAACCATTGGTTTGTTGATTTCACAGATCATATCATTGAAGTCCATGGATTAACACTCTAAACCCGAGACAAATTCAAAATTTCCAATTTCTTCTTTAAACCGATCATATTGATAAAAAGGAATAAATTCGAGAAAATTTTGAAGAAAAAGTTTAGCTTAGCTGTTTTTTAACGTCCATGTTCTTCAACTGATTTGCGAAAAAAAATATCTTCTAAGATGTCTCCAAAATCTTGGAGATAAGTTAACAAATTATTTGCATTATTCCTTATCAATTACAAAAACCTAAGAATATATCTAACTAGGGTGTGTCCATGCGTTGCATGGATTTAAAACTTAACATGGTGTAATATACAATAATTGTTAACTTCTTGACTATTTTTATTTTTAATATTATTTGTGTTATAAATTTGGTATTTATAGTAAATAATTATCTAGGTTCATAGACTAAATATTTGTAGCAGATTATTTATTGGATATATACAATATTATTAGTAGAAAACAAATTAAGATGAAACATTGTTGAAATATATTATGAGAAAGTATCTATTAAAAAGTATGGAACATTTCTTCTATATGTATATATATAATGTAGCTAATTAAGTGATGTTTAAGATTTATGCTCACAATTTATAATTTTAGTGAAGTTAAAACTAAAAATTAAACAATAATTTTGAGCTACGTTATGTGAATTATTTTAAAATATATAAAATCTCATATTATTATATATTGATATATATATATATATGAAACATGATAAAAATATATTATATAGTGATATTACGGCACATATTGTGAATAGAAACATATTAGAACATCTTATAATTTTTATTATTATTTAGTTATAGAATAATAAGAAAAAATTAACTTATTTGTGAAGAGATATTTAAAGAAAAGAACATCTTTTAGAATATGGCTTTAGATATTTTCATTTAATTCATGAAAATAACTTGATATTAAATGTTTACTTTAAATTAAAATTGATATCACATTTTCTTTCAAAAAATCAATACAAAAATTCTAAATTCTAGAAGAGTAAATGTTATAATTAAGTAAAAATTAGGTTTTAAATATGAAAATGAACATTAATTGCCAACACCAAAAGTGACACATGGCAACTTGTCAAAGCTTTAACTTATTGGAACCTTAAAATATTATATAAGATTTAATAAACCCAAAGTAAAATGATTTCTTTTTTTGTTTAGATAAAAAAATATTTTTAAAAAAAACTCATCATGCATTTTTTTGTTAAATAGTCTTGTTATACATTTGACATCAAATCGACTAATGTTAGTTTAGATTAATCGTTACATATTATTCGTTATATATTCATATTGTAAAATCTTTATGATTTATTTTATTTTTAAATGATATATTATTTACATGGATGATTCTCACTTTGAAGTTCAAAACTCTATACAAAAGGACAAAGAATGTTATCTTCTGGTGGAACCCGTGTGGGTTGTTGAATTGATGATGACTATTATAACTTGATAATTCAGCCAAACAATATCTTGCTTTCCATCTTTTTTCCCATCGAAGTTTATCTTAGCTCTTCGCTTCAAGAATCCGTAATTCCTAACTTTAAGCCTTTGATGTCAGTTTATGTTTCAGACTTTCAATATATAATAGGTACGGAGAAACTTGATTTTCGCAATGAGAGCTGAGGCATGGAAATTATGCATAAAGAGGTAATGAAATGGTAAATCAAACATGATCCTTCTCAACCATCGTGCGGAGCTTGAAGATGGAGTTTCTAATTTGAAAAAGCAGAATATATATCAAAACACAATGACGAAAAAAAGAGAATATATGTATATATATGAACCCGAGAAATGAGAGTAATATTTATAGGAAAATCCAGAGTTAGTCGGTAGAGTAGTTTTTAAATCTAAAAATTATTGAATATTAAAAAAATATAAGAAAATCAAGATCATCACACTACATATCATAATATTCGATTTGTTATCCATTGAGGAAAAAAAAACAAACAATCAATCGTAAAACACATGAGAGCTTGCTATACAAATTTCACCCTGCAAGTCCACCATACATATGTTTACATTGACCGTTATTGGCAACTATAATATATACCTTGTTGTAAAAGCAACTGAGAAGCGCAAGATTTTTCAACATATGGGAGGCTGGAGGAACAAGAACAAAGATATAGAATTCATTAAAACAAAAAAAAGAAGATATAATAGATTCATGATTTCACATACAATTGAATGATGGATCCTTACGACTCATAAGAGAATAGATATTACTCAGTATATGTCCATATGGGAGGCATTGGCAACTCCAACAGTCGATTACACCATCAAAAAAATCTAAAGACTGTTTGATTGACATGGTCTTAATCGTATTTAGTAGTGAGTTGTTAGGAATATAGATGCAAATCAATCAAAAGAAAGAGAAGAAGTTGTTTTATTAGAAAGAAGTTGTTTTATTAGAAAGAAGTGTAGTACAAATACCAAGTATGTGTAATACAAAAGACGAACTTCACGGTTTCTTTCTCGATCACGAAACGATAACTTGTAGATGATAGAGGCTTGCTTGTGGCAATCTCCTAAGACAGAATTTCGTCCCTACCGGTGTAAGTAGTTTCGCGGACGTCTATCTTGCAGGATACAACTATCGAACTCCGAACAAAACACCGTTCGAAATTCCTTGCAAACTCTACTTTGTGTTTCTTAGAAAGTTTAGAGAGATCAAGAAAAAAGAGTAAATAGAATGAATTCCTTGTCCTTGAATCACTTCTCATGACCTCTTTATATAGTACTTCAACATACATTGTATGTTAAGTGTTTCTCAATAGACATGTCCGTACATCCCAAACCAATGCATCCGTTCATGAAGAAACATGTCTCTTGATTAATAAAAGGATGTGCCCTTTGACAATAATTAACGAAACGTCACCTTAGTAAAATTGACCTTTCTCTTTAATTATATCAAACTCTAACAATACCCCACATTTTCTATTCAAACTCAAGAATACCCCACATTTGAATAGAAAATAAGTTCCAATAACTTTCTAAGAAAATAGAATCAATATGCATCGGAAGAAGGTGTCTTGTGGATTTGAACCTTTCCTAGTTACAGCTTATCGGATTTACTTTGGGGGTAATGAACTTTAGTCTTGAATTAACCACGTTTGATAGTAAATCTAGACAATAAGTGAAACACATATTTCATCTTCACATTTATAGTTTATACGGTTGTGTTCGTTTTGGTCCTGAACATATCCCGTCTTCATGAGAGCTCTAGAGAATTTAGCTATCTCAATTCTCATAGATGCGACCCGACATCACTCTCATATAGGTAACGTTAATTAAAGATAGTCCGTTCTATCCCGCTTTTACAAAAGCTATTAACGTTATTAAGAATAAAATATTCAGCCCTTAAACATCAACGGCAACATACTTTACCTTCATAGGAATGAGAAATGTATGTTATTCTTGTGTGAGTCTTCCTCAACCAGTTTGCCTATTGAACCTAAACCATGGGATCTCCAATGTTGCTAGGTTAGGTTTCCATCAAGTGGTGACTCATTGTATCAGTTTAAGACCCATTCCCCTCGAAGTGAATACAACTTGCTCTTTTGGTAGGCCTTTAGTCAAAGGATCAACCCGATTTTCCTTTGATATAATATAATCCAATGCTATCACCCCATTGGAAAGTAATTGTCGTATTGTGGCATGTCTTTGTCTAATATGCCTTGATTTTCCATTGTATATTGCATTTTTACCTCGATGTAAAGCAGCCATACTATCACAATGGATACATAGAGCAGTTTCCGGCTTCGGCAACAATAGAATATCCTCAATAAAATTTCTAAGCCATTCGGCTTCTTCCGCAGTTTTATCTAATGCGATAAATTCAGATTCCATTGTTGAACGTGCAATACACGTTTGTTTAGATGATCTCCAAGACACAGCCCCCCCACCAAGTGTAAACACGTAACCACTTGTGGATGTACTATCCGTACTTCCAGAGATCCAATTCGCATCACTATATCCTTCTAAAACAGGAGGATATTTGGTGAAATGCAGACCATAATTAATTGTATGCTTTAAGTATCTCAATACTCTAATTAAAGCATGCCAATGTTCTCCATTTGGATTACTTGAATATCGACTTAATCGCCTCAATGAGTAAGCCAAATATAGTCTTGTACAATTTGTAATGTACATAAGGCTCCCAACTATTTGTGTGTATTCTAACTGAGACACACTTTCACCTTCATTCTTTGAAAGTTTGCACGTTGGATCAAACGGAGTACCAACCGGTCTATCATCAAAGTGACCAAATTTCTTTAAGACTTTCTCCACATAATGGGATTGAGTAAGTGAGTAACCATTGGTATCTCGTTTAATTCTAATTTCTAGAATTAAATCAGCCAATCCCAAGTCTTTCATTTCAAAATTATCACTCAACATCTTTTTTGTGGTGTTAATAATGTCTTTACTTGTTCCCATTATTAACATGTCATCCACATAGAGACATAAAATGATTATAGCATTTTTGGTTTACTTAATGTTAACACATTTGTTACATTCGTTTATGGTAAAACCATAAGATTTCATTGTATGATCAAACTTCTCATGCCATTGTTTTGGAGCTTGTTGGAGTCCGTACAATGATTTTACAAGTTTACAAACCTTCTTTTCTTGACCCTTGACTATAAAGCCCTCGGGTTGTTCCATATATATTTCTTCATCTAATTCACCATTTAAAAATGCCGTTTTGACATCCATTTGATGAATTTCTAAATCATATATGGCAGCGATTGCTACTACCAATCTTATAGAAGTAATTCTCGTGACCGGCGAATACGTATCAAAGAAATCAAGACCTTCCTTTTGGTGAAATCCCTTTGCCACAAGTCTTGCTTTATACTTATCAATCAATCCATCCGATCTTAACTTCTTTGTGAAAATCCATCTATATCCAATTGGTTTATTTCCAGGTGGTAAATCAACCAATTCCCATTTATGGCTATTGATAATGGATTCCTTTTCGCTTTGAATCGCTTCATTCCAATAAAGTGCTTCTGGAGATTCCATTGCAGCCTTATATGTTTGCGGTTCATATTCACTTAAGTACGTCATAAAATCAGTACCAAAGTCTTTGGCAATTCTTGCCCTTTTACTTCTTCTTAGTTCATTTTCTTCTTCTTGAACCTTTGAAGAAATATTTTCAACTTCTTGTACTCGTGACTCTTGGCTCTTTGTAAGGAAACTCGGCCTCATTTGATTCAATGATGGTATTTACCTTTACCTCCGCATTTTCAAATTTATGGACTAAAAATTTATATGCGGCACTGTTTTCCGTAGGACCGATGTAAACACAATCCACCGTTTTTGGTCCGATAACAGTTCTTTTTGGTAAAGGTACTTGAACCTTTGCGAGACAACCCCACACTTTCACATTTTTATATGAAGGGGTTTTACTTTTCCACATCTCATATGGGGTTTTATCACTCTTATGGGGAATCTTATTCCATAATGAATTTGCCGTAAGAATCGCTTCGCCCCATAAGCTAAGTTGAAACGACCTAACCCGTTTTTTTTTATAAAAAACATTAAACCCTTGGTCTCGGACTAGCATTCCCATAAATGCTATCCTCAACAACCAAGCAAGCACACAGGCTACACTACAACGGATAACAAGAAATCAAATAACCAATTCCACTAAACTTAATTACACCGGTTCAACACAAATCCAATCAATTCCAGAACTAATCAACAACCTAGCCAGTTCTATGAAAGCAAAACAACATAAACACTCAAACACGAGACCCTAGATCATCTCCCTCTTCGTTGTCATGATTCCACGATCACATTTTGCCTTTACCTGCATCACATGGGAAAAAGAGATGCGTGAGTATTATCATAAATACTCAGTGAGACGGTCATCCCATCTACGACTGCGCACTCAGGCACGATGGAACCGCTCAGGCAAACATACATCAAACAGCACATAAACACAAGAAAACGGCTCAACCACAGCCAAACAGGCAGGCCTGTCGATCGACACTACCACTAGGTGTCGATCGACACCCCCTGTAGGTGCCTGTCGATCGACACACCCTCTAGGTGTCGATCGACAGCTCTCGTGTTGGTCTGTCGATCGACATACCTAGTGGTTGTCGATCTACAGACCTGCCTGTTTGGCTGTGGTTGAGCCGTTTTGTTGTGTTTATGTGCTGTTTGATGTATGTTTGCCTGAACGGTTCCATCGTGTCTGAGTGCGCAGTCGTAGATGGGATGACCGTCGCACTGAGTATTTATGATAATACTCACGCATCTCTTTTTCTCATGTGATGCAGGTAAAGGCAAAATGTGATCGTGGAATCATGGCAACGAAGAGGGAGATGATCTAGGGTCTCGTGTTTGAGTGTTTTTGTTGTTTTGCTTTCATAGAACTGGCTAGGTTGTTGGTTAGTTCTGGAATTGATTGGATTTGTGTTGAACCGGTTTAATTAAGTTAAATGGAATTGGTTATTTGATTTCTTGTTATCCGCTGTAGTGTAGTCTTTGTGCTTGCTTGGTTGTTGAGGATAACATTTATGAGAATGCTAGTCCGAGACCAAGGGTTTAATGTTTAAAAAAAAAAAACGGGTTGGGTCGTTTCAGTTTGGTATCTGAGCCCTTACGGTTTTAGGACGGGCTAGAACTGCTAGGATTGAAATTGGTAAATTGTCAGGGCTGGACGGGCTAGAGCCAGTGTGAGGGCTGTGGGCCAGGGCTGGTACTCGATCTGGTGCTGGATTGGCTCGCTGTTCGGGTGCGCCCGCAGGAGGAGTCCAGGAGACGAGATGATCGTTTGACAGATCTGTTGCAGTAGTTGTGGTGGCGGGCACTAGTGAGTGAGTTTGTCGGGAGTGCGGCTCAGAGTGTTGCGCATGTGGCTGAGAGTGATCCGTAGACTTTTCAAGACGGCGTGAGCGCCATTGAGACTGCCAGCATGCAACCAAGTGTGAGCGCCAGTGTGAGGGCTGGTGGGGGATAGTGTGGTCCCAGGTTGGCTGTCGGGGGCCGGGGTAGGTCCTCGTGAGGTTGGTAGTGCGGGTGCGCCCGCGGTGGGCTAAGGGTCGAGATGATCGTCTAGTGGATTGGCTTCAGCAATTATGGGAGCGGTTACCAAGTGTGGGGCTACTTAAGCTCCGGTGATGCCATGAGTGGCAGAGGTGCGGCTGGGGGCTGCGGGTGTTGGTAGGGTTCCGTCTTATCTGCGGATAAGGGAACAGGTGCAGAGGATTAGTATAGGATTCTTTGCGAGTAGTGTGTTGCAGCTAGGGGGGTTCATGCAGAGTTTGCCTGGGCGGACTTTTGGGCAGAGTGTGATGCCAAGTTCTTTCCTCGAGAGGCTGCGGATCGTTTAGAGAGGAGGTGTTTGAAACTGGATCTGTGAGAGAGATCAGTTCGTGGGTATGTTTTGGAGTTTAATCGGCTCATGGTTTATGCTGGTTCATGCTGGCAAGAGCATGGGGGCGAGGAGGCCCATGACAAGAGGTTTTGAGGACTTCGATCAGATTGAGGACACGGTGCAGAGTGTCCATGAATGCTACGAGAGCATAGTTGGTTGAAACTGCTGGAGGCGTTGTCAAGACTCGAGAGAGCAGGCTGTGGTGGTTAGCTTAGCTGTTCAGTCTATTAAGTCTCAGTAGGGATACCTGGCATGGCGGCAAGCCTGTGCAGGGACAGGAGAGGAAGTGGGAAGATACCTCCGGGTTGAGCTAGAATGGCCAAGGATGCTTCGGGTGTGGAAGCATGGGTCATAGTTGGTGAGGTTGTTAGGTTTCTTCGCACATGGGAGTTGTGTGGAGACCTTCGGAGTGGCGCTGGTGAGCGGATTGGACCGGTTATGGTTGCTGGAGGGAAGTTTCTAGTTACTCATGGCCGGGCGAGAGGCGTGGAGATTCTAGTGGCTGGTGAGTTGATGTCAGCGGACTTGGTGATCAGTCTGGTGGAACTGTATGATGGCATCCTGTGTATGGATTGGCTTGATCAATACAGAGTTCATCTAGATTATCACCGGAGTCGTGTTGTGTTTGAGCGTGGTAGGAGAAGGTTGGATTGTCAGGGAGTGAGACCGACTTCTGAGAGTCTTGTGATCTCTTGGGTGCAGGCTGAGGCTATGACTGGGAGGTTGCGAGGCTTACTCGGAGATTGTTTTGCTGGCGGAGTCTGTAGGTGAGGCTGCAGTGAGGGATATTCGGGTTGTCCAGGACTGTGAGGATGTCTTTCGGTCGTTGCAGGAATTGCCGTCGTCGCGGTTAGATCCTTTCACGATTGAGTTAGAGCTTGGGACGACGCCGTTATCTAAGGCACCTCACAGGATGGCTCCAACAGAGTTGGAAGAGCCGATGACGCGGCTAGAGGTGTTGTTGAGTAAGGATTCTTTCGGTCGAGTACTTCACCGTGGGGAGAACCAGTGTTGTTTGTGAGGAGGAATTGTGGTAGTTTCCGGGTGTGCTTCGATTATCGAGGGCTTAACCGAGTCACTGCAAAGAACAAGTTTCCTCTTCCGAGAATTGATAAGTTATGGAATCAATTGTGAGGGGCTACTTGGTTCTTCAATGATTGACTTGGCATCCCGTTACCACGAGATTCCTATCGATGAGGCAGATGTCATGAAGACGGCCTCCACAACCGGTATGGGCATTTTGAGTTGGTGGTGATGCTTTTCTGGTTGACGAGTGCACCTACTGCGTTTATGAGGTTGATGAGCGAAGCCTTTCAGAAGTATCTGAATGAGTTCGTGATTAACTTCATCGATGGCATCTTGGTGTATTCGAAGAGTTCCGGGGAGCATGAGCAAGGAGTGGACAGTTTTTGTGAAGTTGCAAGAGTATAAGTTGTTTGCTAGGTGAGCAAGTGCAGTTTCCGGCAAGGGAAATGGGTTTTCAAGATCTTATTGTTTCTGCAGATGGAGTTTCTGTGGATTCAGTTAAGATGCAATCTATCTGAGATTCGAGCCTTGATCGAGGAATGCAGCTAATTTTAGTAGTTTTCTCGGGTCGGCAAGTTATTCAGGAGTTGCATCGAAAGGTTTTGCGAGTATGGCGCAGTCTATGACCGAGCGGACTTGAGAAGGAGGTTCCTTTTGGGTGGTCGTGGGTTTAGGAGGCAAAAGAGATAGGTGGAGTTGTAGCGGATTGAGATCTGTTTGTAGTTTACCATCGTGGAGAACTTAGCTGGAGGTGGATGCTCTTAGTCGGAGGTGGTATGCCTTGGCT
This sequence comes from Arabis alpina, assembly GCA_900128785.1. Classification (NCBI taxonomy): domain Eukaryota; kingdom Viridiplantae; phylum Streptophyta; class Magnoliopsida; order Brassicales; family Brassicaceae; genus Arabis; species Arabis alpina. The sequence goes on from LT669791.1 coordinate 31,913,011, forward strand.
CAGGAGCAGGATGTGGAAGTATGGTTAAGTGATAATGGTACGTTGAGGTTGTGCGTTATCTCACGAGAACCGTTAGGGTTAACGGCAGTGGATCCGGCGGATCTTTTGAGCAGGATCCGAGTAACTCAGGAGAAGGATCAGGTGTTGTTAGATCTCTCTAAAGCTGCCGGTTCCGAGTATCAGGTTTCTGCTAACGGGACTACCTTAGTGCATGGACGAGTCTGTGTTCCTAAGGATGAGGACCTGAGGCAGGAAATTATGAGAGAAGCTCATGCGAGCAAGTTTTCGATTCATCCGGAAGCGACAAAGAGGCATAGTGATCGGAAACGGTACTATCTCTGAGTTGGGATGAAGAAGGACGTGGCTAACTAGGTCGCAGCTTGCGGTAAGTTGCCAGTTGGTGGGAGTTGTTTACCCATTCCAGAGGGGAAGTGGGGCATGTTTTCCTTCGATATTGCGGCAGGATTGCCGGTTTCCTGGACTCATGTTGTTATTTGAGTGATTGCGGATCGTCTGTCTATGTTAGCACATTTTCTGACCATTAAGGTAACCGAGGGAGCAGAGGTTCGGGTTATGGAATATGTGAGTGAGTTAGTGTGGTGGCTTGAAGTGCTAGCGAGTTTTGTGTCAGACATAGATCCGAGGTGCACTTCCGAGTTGTGAGAGCTTTCTGGCTAGTAGGGGTATGGCTTCTTTCGATGTGTTGTATGGGAGGCCATTATTCTTGACCCAAGTGGGGGAGAGGAGCATATATGGTGCGGATTTTGTTCAGGAAATGATGGAGAAGATCCGTGTTGTGACCTGAACATGAAAGAGGCTCTGGATCGGCCGAGGAGTTGGGCCGATGAGAGGAAAAGTGAGTTAGAGTTTAAGGTGGGAGATAGAGCGTATCTCATAGTGGAGATGTTGTAGGGTTCTAACCGATCCATTGCAGACGATAAGCATAAACGGTGGTTTTATGGGCTCGTTCTGGGTGTTGGAGCGGGTGGGGCCAATTGCTTATCGGGTGGAACTACCATAGATCATGCAGAACTTTCTTGAGTGTTCCATGTGGCGAAGCTTAGGAACTGTCTACATGGGTCTTGGGAGGTAGTGATGAGGACTCCTGCACATCTTTAGTTTTTGGCGGTAGAATTGAGGCCGGTAAGGATCCTTGAGAGAAGTGTCAGGACCTTGCGCCGGAAAAGGGTGCCGTTGTCGAGAGTCTTGTGGGACTGTGACGGTGTCTGGAAAGAGACTTGGGAACCAGAGGTTAAGATGAGACAAGGTTCGATTGTGGTTTGTGAAGCAAGCCGGGAAGTGAACTGGGTCTTATGGGTTCCAATGTCTGGTTTGGTGGTGATCACCAAGTGTGGTGAGGTGTTTGGAGTTATGTATTTTCGTTTGGGTTGGAACGATTATGGCATTCTCCGGTTTCATAAGATGTGTAGGTCTTATGGTGTTGTTGTGGAGGCTGTGGTAGGCATGTGTGTGGTTGTTATGGCTGTGTAGCCATGAGGGTCTTGTGTTGTGGCTTTGGAAGCCTGGAGTAGGTGGTTGGAGGATCTCGAAATAGAAATTTTATAGTGGTTAGAACTTGTCTATTTCAGAGAGACTCTAACAGGGGCACCCTGTGTGATGGGTTGTCCAGATGACCTGGGTATGGTCATGCGTATGTGGTTAGGGTGCCTTGAAATGGAAGTTTTATAGTGAGTAAAACTTGCCAGTTTCGGAGGAACTATAACCGGTTGCGTGTGGGTTATGGTTAGAGAACCTCGAAATGGAAGCTTTTTAGTGAGTAGAGCTTGCCAGTTAAGTGGAACTCTAACGGGGCATATGTGTTATGCGTTTGGAGAGTCTCGGGATAGAAGTTCTACGGTGGGTAGAACTCTCTAGTTCCGGAGAGACTCTGCAGGGACATCCGGGGTGAGGGATGGTCCGGGTGATCTGTGATGATCACGATTGTGATGGTATTCCGAGTTGGGAATATCATGTGAGACCTTGGGAGGTAGTTTCGGTCAGAGGTGCATTGTAGACGTTAGGAATTGATTGCATAGCTCAGAGATAGACATTGGTTCTTTCTTGGAGATGAGTTTCCGGCAGATCTTGAGAGATGCGTCTCTCCGGGGAATATTGGGTTCCCTGCATACCGATCGTTCGTCAAGACTGCGAGGAGTGAGAGCGTGAGGGTATGGAGATAGTTTGGGAGGTTGCGACCTCTGGCAGATCTTTGAGAGATGCGTCTCTCCAGGGGATAGTGAGATCCCTGCATACCGAGAGCTTGATAGACTGTGTGTCTTGATGGGTTGAGGTGTGGAGATGGTTGGGTATCAAACACCGTCAAGACTGCGCGAACCGAGGTGGGTTGGTACCAGGCACCGAGAGCTGAGGGGTGAAGATCCCGAGAGCTAGATGGTGGTTATGAGTTATGAGCTATGGGCAATCAATGTCTGAGACGGGTCTATATGCATAGGACGGATGTGAGCCTCGAGAGGGTCTGAGAGATGTAGTCTCTGGTGTACTGGCAGGTTGGCCAGGGGGTTAGCTTGGTGGGGTTGTGTTGAGGATTCGAGGACGAATACAGTTTTAGAGGGGGAGAATTGTGACGCCCGTGAACCATTTTTGAGAAAAATGGAGGGGTTGTCGATCGACACACGTAGTGTCTGTCGATCGACAGGGCTCTTAAGGGCTATCGTTCGACACACCTAGTGTTTGTCGATCGACAGGTCCTTAATTGGGTCGGTTTTCTGGTTCGATTTTAGTCGTTCAGTTGGACCGGGCCGGTTTGAGGAAACCCTATGGCTTCGTATTTAAGGCTTTTTGGCCGCATTTGAGCGACCCAAAGTCCCAAAAATCAGCAGAAAGAGTTTTTGAGGAGTTCTCTTGTTCCTCTGAGTTTTTGTGGATTAGGGTTTCGATTCTTAAGTGATTTGGATTGGAATTTCGTGGTGATTGTCGTGGATTTCGTGTCTAGCCTTAATTCTATCAGTTTCTACGATTGATTCAAGGTGAGTGCGTGACCATGGCTTCTGGACCGGTGGATTCGTTAGGGTTGCTTGGTGATATGTTTGGAATGAATTGATTGATTGTGGCTGTGATTGTTGTTTGTGTGGTTTGGATTGTGATTTTCGTGCAAGTTTCGTGTTGACGCAGAGGAGGAATCGATCCGAGAGGATAATGGTCGATTTCCTATGATTCTGCGAAAGCCTGTCGATCTACAACCACTAGGTATGTCGATCGACATACCAACACGGGAGCTGTCGATCGACACCTAGAGGGTGTGTCGATCGATAGGTATGTGGGGTGCTGTCGATCGACACCTAGAGGGTGTGTCGATCGACAGGCACCTACAGGGGGTGTCGATCGACACCTAGTGGTAGTGTCGATCGATATGCCTGCCTATTTGGCTGTGGTTGAGCCGTTTTCTTGTGTTTATGTGCTGTTTGATGTATGTTTGCCTGCGCGGTTCCATCGTGCCTGAGTGCGCAGTCGTAGATGGGATGACCGTCTCACTGAGTATTTATGATAATACTCACGCATCTCTTTTTCCCATGTGATGCAAGTAAAGGAAAAATGTGATCGTGGAATCATGGCAACGAAGAGGGAGATGATCTAGGGTCTCGTGTTTGAGTGTTTCTGTTGTTTTGTTTTCATAGAACTGGCTAGGTTGTTGGTTAGTTCTGGAATTGATTGGATTTGTGTTGAACCAGTTTAATTAAGTTTAATGGAATTGGTTATTTGATTTCTTGTTATCCGCTGTAGTGTAGTCTGTGTGCTTGCTTGGTTGTTGAGGATATCATTTATGGGAATGCTAGTCCGAGACCAAGGGTTTAATGTTAAAAAAAAAACGGGTTGGGTCGTTTCGTAAGTGGTGCTCCCGAATTGTTTAACATGGAATTCATCATTTCCTTAAGCGTCCTATTTTTCCTTTCGGCAACTCCGTTTTGCATTGGAGTATAAGGAGCTGTAGTTTGATGAATGATTCCATGTGTAGAACAAAATTCTGAGAATTCATTTGATTTGTATTCTCCACCACGATCTGATTTGAGAATTTTTATGCTCTTATCTAATTGATTTTCTACTTCTACTTTGAATTTCTTAAACATATTCAAAGCCTCATCTTTAGTATCAATCAAATAGATATAACAAAACTTGCTATAATCATCGATAAAAAGAGATATAATAATTCTTTCTTCCACGACTTGGCGTTGATTGAAAATCACATCGATCACTATGTATTAAACCAAGTAACTCATTTGACTTCTCCACAGACTTGTAAGGATGCTTTGAATATTTTGATTCAACACAAACCTCACATTTATGTATATTTTTATCATTAACATTGCACTTTGGTAATATTCCCAAATTTATCATTCTATACAATGAACGATAATTGACATGTCATACTCTTTCATTCCATAAGTTACTTGACTCAAGAAAGTAAACAAATGCAGTGCCTTTGCCTGCGTTTTTATTATTATCAATCATTACAACATTTAGTTTGAAAAAACCATCACAAAGATAACTTTTTCCTACATACATCCCACCTTTGGTGAGTACAACCTTATCAGTTTCAAATAAATCTTGAAGCCTTTGTTACTCAAAAGAGAACCAGAAATCAGATTCTTACGAATCTCAGGCACATTAAGCACGTTTGTCAGTGCAAGTTCTTTCCCCGATGTGAGTTTGAGAACCACTTTGCCTTTTCCTTCAATCGTAGCGGTACTAGCGTTTCCCATGTAAAGCTTTTCTCCACTACAACCTTTCTCATATGTGGAAAACAAACTTAAATCGGAACAAACATGTTTCGTTGCACCCGTATCGATCCACCAATCATTTGAGTTGGTCATCATATTTGCTTCGGAACAACCGCAACAAACTTATTTTCGGTAAGGTTAACATTGTTAGCGTCTCCAACCGATTTGCCTTCCTTCTTATGGCGACAATCCTTAGCCCTATGATTCGACTTTCCACAAACCCAACAGGCACCTTGTGGCTTCTTCTTGAAGTTGGTGCCCTTTGGTGGAATGAACGTATTCTTCACGTTCTTGTTCTTCTTAAAGCCCTTGAATTTGGAGTTGTTTCCCTCAATTACATTGGCACTTACTACCGTAGAAAGAAATTCAAACTTCTCATTCTTACGATTTTCCTCTTCGACTCGTAACTTGAGAATGATTTTCTCGAGACTCATGTCTTCATGCAAGTGCTTCAAATAAATCTTGAAGTCTTTCCAAGTAGGAGGCAACTTTTCAATGTTCGAAGCAACGAAAAACACATCATTTAGCCCCATACCCTCATCCTTCAATTCATGAGCAATAATCTGAAGTTCTTCCACTTGTTTCACCACGAAATTGGTGTCACTCATCTTGAAATTTAAAAATTTCCCAGCGATAAATTTCTTGGCGCTTGCGACTTCGGACTTATACTTCTTCTCTAGTGAAGCCCACAATTGTTTCGAAGTTTGAAACATTTGATAGACATCGTAGAGAGAGTCATCCAAGGCATTAAGAATGTAATTCTTACACAAAAATTTGTTTTGTGTCCATGCCTCCGCTGCCTTGATAACTTCATCCGGAATATCCCCTTCAACGGGTAAATCCGGTCCATCAGAAGTTAAGCATTGAGCCAAATTCAAAGTGGTGAGATAGAACACCATCTTTTGTTGCCATCTTTTGAAATCCGTTCCCTGGAATACAAAACGCTTCTCAATGTGACTTTTCACATTCGCACTTGTTGATGATTGATCCATCTATCAATTCCAAAACAAGAAACGAAAATTCTGTCTTAGATTGTTAGGAATATAGATGCAAATCAATCAAAAGAAAGAGAAGAAGTTGTTTTATTAGAAAGAAGTGTAGTACAAATACAAAGTATGTGTAATACAAAAGACGAACTTCATGGTTTCTCTCTCGATCACGAAACGATAGCTTGTAGATGATAGGGGCTTACTTGTGGCAATCTCCTAAGACATAATTTCGTCCCTACCGGTGTAAGTAGTTTTGCGGACGTCTATCTTGCAGGATACAACTATCGAACTCCGAACAAAACACCGTTCGAAATTCCTTGCAAACTCTACTTTGTGTTTCTTAGAAAGTTTAGAGAGATCAAGAAAAAAGAGTAAATAGAATGAATTCATTGTCCTTGAATCACTTCTCATGACCTCTTTATATAGTACTTCAACATACATTGTATGTTAAGTGTTTCTCAATAGACATGTCCGTACATCCCAAACCAATGCATCCGTTCATGAAGAAACATGTCTCTTGGTTAATAAGAATGTGACCAATGATTAATAAAAGGACATGATCTATGATTAATAAAAAGATGTGCCCTTTGACAATAATTAACGAAACGTCACCTTAGTAAACATGGCCTTTCTCTTTAATTATATCAAACTCTAACAAGAGTTAGATGTAAAAATAATTAGACAATCATAAAATAGAGTAAATAAGAAGCATATAGATTATTTAAACTAAAAAAGTATACCAATACAAACTAATAAAATGATAGAAATCACACCATTAGCATCATAAAAGATGAAGAAATTTGATCCAAACCAAAGTCAACGTTAAGATACATGTTTCAGAGACAGGAACCTCCCACGTAAAACCTACAAAATATGTAAACACAAAAACATCAATAATTCTTTCTAAAAAAAAAACATCAATAATTGATAGATGTAGAAAGTGTATATAATCAAATAAAGGTAAAAGACTAAGAACGAAAGAACTACCAAACAAAGAAACAAAATAATCAAAAATACGTAAAAAAGAAGAGAAGTTGATGATTTGTTTGATAATCAAATACATAGGAAGGTAGTATATATGGATGGATAAGCGTACAGATGTTGATGAGATTTGTTTTGATATTATCAAATTCAACATTTATATAATTAAATATACATGATAAAATATGTAAGCTAATTATTCGAATATATCTGTTGAAATAAAAAATATTTAAAGAAAAAAAGATGTGGCATATCGGTTAATGTTTTGATAATATCAAATTAAACATTTACATAATTATATATATATATATAGGTGTAAGCTAGTAAGCTAGTTATTCGAATATATCCGTTAAAACACAAAATATTTAAAGGAAAAAAGATGTGGCATATGATATGATGTAAAAATAATTTTAAGACAACACTAAAATACGATGTAATAAAAAACTCAACTTTCATTCTGGTGTATACTTCTCTAATAATATATTAGATTGTAAGCTCTTTTTTTTTTTTTAAATTTTTCCTCAATATTATTTATTCTCTTCGCATTTTCTATTTTTATTCGTATGTTCAAGTAGAACATTTGAGCCATCTTCTGACAATCCATCGATGGATATAACATCTTCTCACAATATGCAGATGAAGGTAACCTTTTAATCATGTTTAGTATATTTATATAAATTTTTAGAAACCAATCCTACAACATATATATTTATTTTACCGAATAGATACACATGTTTATATGGTCATTGTTGATATTGGAGTGTATTATAATGATTGTAAGCAATATAAACAACTTCTTCAGAAAATGATTAGCGGAAGGTAATTCTTGGTTTCTATAAATAGAGCAATAAGCAAAAAAGTGTTGGTTGACTTGAAAATGTATTAGAAAAAAACTTAAACTAAAACAAATAATTAAATATCATTAGTGAAAATAAAGATGACCTAGACATGGTTACACAATTTTAAGTTTTGTCATTTATTTTTATCAGGTCACCAAAAGATGCTCTAATATATTGCTACAAGGAAATCGAAAGCGGATTTGGGGCAAAACTCACATATAAATTGAAAGGTATGTTTGTTCAACAAAGAAACATATATATTAATTTATAGAAAGTAGGTTTGAGAATTAGTTACCCAATATTTGTAATTTAATCTTTATTGATAGGAATTTTTGAAGTAGTCGAACCGAAAAAATACTCTAACAACGTCATGGAACTTAACATATTTTTTTTTGTTCAACAAATTCTTCATTAACTCTTAACACAACTTCTTACATGACTGCAAAATGCAGTAATTGAAAGCAAGAACAACATAAAGTAAACTAACAACATAACTTGTAGACAGCAAATCCAACAAGACCGGATGCGTCAAAATAAACTCTAAGGTATAGATTAGGCTGTTTAAATCAAGAACATAAATCGGAAGCTTCTTAAAAAGGGGTTCAAAATCGATTGCAAGCAAATCGATCTTCAATTCTTTTGCCATTGATGGCAAATGAACTTAATGAGCTGCCATTGAGGCTAAGCTTTTGTAAACACACTCCATAGAAGTGGTTGGAATAAGTCTCTTCGTGACGAAGAAAGGTCTAATGATGTAACCGAGCTTCACCATGCTCGATACGAGCTTTGTAAGATCGGTCAGCAGAGTAAAGCACCACACCACTGTCTGAAATGATAGAGATGGTAGTGATTTCTCCCAGGAAAGGTAATAGGGTTGAACATATCTCCCATCAGAGAAAGACAAAGGTAGAGATTTCTCCCATATAGAGAAAAATAGGTTGCCGAATGCAAGAGATGAGTATTCACGGTCAACCAAAGTAAGATTACCCAACACTTTTGTTGGGCTAATCTTGTGAAACAATATTGCCGACAACAAAGAAACGTCAGAATCAATGAAACTTAGACGCATCACGGAGACGGTGAAGCACAGAAGATATTGCCATTGGAGAAGCACAAAAGGTATTCGAAGGAGAGGATTGATTTCAGTCTTTGAATGGCCACTTTTCTTGCATATCTTTCTCCTTGTAATGAACCTTTTCCCACCTAAACAAGGATTGGGAAGAACGAACAACTCCACAATGGAGTAAACATGACATATATCGTCTAGACAAACACATACAAAACAAATCATAAGGTCGTTGAAACACACCAATTCTTTTGAGAATGAAACTTTATCAATGATAGTAAAACTGATTTTTACTAGAACGCTTGAAGACTCTACCCACTGAAGACGCCTAAGTCGTTCACAATCCCCTGAATCGGGTTTATCTAATCCTATTTTCATCTCAACTATTGAACATCAACAACTCATACTCAATTGAGCAAAGGAGAGCAAGATGTACCCATCATACCTCATCGAGAGGATCTTGAACCGGATAGCAAAGTAGATCTGGAAAAAAATCCGACATAACCTGCACACATCAGTAAAGTTTTTGTACACAACAGTAGAGTTTCGCGGAGATGAGAAGAGAGAGCCTTCGGACAACACCAAAAAAGAAGTCAGAGACAACGATGCCTTAGACTCCCGATCTAGATCTGGAAAATTTGAAATGAAAGAGGCTCGAATGAAGAAACAGTGAGAGAAATCGGGTGGGTCGGGTGGTTTCGGTTGATTATGGGCCATAGACTGGCCGGAATCCATGGCAGATGAAGAAAGCACATAAAAGATTATGCGGCGCCGACTTTAGGGTTTCTTAGGAGAGAGAGGTATTATTCGGATGTAGGATTCTCTCTATGTTCAAATATGTTCGGATGTAAGATCAAATTTCAGTGTTCTGATTTCCTTTCTTTATTTTATAGTTTTTTTATGGTTAACTCGACTAGAAATATATGAACCAAAGTTGTTAAGAGGTAAAAGTTGACATATGAAATATGATATGATATATACTAATACATAAAAAAACATAAATCAATATATTCATTATCAATCAAAATTAGCCGTTCACAAAATTTAGTATGATAACAAAGTTCGAGTTTCAAACCAGCATGTGAATGACATTAATATGATCAAATTTTGACCATAGCATGCGAGTGTTTGAATAGGATTTTAATCGTCATTTCCAAATTTTACTGACATGTATATGATGAATGTGATTGAATTGATATGTTTTCAACTAGAACTATTAAGAGGAGGTTTGGTGAAACGGCCGGAGATTAGACCATTTGCAATGTGGCGGTAAGCTGCTTTGGTTAGGTGGGTTCCGTCCCAGATTGCATACGTTGATGGGTTTTCGCAATTTGTCAAACTCTTTTGTCCACACCGAACATTTGGTTTTGCGTTGAATCTTCCACCACCTCCTCTACAACGTGCCTTTAGAACACTTCCAGTAAAACCTATTATGAAAAAGGCACATACCGAACATTCATATTGATTGTAGCAATATTCAAAGAAATGTTTGGAAAAACCCGTTAAACACATCTTATGACATGATATAGAAATCGAATTACCGTATTTTGAAGGTGAGTTGAAGAACTGCATGGCAGAACAGTAATAATCAACATATATAATCTTGGCACGAGGATGCTTTTTTCTTAGAGTCGTGATGCCTTTCTTGAGCTTATCATTATCATTGTGAAGCTTAGCTAGAATGTTCAATGGCTTGTAGGATTGGCTCTTCAATCGGTGTGTACTGCAATCCCACTTCTGGAAACTGTTATTACACTTGAAGTGACCTTACAGATCTTGAAGATGAAGACCAATGTTATTAAAGGCGTTGCGGGCCTAATAAACAAAGCTGTTTCAGGACCTACTCATCAGCCTATTCCCCAGGGGATGGGTTACGGTTATAGTGAAGATAAGGAAAGTAGTGACAGTGATGACTCTGTTGGTACAAGGCATAAGAATCAGGTAAAAATGTGGACTCATAGAGCTCACTCTTCTGTCAATGGGGATGGATTGATTATGAAAATAATTACTGGGTAATTGGATACGGAATTGGTAATCCTCATTTTGTTTCTCTTGAAGTGACTGCTTCCTTTGCTTTCTTTATAGGTTGATGGTGGTGTGGATAATGGGAAAGTTGTTGGCAGTAATAGCAACAGAGCCGGAGACAAAAGTCAAGGACATTCCTCGTTCCTCCATGTAAGGAGAAAATGCAAAGGTCATTCCACCTTACCCCATGTAAGTGTGAAACCGGTTTGTCAAAATAAAATGAACAACCATTGCTTAGAAACCGAGCACAATGTAAGTATTCTGTTTCGTAAAGGAAACCGTCGTTGATGTTTCTCCTTTTGGTTCTTCTATGAAAGTTAACTGTAACAACTCCAAAAACATAGTTGATGTGTGTGTATGAATTTTGAAATTGATTGTCCGGTGGTGAATAGTAATGTTATCAAAAAATAATGTATCATATTTATTAAACCACTAATGTATATGAATGACCTTCATTTTCCCATGGACTTTGGCAGAACGAAATCATGATACAAAACTCTGGGTTTAATGGTCTACAAGGTGTTTGGGAGAATGAAGCTGCAGTTGGTGCAAGAGGTAACATATTTCGAAAGAGTAAGAGGAAAAGGAGCATGGGCACTCCTGCTGTTGATGTCTACCACTGTGAGAATCGAATGTTACAACAAGGTAGATAAGTAGTTATTTTGATGGCTGGTGATGGGCAAAGCATTGACTACTCTTGTAAATATGCCCACCTCGTTGAGAAATTGATTGGCACAACGTGAGTTTCATAATATAAATAAATTTACATAGTATAATACAGTTTTTTTGGTAGTCGTCTTAATAATTGAAGATTGTACGACCTAGTTCTTACAATTTGTAGTTGTTAACGAGAATGTTTGTTTCTAAGAACTTGTTATTGTTTTTCCTTTCAGGAGCCTCAATATTAGAGGCGTACATGTCTTAGCCAAGGACTTCAAAGACGTGGTTGACAAAACTCGATTCATACAACCTAAGGTTTTTTTTCCGACTTCTTTTGAATTATAAATTATTAAGAAGTTGGACCATTTTTCAATTATTGTCTGTGTACTTGTAGATGGTAGATTTGTTTCTCAATCATACTCATATATTATTCACCAAACCTGGTTTCCAACTATCGAAGAGGGTTGTCTTTCTGGAGACTAAAATTGTCTCATCTCTTCTGAAAAACTTTAGCAAATTTAATAAGATGGGAAACAAAGAAGCACACTACTTTCCTAAGCTGGTATTGGAATGTTTCACTGGTGTCAATGTGAAGAATACTGAGGCGCAATGTTTTATTTCCCATTTAATTTCGAGAAGACACACTGTGTGGGAATTTGTGTTGATTGTATCTCCTCAACAGTCTACATCCTTGACTGCGACATGTCTGTTATGAATGACGCAGCAATATTCAAGGAGGTAGCTCCTATTGCGAAGTTGGTACCCTACCTGCTTAAGCAAGTACGTTAAGGTGAAAGTTGCGTTAACCTCAAACCCTATAAAGTTGTAAGGCCTACAAGTGTTCCACAGAATGGTAATCATGTTGACTCTGGTTTGGCGTCTAGGTTACTAATCCAAGCCCATGCAATTGGTGGAATTGAAGTGTGTCAATGCATTACGCCGGACATTATGAAGTATGAAGCGCAGAGGCTTGCTGTTATGATATATGAGGATAGCTATGAGCGGCTATAATTGAGATGGACGTTTTATGTTAGCCTTAAATAAACCTTGTCCTCTGTGTTTGAAAACTTTTTATGACTTGTACCTTTTTAAGTACTTTGTAATTTGTGTTGTTTGATACTTTGTTTGGTTTCACTTGTTTGATCTGTATGAGGTTGAGTAACCAATTAATGTTGTCTTTCAAATATTAGGGACATCGTAGTGGTATTGTTTTAAATTTAAGTTACCTTGTGTGTAGAGATAGAAGTACATAGTTTGTAGCTTAGTTATATGAAAATGTAAATCTATGTAAGGAGTTATGTAGTAATTATTGGCCATGTGGGTTAATGCAGATAGTGTGATTTAACTAGCCGTAACAGTGTACGTGATATGGTATAAGTGTTTTGGTCATTTGGGTTGAAGATGAATTCGTAATGATTGGCTGGGTTATGGTAAAACGGTACATGTGTGTTATAAAGTTGGCTATTTGGGTTGAGGCATGTTAAAAATATATGTAACTTTTATGTTAGACTTTAGTTGCAACTAATTTTATTAGCTACCAATGCTCTAACTTAGCTGCCTTTGAAATCAACTACGTTGATTGTAAGTTGATAACATTTTTACCAATTCAAATAGAGGTCTACACGAAGCAGTAACTCTAGCAATATATTCAAAGAGTAAACCATGACATGTACTAATAAAGACATATATAGGGCATTTGTTGCTCCAGCGTTTCCCCCAAACACAATATTCATAATTGTACGACACTATCAGGAAGTAAAAAAACGGAAGTCACATGAACATATCTTTATTATTACGGAAGCGGAAATATGTTATTTAAATACAGAGTTGGAATTAGGTCTCATCTCGGATGATCACATAGTATATTACACTATAAACAGTAACACTTTGCTAACACATGTACAACTTATTAAGAGGCGACACCATCAACCCATCATATTCCACTTCTTCCCAGTTGCGTTTATCTTATTGACATCTTACAAGTTGCTCGGTTGTGACCAAGCATCTTGCATCGACTGCACACGGTTATGCGTCTCAAGTTCCTTTTATGTTAAAAAAATGTAAGACGGCTTAGAGAAATATTTATTGAACACATCAACTCTAGTATATACTACTTTTCGTACATGGATTTCTCCACGCGATAAGAAACGTGATTTGCGTGGTCTACCAGGGGGATGCCTTGTTGAAGGTGGGTAAATGGTGACATTTCCCAACCCGTCTGCTAAATACGGATGACTTGTCAACTCCATAGTTGGGTTAACAGGATCAGCATATGCCATTTTCCAAAACTCAGCAGTGTATTCCTTTCCCACCAATGTTTCCACACTGACTTTTGCAAAAACAGCTGCAACTACCGAATGACCACAAGGAATTTCAAGTGTTTGAAATTCAAAGTAGGACATGTCTTCTTCTTTATTTCAACAAGGAAAGTTTTCCTTCCTTTGTTTTAATCTCATACTCTCCACTGTTAATAAGATGGATGTCATAACCTGCTGATAAAGTGAAATTATTTGAAATAATTTCTAAATCCCTTGGAGTGTGGCTTCCATTAGAAGTAACAGAGGTTTCTCGTCTGTTTGCAAACCAAGTCATAAGCTTAGCCCTTATGTATTCAACAAGGGCAACCACAGGGAGTTCCCTAGCGTCCTTCAGTACTGCATTCCATGATTCTGCAATATTATATGTCATTATATCGTATCTCTGACCTCAAAATGAACCCGAGTCCAATGTTGAACCCTATTCCTTTCAAGTAGTCCGCACAAGATGGATCCATCCTTTCAATTTAATTTCCTTTCAAGTGCGTACCATCTATAACAACAACCTTACGCATAAATGCAAAACCTCTAATAGAAGCTCCCATTGCAAAGAACATGTATTTAAACATGTGGCCAACGCTGGGTTCGAAAACGGTTTATATGGTAGCAATGGTTCCTGGATTAGAGACAATTGATTGTTGTAGATTTTGGGGCAAGGAATTATATGAAAGATCAGATGCTCCTCTTGCTGCATCCATTGCCACCTCCCTTGATTTCCAAGCCTTTCAGTAAGAGATGCGCACATTGTGGTCACCACGCATAATGTCTCTAATCTCATATGGTCGTGGTCCTGTTGCGGAGGTTCCATACTTGGTCCTCAACAAGCCCCCTATTACGGTTGTAGTTGCTCGTCTTTGGTACCCACCACGTTCGTGCAGCTATGTCCGTGGAAGGCCGTTTTGATTTCGTAAAAGTCTGACCCTTCCAATTTGGAGGCGTAAACTCTCCATGGACATGAGACACCCCAGCATTTGAGGACCATTAGATTAGGAGTGGATCTTGAGTTGCGGAATTGGAATTGGAATTTATGGTGAATTGCATAGATGGCCATGTGTAATTTGAACTCATTTCGATTTGGTAATATCATTCCGACGTATAAGTCGTTTGGGTTGTTAGTCTCAGTGCCTACATTTCGACAATGTTTGTATTAGAATTTTGAAGTTCATATATAGAAGAAGCACAAAGCACATGAAATAACACAAAAACATATAACGTTTCCCATTATATCTTACAAAACATTTAAAACATCAAAACACTTCAAAGACAAGGTCAATTTCACAGATAATGGGTTGGATCACATAGTAAAATTCTAGCAAGACAAGTCCAAATCCCGCCGAGCCGATGCATATTCCAGCATTACTACTTAGCTTTTAAAAACACTAGTTCCACCACGTTAAGCCTTATATTACATCATCATTAGTTTTGCTTTTAAAAACTGAGTTCAAGACAGACCCAACGTTAGGCTTCCATCCGAAAAGGTGTCTTCATCATTGTCAACATAGATCTGGCCTATTGGGGCAACTGATGGGCAAGGACTAGGAGAGAGGCTAATTTCCGAATTACCACTTGTAAGTATGGGTGAGGCAGGTCCAAGTATATCTATTCTGTTATCTGTAAATACGTAAAAGTTAATTAATAATTCAACACAACAATGATAGTAGATCAAAAAGTAAGTATAATTACCAGAGTAGGGTAAAGGGAATTGGGCTAGGGACAAACTAAGGCTCCCATTCTCACCGAAAATGGACACATTTCCTGTGATAAGTAAGAGAATTGTTAATTTGACATCTAACAAAGTTAACGCAGTGATAACAACAAAGTTAGCTAGGGTTTGTTATATTAATAAGTTCAGAGCCCAACCTTGTGTGACTGTGGCTCATGAGGAAGTATGATTTCAGTGTTTGCATTTGCTACAAAACACAACAAAATTGTTAGGTAAACCTTTATTAATTAAGATGTTAGAGAATGAGATACCAACGGAAGTGATATGATGTTATTTCTTTGTTAAAATATCTTTGATCTCCGCTACCAACTGAGCCTAATGTAGATGTAACATCCTCTTCACCACCTGCAATGAGTAAATGACTGGGTTGAATGCGTGACTCAAAATCAGCAGTGAGGCATAAATTACTCGAAGAGCCAGTGGAGGAGAAACTTCTACTACTGTTGCCAAAAAGTGGAGAGTTATTTGGTGCAGCCATAGGTTGTGAGTCGTTGAAGATTTGACTCAGCACCTTGTCTTCCTCAGTTTCATACTCGTCGTCCATTTCTTCGTCCTAAATCACCATTCCATTTTCAGGGCCACCATAAGCATGTTGTTCTGGTGACTGAATGTAAGAATCTAGTATGCTCATACCCATGCCACCATTGTACTCTCCATGTTCGTTCAGCATATATTAGGTTTCAGCAAATCCATTTGGAAATAGTGGGTGGATTTCATTGGGGAAGGTTGCACCATTAGAATTTCCAAACGTGTGCCTAGAACCATTTTCCATTGAAGGAACATGTCCATCTCTTGGTGATGATCCATTGCCATTTGCAGCTGGACTTAACTGGTTAACAGCTGTAACCAAATTGAAAAAATCATTACTTCAACGTACGATTAAACTGTAAATATCCCTTCTATGACTTTTAACAACATGTTCCAATTTCATCAATCACAAGCTACCATTTAATAAAAGTTAGCTTTACCGTTTGTTTGCATGTCATTTGGGTCGCTATTTCCACCGTTTGAATCCATCTCATCATTTTCATCATCATCTAGGACAATGATCTCCGTTCCAACAGGTTCCGTCGTTGATTGTGGTTCTTGCAACGAGTTTGAATACATCATTTCTAGATGGACGCGATAGATAAGCACCATTTCAGCTGGAGAGAAAATCTGTTGTAGGACACTCCTTACTCCTTCTATAGTTCTTCCAGTTATGAGCTCTGCAACATATGAGTTGAAGTTTAGAGGCTTAACTGATAAAAGACCTATATAACTAATAGTTCAAACTAATTAGAATTTTTTTTACGACAGTCTAAAATAATTAGGAAATAAAGTAAAATTTGTAGTCCAAACTACATATATAAAAATTAAGAAAGAAATCGAGAAGATATATAAGTGGCAAAAAAACTGAGAGTATAAAAAGAATAGTTAGTAAGAACATTAACATAAAGAGAATATAAAAATAAATAAACAAAAATATAGAGAAAATAAAAGAATCTTATGATATAAAGGAGAGGTGATTTGAATTAATTTATATTTTCTATCTTGCGTTTAACCAAATGCAATTTAATGATATATAAATTGATAATTATACGGGTTTCAACTTAAAATACGATTATACGGGTTTCAATTTAGAAACTACTTATATGGGTTTTAATTTAGAATATAATTATAAAAATCATAACTATATAAATAATTATTTTCAATATTTAATACCCGCATAGTATGCGGGTCCTAATGTAATAACTTGATAATTCAGCCAAACTATATCTTGCTTTCCATTTTTCCCCCCATCGAAGTTTATCTTAGCTCTTCGCTTCAAGAATCCGTAATTCTTAACTTTAAGCCTTTGATGTCAGTTTATGTTTCAGACTTTCAATATATAATAGGTACGGAGAAACTTGATTTTCGCAATGAGAGCTGAGGCATGGAAATTATGCATAAAGAGGTAATGAAATGGTTAATCAAACATGATCCTTCTCAACCATCGTGCGGAGCTTGAAGATGGAGTTTCTATTTTGAAAAAGCAGAATATATATCAAAACACAATGACGAAAAAGAGAGAATATATGTATATATATGAACCCGAGAAATGAGAGTAATATTTATAGGAAAATCCAGAGTTAGTCGGTTGAGTAGTTTTTAAATCTAAAAATTATTGAATATTAAAAAAATATAAGAAAATCAAGATCATCACACTACATATCATAATATTCGATTTGTTATCCATTGAGGAAAAAAAACAAACAATCAATCGTAAAACACATGAGAGCTTGCTATACAAATTTCACCCTGCAAGTCCACCATACATATGTTTACATTGACCGTTATTGGCAACTATAATATATACCTTGTTGTAAAAGCAACTGAGAAGCGCAAGATTTTTCAACATATGGGAGGCTGGAGGAACAAGAACAAAGATATAGAATTCATTAAAACAAAAAAAAGAAGATATAATTAAGATTCATGATTTCACATACAATTGAATGATGGATCCTTACGACTCATAAGAGAATAGATATTACTCAGTATATGTCCATATGGGAGGCATTGGCAACTCCAACAGTCGATTACACCATCAAAAAAATCTAAAGACTGTTTGATTGACATGGTCTTAATCGTATTTAGTAGAGAGTTGTTAGGAATATAGATGCAAATCAATCAAAAGAAAGAGAAGAAGTTGTTTTATTAGAAAGAAGTGTAGTACAAATACCAAGTATGTGTAATACAAAAGACGAACTTCACGGTTTCTTTCTCGATCACGAAACGATAACTTGTAGATGATAGAGGCTTGCTTGTGGCAATCTCCTAAGACAGAATTTCATCCCTACCGGTGTAAGTAGTTTCGCGGACGTCTATCTTGCAGGATACAACTATCGAACTCCGAACAAAACACCGTTCGAAATTCCTTGCAAACTCTACTTTGTGTTTCTTAGAAAGTTTAGAGAGATCAAGAAAAAAGAGTAAATAGAATGAATTCCTTGTCCTTGAATCACTTCTCATGACCTCTTTATATAGTACTTCAACATACATTGTATGTTAAGTGTTTCTCAATAGACATGCCCGTACATCCCAAACCAATGCATCCGTTCATGAAGAAACATGTCTCTTGATTAATAAATGGATGTGCCCCTTGACAATAATTAACGAAACGTCACCTTAGTAAAATTGACCTTTCTCTTTAATTATATCAAACTCTAACAATACCCCACATTTTCTATTCAAACTCAAGAATACCCCACATTTGAATAGAAAATAAGTTCCAATAACTTTCTAAGAAAATAGAATCAATATGCATCGGAAGAAGGTGTCTTGTGGATTTGAACCTTTCCTAGTTACAGCTTATCAGATTTACTTTGTGGGTAATGAACTTTAGTCTTGAATTAACCACGTTTGATAGTAAATCTAGACAATAAGTGAAACACATATTTCATCTTTGTTGGGGTCAGATCTCACTTCGGTAGAGATCGTCAAGAAAATGACTAAGTACCAGAGGTAGGCGCGCAGTTATCTGGACCGGCCCTGTCTCAGGGACCAGCTCTGTCTCTGGGACCGGCTCTCCAGAATAACTGGGATTAGGACCGACACCTTTCCAGGACGACGTCTATAGTGGTCATTTAGACTCCAAAAGACCGTTGCGACCATTTTACTTCAAGACAGAGAATGAGCCTAGCTCAGAAGGCCCAAATTGGAAAGAACGAGTCAGGAGCCCACGAGTAACAAGTCACGCCGACCTCTACTACAAGACTGGGCCTGGAAGACGAGCTCTCGGAATTGGGCCCATGACGAGGACAAGGTCAAGACCTAAAGGCGGCGCCGACTATGCTGAGAGAGAATCCCGAAGATTTAGGGATTCAACCTTATCTCTTTAGGCGTAGACCTAGGCCAACTTAGACTTGTATAAATAGACCTAGGATACCTCCAAAAAGGGGATCCGCAATTTTACACATAAACTATTGCAAAAGCTTAATAATAAACTCTCTTGAGATCTTCGCTAAGTGTTTCTCATCTCAAAGCTTTCAGACCTAGACCATTGACTATTTCAACTATGCAGGTTTCCACCACCACCACAGTTTGGCGCTAGAAGGAGGGGGTTGAAAGCTTCTTACTCCGAAGAACCACCGCGAAGAGATCCTGAACACGATGACTGACGAACGACGTATCGCTGATCCGAAAAACGTCACGCCGAGAGATCTGGAAGAGGGCGAGATCCAGGCTGTAGGAGATACCAACAAGGACCAAACCGCCCGTGACGATCCGCCACCAGCATGTACAGCTCGCGCCGATCTGCCTAGCGAGAAGTCGAAGGAAACTCCGAGAGCGAGCTCGCTTCTTCCTGAGTTGTTGCAGAAGATGAGCACGACACTGGACGCTCTACTGGAGAGCGTCGAACGGTAAAACCGAAGCAACGGGACGATAACTGACGAGCTCAGGTCTTTAGGAGCAGACATCCGCGCACGACCCCTCGTACCAGGTCTGTTCAGAAAACCAGCAGCACGAATCGATCCTGTGGCACTCAACTTCACCACACCAGGAGGGTCGTCGAACCGACCTCAGCACCAAAATCCATCGACCGCCGCAAACGATGAACGATCCGCTCTTTTAGCCCAGACACGACGAGAGAAAGCGAAAGTCGGCGACGAGCCAATAGACCTCGACAATGACGACGAGGACCTGGCTAGAAGAGTCGTTACTGAAACAATCTTCACTGAGACAGCGAGAGATCGGCAAGGAATGGCCAAAGCAAGGAACGATGATCCTCGACACATAGTTTCACAACAATTCTCCACCATCAGAGACGATGGCCCCGTGAGGAGAGTCACACGCAACACTGATCTCCTAGAGGAAGAAGTGGCACGGCGAACCACTACAAGGCAAAAGCATGCCGACCCACT
Source organism: Arabis alpina (assembly GCA_900128785.1). Lineage (NCBI taxonomy): Eukaryota > Viridiplantae > Streptophyta > Magnoliopsida > Brassicales > Brassicaceae > Arabis > Arabis alpina. The sequence goes on from LT669791.1 coordinate 31,933,228, forward strand.
AAGGACGACCCAACAACGTTCCTCCGCTTTCAACGATGAGACTGGTCACAGATATGCCAGACTTGTTTCGGAAGAAGAGGAAAACGTTGAGTGGGTGAAACAGGCAGAGGACGCTGAAGCGAAACAAGCTGCGTTTCAAGCCCAGCATGACCAGATGGCCAAATTTTGAGCTTCGTTAAGTAAGACTACTGCCGAGTTGAAGACTATTCGTTTGCAGATGCATCGTGCCACTAGCAAGGCACCAGAACTCGATCTAATCTTGGAACAAGCTCAGCACACTCCTTTCTCGGCACGCGTCACTAAAGCTCGAGTATCAGACCCAGGCAAGATTAGGGTGCCAACCTACGACGGAACCGAAGACCCAGCTGACCACCTCAATGAAATCAGTGTGGCTATGACAAGATCGAATTTCAAAGAGGAAGAGATGGACGTCGGGAAGTACTTGCTTTTCGTAGAAAACCTCAAAGGACCAGCTCTCAAATGGTTTAACGGACTCGAAAGTAATTCCATCGATACTTTCAAACAGTTGACCTTTTCATTGAGACTCCATCTTCATTGAGACTCAAACGTCAGGCGGTGATTTATGGTCCATGAACTAAGGACCAACCGAGTCCCTCAAAACTTTCATTGAACGTTTCAAGCTAGTATTATCACAAGTGAAAGGGATAGAGGACTCGGATGCACTCCGAGCGCTGAAAAGAGCCATATGGCACGAATCTGACTTCTGGAAGGAAATGTCTCTCAACGAGCCGTCAACTATCCAGGATGCTCTACATCGAGCGACGAACTTTGCCAAAAGCGAAGAAGAAGCAAAGAAACTTGCAAAGAAGTATGGGAAGTCAAAACAGAAGAATGACAGCGACCTCCAGCCGAGTCAGTCGCAAAAAAACCACGGTATATGTTATATCCAGCACGAGGGTGGCTCAAAAGGAGCCCGTAATTATCAAGTGGACTCACCCGGCTTTGGCCGAGGTAGAGGCCGCGGTCGCGGCCGAGGAACAGGTTTTCCTAATGTGTGGACCGGAAACTCAACCTACAACGGGTCGCTATACTGTGACATTCACCGCACCCACGGGCACTCGACAGTAAACTGCCGATCCCTCGGCTCGGCCCTCGCCCAGAGACTGCTGGACGGCAAGCTTAAGGAGGACCTCAAGCTCGAAGATTTTGAAGTCAAAACAGATCAGGCGCCTGCGCCAGAGCCTGCACCTACCGATGAGGAACCACCCAAACGCGATAGACAAAACGAGAACACTACTCAAGGCGGCCCAAGAAGGAAATTACTCATGATAATTGGAGGATCCCACTACTGCTCAGATACGATTTCCTCGATTAAAGCGTTTCAGCACCGAGCTGAAGCTAGCGTCAACTGGTCTACCCCGTCTAGTTTCCCTAACGACGCAATAACTTTTGAAGAAAGAGAAACGATCGGAATCGACAAACCACATGACGATCCACTTGTCATCGAAATCTCTATCAGCAACATTGATGTGTCCCGGGTCTTGATCGACAAGGGAAGCACCGTCGATGTAATTTTCAAAGATACGCTGAAGCGAATGGATATCAGCTTTGACGAAATCAAAGAACAACCAAAGCCCTTGACCGGTTTCGCAGGAGAGACCACGATGACGCTTGGAGTAATCAGGTTGCCCGTCGAAGCTGGAGGAATCGTCAAAGTAGTCGAATTTTCAGTAGCAGATCACCCAACAATATACAATATCATCCTGGGAACCCCATGGCTCAACGCGATGCGTGCACTCTACGGAAGTCAAAAGGAGTTATGCGGGAACGCCATCTTCACTTACCACCTATGCGTGAAGTTTCCAACGAAACAAGGCATCAAGGCAATCTACGGAAGTCAAAAGGAGTCTCGCGTATGCACTCTTACTGAACAAATTTTTTTGAATCCCGTTACTGACCCGGTCTCAAAAGCTGAACGAAAGAAGATGAAGAAAAACAGAGACCCCGTCAAAGAGATTTCCGAGAAGTTGTAGCAATTACAGATCGAGGAGGACCGCGAGTTGAGAGCGGTACCTACCTGCAAACCAGAACGGTGCGTCAAGATCGGCGCTAATTGAACAGTACAATCAAGAAGAGACTAGTCACGTTTTTGAAGCAGAACATAGGCACCTTCGCTTGGGCTGCCGACGACATGCCCGATATCGATATCAACGGGGCTTGCCACGAATTGAATGTCGATCCGTCATTTAAACCAATTAAGTAGAAGCGAAGGAAACTAGGACCTGAAAGAGCAAAGGCAGTTAACGACGAAGTCGAGAGACTCTTGAAAGTGGGATCGATAATGGAAGTCAAGTACCCCGATTGGCTGGCAAATCCAGTCGTGGTGAAGAAGAAAAACGACAAGTGGCGGACTTGCGTAGATTTCACAGATCTAAACAAAACCTGCTCCGAAGATAGCTTCCCCCTCCCACACATCAACCGGCTCATCGAGGCAACAACAGGTAATAAACTCCTATCATTCATGGATGCTTTTTCTGGCTACAACGAGATTTTAATGAACCCAGCCGACCGTGAGAAGATGGCGTTCATAACGGATCGCGGCATATACTGTTACAAAGTCATGCCTTTTGGCTTGAAGAATGCCGGAGCCACTTATCGACGATATGCTGGTCAAATCATTAGACGAAGAGGACCACGTAGCCTACCTGGAAGACTATTTCAAATGCCTGAACAAATACAATATGAAGTTGAATCCAACCAAGTGCAGGTTCGGAGTAACCTCCGGTGAGTTCCTCGGATACCTGGTCACCCATCGCGGCATCGAGGAAAATCCGAAACAGATGGACGCACTCATCTAGATGTCCCCAAAATCAAAGCGAGAGGTCCAACGACTCACTGGGCGAGTAGCCGCACTTAATAGATTCATCTCACGGTCCACTGATAAATGCCTCCTGTTCTACGACACACTACAGAAGAATAAGAATTTTGAATGAACTGAAAAGTGTGAAGATGCCTTTCGACAGCTAAAACAGTACCTGGCCAGCCCCCCAGTCCTAGCAAAGTCAGTCCGCGGCGAGCCCTTGTTCTTATACATTGCAGTCTCCGAAACAGCTGTCAGCGGAGTCCTGGTCCGAGAGGAAAGAGGCGAGCAGAAGCCCAACTTCTATATCAGCAAATAACTGACAGACGCCGAGACTAGATACCCAGTCATGGAGAAGTTGGCACTATCCGTCCTCACAGCCGCAAGAAAACTGAGACCCTACTTTCAATCACATCCGATAGTAGTCCTTAGCACTTTCCCGCTGCGATCGGTACTACACAGTCCAAGTCAATCAAGACGACTAGCAAAATGGGCGATAGAGCTAAGCGAATATGACATCGATTATCGAGGCCGCACCAGCGCAAAACCACAAGTCATGGCAGACTTCCTTATAGAGCTGCCAGATGAACTCAAAGAAGTCGAAGTCCCTAGCCTCCCTTGGCTGCTTCACGTGGACGGAGCATCATCAAAAAGCGGATCAGGCGTAGGGATACGTTTAACTTCGCCAACAAAAGAAGTACTCGAACAATCCTTCCGCCTAGGATTCAACGCCTCGAACAATGAGGCAGAATACGAAGCGCTCCTAGCAGGACAAAGACTCACTAAAGGATTAGAAATCAAGAAAGTTTCTGTGTTTTGCGACTTTCAACTAGTCGTAAACCAATTGAATGGAGAATACGCCACCAAAGACGAACGAATGGAGGCCTATCTTCAAGTCGCCAAGGAATTAGCAGCGCAGTTCAAGGAGTGCACAGTAACACTTATTCCTAGAGAAGAGAATGCAGCCGCCGACGCTCTAGCAGTCGTCTCTAGCAGTCGTCGCTTCTAAAACAAACGAAGATGTTCGCAGAGTCATCCCCGTTGAGTTTATCAAGAAGCCAAGCATTCGCTTGCGCAAGTCGGTAAACGCGGTAACCCGCTCCCAGGCAGCTAAGCATACAACACAAGGAGAGGTGACAGAACCTGTTCACAGCGAACCTGCTAAGGCAGCCCGTCTAAGAAAGAAAGCTCGTAGCACTCAACCAGCGGCGAGTGATCCCAAACCAGCCGAGCCAGCTTGCTCTCCTCCGATCGTAACGACTCCACCTGAGGCAGCTCACCCCGAAAATCTCTCGCCAGAGACAGTTCTGCCTTAACTGAAGGAGGCAACTGGCACGGGAACTGGTATACAATCGCTGCCCAAAGTTTTGGAGACGACCGACCAGGACTAGAGCAAAGCATCTAATCCTGAAATGACCGCACCAGCAGACGCAACTCTACATAGGCAGATCGAACAAACCCACTCCGAAACGGCTGCAACAGCCCTTTCCGAGCCAGATGGCCCACTACCTATGGAGACGAATACATCGGGTCCTGCCCTATCAGAGGCGGCCCATCCTGAGATTGCAGAAGCAACAAAAGAGGTCGTCAGCCCGGTCACATCAAAAAAGAAGTTACAACCGAGGGAGAGGCAGATGATAAAGAATACGGTTGCGACACACCATGGATGGACCAAATCCGAGGATACATAGCCGACGGCGAGTTACCAAAGGATAAGTAGGCAGCTCGTAAACTGCGAGCGCAAGCAGCTCGTTACGTACTAATTGATGGCAATGTCTACAAATGGCGATTTTCTAGGCCTTTGCTCGCTTGCGTTGAAGAAAGAGAAGCTAGGCAAGTAATGGAGAAAGTTCACGGCGGATCTTGCGGCAACCATTCTGGAGGCCGAGCACTAGCAATCCGAGTCAAACGCCATGGCTACTTTTGGCCCACTATGATCCAAGATTGCGAGAAGTTCTCCTTACACTGCGAAAAGTGCCAACGACACGCCCCAATGATTCATCAGCCCACAGAGCTACTCTCGTCCATTACTTCGCCTTACCCCTTCATGCGCTGGGCCATGGACATCATCAGACCTCTCCACCCGTCGCGACATAAGCGTTATCTTTTGGTGCTGACAGACTACTTCTCCAAGTGGGTCGAGGCAGAATCATACTCTAGCATCAAAGATAGACAAGTGGAGAAGTTCATCTGGAAGAACATCATTTGCCGGCACGGCGTGCGTTATGAAATCGTCACTGACAACGGCTCGCAATTCGTCTCCGCCAAGTTTGACCTTTTCTGCGATAAGTGGAAGATCCGACTGAGCAAATCTACGCCACGATGTCCTCAGGGAAACAAACAAGCCGAATCCACTAATAAAACTCTTATTGCAGGACTCAAAAAGCGTTTGGACGAAAAGAAGGGACGCTGGGCAGATGAACTCGAAGGCGTCCTCTGGTCCTATCGAACGACTCCAAGGCGAGCTACAGGCGAAACCCCGTTCGCCCTCGTCTACGGAACAAAATGCGTCATCCCACTAGAGGTACACATTCCGGGAGTCCGCCGCAAGCTTCTCCCCGAACAAGAAGGACTCAATCACCTGCTGCTCCTGGATGACCTGTACCTAGTCAACGAACGGCGCGAATGAGCACTACTGAACATCAGTCGCTACCAGTTGGCTGCGTCCAAGTACTACAATTCCAAGGTCCGCACCCGGCGGTTCTACGAAGGAGACTTGGTCTTACGAGAAGTCTTCCAAAACACAGCAGAGCGGAACGCCAGTAAACTTGGAGCACATTGGGAAGGACCATACGTCGTCACTAAGGTTGTCCGCCCGGGCGTATTTGAACTTGCAAACATGGAAGGAAAAGCTATCCCACGATCGTGGAATGCACGACACCTCAAGAAGTACTACCACTAAACTCCGTTCCGCTACCTCAAAAATCATCATCACACTCAATCATCCATACATCAACAACTTACCATGAACTACGGGTGACTTGATCCCTGCAAAGGGTACGTAGACAGCCCATTTTCGGATGGGTTCAGTTGCCCCCTCCCAAAAAAGGGGGGGGGGAGTGGGGTACGTATACTCGTATACTCCCACCTCTCTTTGTAGCAAACCTTTATGAGAATAAATATCTGCTACAAAGACTTATAAAAAAAACTATCTCTATCACATCCGTTACGGATAACTCAAGGTCTAACTTAAACGACCATCTCAAACCGCCGCTGTTGGCCACAACGACGACTTCTCACAAAAATTCTGCAGAATAAATACAACAACATCCACCATTGGATTAAGCGCGCTATATAAATAAAAGTGGTTCATTATAGGAGCAGGTGCGTTTAGAGAGAAGCGCACATGTAACCGAAGTGACCAGTCCAAAACCCAACAACATCGTTGGTTAAAAGCGACGATCGTCACAGGAGCGGTCATGATCGAAAGAACGAACATGATCATAAACCAAGTCGTTTGTTCAGGAAACCCGGTTATACTTACACTAGTAACAACCACGATAAAAGGAATCCATGTTCGGATGGTCAACCATCTACAACAAAGTACGGTTCGTCGTTACTAAGATTTTCTTAGAAAGACTAAGCGAAAATGTTGGAAAGAAGATCATCGATAAGCTAAAACCGCATTCATTATCATCTTGCAAAATACAAGGTAAAATCATCCATGGATAAAACCCGTCCAGACGGTAAAACTCAAATCCGAAAAATTTAAAGCCGAAAACGTAAGGCAGCCTCCTAGGCGCAAAATCAATGTCTAAGACATAAGCAATAAAAGCGCTAACAAATGCGCGAAACACAACTAAAGTACGACCTCCTCGTCAACTCCTGGAGGAGCAATCTGAACGACCGGCACCCCCTCGGCCTACGTCTCTCCAAAGACGTCGTCGAGCCTCGGATCCTCGGTAAGCGTGTCAATCCTTGGTCCCTGGGAATCCTCGTCCGTCCTCATCTCCTCGGGAGCCTCAACAGTCCCAGTGCCCTCAGCGACATCGTCAATCCTGCTCTTGGTCACCTCGGCCCCAACTCCGCCGATTAGGGAGAACTTCCTATCTACACCAACTACTGCGGCCTTGCAAGAGCCGATGCCTCCAAGGAACGACCCCGAAGGATCGGCTACACCGACACTCGCCGCGTACATCTCGAGTGTCCGGTCATGGGCGACCACGGTGGGCGCCTTAACCTAAAAAAAAATAGAGAGGAAATTCGACTGTGAAAAAGAGAAATAATCACTTTTATCCGAGGGAGTAGATACATCTATCAAGGAAAAACCACTAACCTGCGGATCAAGAACATGCAAAAGTCCGTGGAGACTCTTCATCAGCCGCTCGAAATGCTCCTCGTCCCCGGCATGCTCCGCTACGTCGGCGGTAAGGAAAGTGAGCTCGTCCTCGAGCTTGGGAGGCCCTTGACCGTCGAGTAGGCCCATCAACAATCAGACGAAGTCGAGGTTGGCTACCCTCTGCACTTGGTAGACCATGTTGCCCCGCGGATCGCCATGGAGCTCATAAAACTTATCCGTAGCACGAGTAAACTTTCTCTCGAGACTCTGGATGTGCGTGTCTGCTTTCCTCAGCTTCTCTACACCCGTAGCAAGCTCACCATCACGCTTCGTCAGGATGGCGGCCGAGCACTGCTCCCTCTCCTCCGCGGCTGCAAGAACCATCGCGGATTTCTCCGCCTCGATAAGAAGGGCCTTCGCAGACTTCCGCGTCTCGGCCTTGAGCAAGGCTATCTCTCTGGCCTGGTCTGTGAGCTCGTTATTCTTCTTGTCTATTGACGCTCGGGCCGCGGTGCGCTCGACTCGAAAAACCTCAGCCGCAGTGTGCGCGTTCTCATAACGATGCGTCTCGTCCTCAAGCTTCCTCTTCAAGTCCTCGACCTCGGCCTCAAGTTCGTGTCCCACTTTATTCACAAGGGCTAGGAACTGCCAGAAAATAAGATAGAAAAATGTCAAAGATAAAAAAAAAACACTAAGTGTTAAAGGACAATGAATAGAAAGAAGGGGCAATATACCTTCAGTCCCTGGCGCATCATTTCTCCAGAGGACTTCGTGTTGATCGGAGCCACGACGTCGTCGTCGAAAACCAGAGTAGAGAAGAGGCTACTAGCAGAATCCTTGTTCTGAAAGACGTTACTGGACACACGACGAGGAGGAGAAGCAGATCTCGCCCGAGCCCTCTTCGGCTCTCGGTCCACGTCAATCACGTCGTCGCTGTCAGATGATCTTTTACGGTCGTCGCCTGCATGACCCTTCCCTTTGGCCGCCTTCTTTGCATCGTAGTCGGAAGGAAGAGGAGCGGGCAGAGCAGGCAGAGTGGCTACAACCTCAGTCCTAGTCGAAGAAGGGAGACGCGATCCCTTAGCAGCAGTGGTGGTCTTCCTGGCAGAAGAAGTGCCACGCGGCGCAGAAGTGGTCGCAAAAGTCGGCCTAGCAGAAGCTGGCACAGTAGTTGGCTTGGCAGAGGCTGGCGCAGTAGTCGGCGTGACTGAAGGTGGTGCAGTGGTAGGCACGGCCGGAGCTGGCACAGTAGTCGACGCCACAGAAGTGGTCGCAGTAGTCGGCGTCGGAGGCTTGCCGCTCCCCGTAGTCCTACGCGCTAAACTCTTGAAAGATCATGGACACTCCATCTCTGACTGAATGTCTCCTGAACAATCCGAAAAGCGGAAACTCGTGACCGAAGAACCCCCGAGGATAGCTCTCGCTTTCTCGACACGTCGCAGTGAGAAATCCTTCTTCCAATTGCACCCTCGAACGCCGAGCAAGTCCCAAACTATCTTCCAGTTGCTCGGAACCTTCGATGCTGGACCTGTCACTGCAAAAAAGACATGAACAAAACAGGAGGTTGGAATCGATACAAAAAAGACAAACACATCACGAGCAATAAAAGTAAAACTAGCCGACTCCCAAAGATAGACAATGGGCCCGGCTACCCTTTGTAAGCCATTTCGATTGGATTAGGCCGAGTCCATCTCCCAAAGTCTCTTTGTTTATCGGCACGAAAAAGAAAAAATCCATCCATTGCCGGTCTTTGCTGCTAAACCCGTGGATAAGTCTAACATTCTTCCGGTTCCTAGCAAAGTATACAAGCTTGGAGAAGGGAGATGACCGCCGAATATCCATGAAGCGCGTCAAATGATGAACACTTAAAGTTTCCCCGCACTCATAACTCCGAACGAGGGTTCCTACTAAGTGACGAATTCCTCGAGGGGTGATTTGCGAAATTGAAAGTCTATACTTTGCTAGAAGCTCGAGAATCACATACGGAACGGGAAACCACAATAAGCACGCCTCGAGAAAGCTCTCGTACAAAGTAAAATACCCCTCTGGAGGATCGTCAGCTCGTTCGTGAGGTTCTGGAACCACCAGCTCTATTTCATCAGGGATGTAAGTTTCTTTCTCAAAAGAGAAAGTGACCTTTAAGTTGATAGAGTGGATCCCGGTGGATCCGGAGTTCTGAACTTTCTAGCACGACGCTTTCCATGAGTCGAAGATTTTTGCTTTCGAAGAAACAAGGCTAAGTCAAGTCTTTTGTTTATCTCATCCTCGTTCTGTTCCACCTTTACGTCTGGAGAAATACGAGTATCGACGGCTTGCTCATCAATGAGAGATGGACTCTGTGCGTTCACTGCATTACTCGCATCTGAGACCGGGACCCGTGTCACATTTCTATCCTTACAAGGACGAAGCCAGGAGCTGGACTCTGCATCAGAACAGTTTATTTCGAAGCTCGGTCTTAAGATTTCTAAACTACTAGTCCTAAAATTTCAAATGGATTTTAGGAACTCCTCCAAAGACGATGTCGGGCTTAACATGGGTGATATGCTCAAATTTACCCTGAGCTACTCTCTCAAATTAAGAGATCAATTGTAGTAGGGGTCGAATCACTGGGAGTCAAATCAAACGATAGGAATACTGACTTCAAATTCGGCTAAGTAAAATAATATAAAATAAATAGCAAAATCAATTGGTAACAGGAAAGATGGTTGATTTCAAATTCAATTAAACAAAGAGCTAGGCTTTTGGGTAATTCTCAGGATGAATCAGAATTGCAGGTTAAACAGAATGATGATTTAATTAAGAACCGTTTAGAACTTGGAGCACTAAAATATAATTAACCAACTGTCGTTGCGAAAACTAACTATGTCTAAACCCTAGAAAACCAAATTTCTTTGCGAATTCAATCAATTTAAACAAGCTTTAAATTCAAGTCCAATTTGTTCACAAAATCCCTAAACCAAATTTCTTTGCGAATAAGTAATTTTGCTCACCTAAGATCTAGTTATGGCTAATCAATTACACTTTCGTGTCAATCTATCGACCTAAGATATCCAAATTCAGGGTCGCGAATCCTAAACCAGAGTTAAAGCAATCTAGGTGAAGAACCTAACAGATAATCCTAACAAGTGAGTTTACCCTAACAATTCATCATCATTCCATTCGAATCACCCTAAACCTAAAAAGCAAACTACTCAGACATGGCAGCAAAGCAAATCATAACTGAATAATATTGCATAAAGAAAGAGTAAAAGAAGAATTACAATAGAATTCGAAGAATCTCAAAGTAATGAAGTAAACTTGTCTCCCTAAAAACCCTAAAAATCTCTCTCTTAAAGCTCTCTAAACTTTTTTAAGTAAAATCTAAAGTAATGATCTAGAAAAACCTAAAATAAACTATTTATAGAGGTAAAACTCGTGGTGGGCTTTTATGACGGTTTATTGGTAACTTCTGGCCCGAAAAGGAACAATTTTCCTTCTTTAAAACGTATTAGGTTGGCTTGTGCGAGTACCTGTCGATCGATCGACATAAGGTGTGTCGTTCGACAGGCTGTAACATCGCCGTCGATCGATCACCACCATGTACGTCGATCGACAGGCTGCTTCATATCAACTTCTATTTTTACAAATCCGACTCCAACCTCGTTTACGTTCCAAAATGCACCGTATTCACCAAATAAGCTCCTCACGTGCAATAACTTGTTAAGATACTAAAAAGACTCGAAATACAACGAAAAGACTCGATAAAATGACTTATATCATGGTCGAAAACCGGTAAAATCCATGATATATCAACTCCCCTAGACTTAGCTTTTGCTTGCCATCAAGCAAACTAGAGACCAAAACTGAAGTCGAGGTTTGAAAATCGCGAGAGCTCACTTATCTTTGGGAACATTGCTTTCGCTTTCTTGACTCTTTCGCTGCATGTAAACAAAGTACCTTTGGCGGTCACGAATCTCAACCATCATAGGTTGGGCCTCAAATCTTAACCTGCAAACCCATCAGTTTCACGTCCTCCTAACTGTCGCACACTTAATCGAAGTGATGATGGAATTCTCTCCAATGATATCAACCAAGTAAAAGGCTAGGTGTGATGTTAAAGGCTTTTGTGTTTCAGTGGAGCTAAAGAGTGTTTAGGGTTACCGAATTTTATTTGGTGGATGCAGACATTATGCATAATCACAAGAGAGAGTCGGGTCCAGTTGATGCCCACAGTTTCTCATTCACATTGCACTCCCTCCTCCAAAACGTTATCAGGAACCAAACACCTTCATATAATAATCACGTTCCACTTTCCACATCCAACTTCCTCATTCCTTGGGATTTTTTTTTGAAGCTAGAGACTTATTTAAATAATCATTTCCATTTCCCTTACTTATTTTTCGAAATAAAAGAATTTTTTTTTTTTTTTTTTCAAGACTAAGGGGGGAAATGATTCTACAAAGATATTAGTCTCGAAAATTACCATTGTTGTGTATTAAGTCCCAAGAAATGCTTAGCATTGCTGCTCTATTTCAAGTACTCCTACCAAATCATTTTCCTGTGCAATTTTTGTGAATGAAAAACTGCGTCGGACCTCTTTCTCTCTGGAGTTTATACACATGTCTGCACATAAAACTAAGGAAAAGAGACTGCATGAGGTTTGATAACATCAAAGAGAATATAGCGAAATGGAGATCAAGTGTGCTAGTCTGGAGTTTGATATACTTCGTTCTGAAAATCGCGATAAGAGGGGAACCTGTACTATCATCTGGTTTCGAATTCGTTCCATCTAAAGGCTTCATTGCAACAGCTAAAAGTTTCAAAAACTAAGCTTTCTTCTTAAGAAAGATCATTATTCCCTACATTTTGACTCAATAAAAACAAAATTTTGACTCCAAAATAGAAAACTATGTTAGTAACTACCTCCCCCAGACTTAAACAACACTGTCCCCAGAGTTATTAAATCTGAGATTGGTGAAAAGAAAAAGAAAAAGTCAGAAAATTTGTGAAAATAACAAAAATTCGGACCTGTTCTGATGGCCTGTCGATCGACAATCACTAGGTGTGTCGATCGACAGGGCTTCAAGGGGCTGTCGATCGACAACCACTAGGTCTGTCGATCGTCAGGCTCGTCGAAATTCTGAAAAACTGGCTTTGCCGACTGATGTTGTTGGAGAAATCTAAAGAAAAACTGAAGATCACTGAAACAAAATACCATCAAATACCACAACAAAGAGTCACAAACAACAAGTTTCACAAATCCTAAAGATCAAAAGGAAACAAAGAATAAACTGACTCAAAGAAAGAAAAAATGACTCAAGTGAAAAGAAAAAGAAAGAAAAAGTGAACCGGGATAAAAGGGAGACGATCTAAGCATCATACGCGTCGATCTCTGCAGAGTCATCATCTGGAGGTGGTGAACCAGCGGGCGGAGGAGTCGGTGAACGAGGACTTACACAACCACAGCGGGACAAATCAGCAAAGGCATCCCAAAGAGTCTGAATGCTCGTCATGATCCATCTCTGAACTGGATCCATGTCAACCTGTAGAGGAGGTGCTAAACGGCGAGCTGAGGAAGAAGAACCAGCGGCACCTGAAGCTGAGGAAGAACCCCTGCGGCTTGCAGAAACTCGGCGAGTGGTGCGTCTACTAACAACACCCTGGCGCTGAGCAGGTAGGAAGTAAAGTGCATCGATGCCACCTCTGATATCTGTCAACTCTGGAAGCGGCAGAAGGACCTGAAACTGTTTCCTGGAATCATCGCTGATGAGCCACTGGTGATCACCCCCAATCCAAGTGGCACTCACCATGTGCCTGCTGTCCATAGAGCACGGTGTACTAATCGAACTGTAACACGCCAAGTCAATGCCACAGAACCGCATGATAGGAGTAATGAGGCTACCAGCGCGAAATAAAGTACCCGCCGTGAGAGTAAACGGGGTGTTCTTCTGTTCCAACAAACGGTCAGCTAAAACGGCTCCCCAGTTGAGATCCCGGAGGAGATCACCATAAGACTGCCAGGTAATGTCCTCTAAGATAAGATAGTAGAGTGCCAGAAGCTCGTCATGGCGAACCTTACCGGACTCGTTCCGGTACAAAACGGTGTTGGAGAGAAGGCGAATTATGTAACGGAGAACAGGGTGTCGAATATCAGTATGAGAGACTTTGTTCCCGGAGAACTCGCCTGCGCCAAACAAACACCAGAAACCCTTCATTTCTGATAAAGCAGGAGGTATGATGACGTTGTCCCTCTCCGATGGAAATCCGTAGATATCACAAATATCCTTAATGCTTAGCCTGTATCTGACCCCTTCGATCATAAAGGTGAGGGTCCCATTGCCTCCGGTATGCTCAGCGTCTGTGGGGAAAAAGACCCAAAGCGTGGCGAAAAACTGACACACCAAATCAGGGTACAGGTTGTGATGTGTGGTGGTGATGCGACCTAAACCGCTGCGGTCCAGCAACCGCGTAACCTCATCATAAATCCCCAACTCCGCCAAAGCATGTCTATCCGCGATACGCGTAGGCTGCATTTTCACACTCAACCACTGATTGTAGAAGAGGGAATCATAAGCATCCCAAGTTTCCTTAATCCGCCTGTTAACAACCTCGGGTCTGCCAAGAACGACTTCTGGACAATCTCTCCATTCTCGACCAATGTGGATCCTCTCCCCCTCTTTCTTAGGCCAAGGGTAAGCATCGCTGGTCCTAGATCGCTTAGCTATCTGCAAAACAAGCAAACACATACACAAAAGGCAGAAATTAGGGAAAACATGTCGGTGGAAAAGGACCTGTCGATCGACAGGTCTTATGTGTGACGATCGACATGGCTAAACTGGCCTGTCGATCGACAACCACAGCCACGATCGATCGACAGGTCTGCAAAAATCAGACAGTCGAGTAATCATATAAACCCTGCGATTCCCTAGATTTCATACTAAAAAACAACCTCAAACGCTTCCAAAACACTACTAGTATCAACCCAATCCATGTATGAATCTAAATCAAACCCAATTTCTACCAAATTCTCCATTAAAAACGAAACCAAGAACAAGAGATTCCGGGTTCATACCTTAGCAGATCGAGAGAATAAGTGATAGAATTGGATAGAGGAAGAAATTTAGAACAATTTAGAACCAAAAATCAATGAAAACTATGAAGATTTGAGAGAGTTATGAAGATTTGAGAAATGAAGTTTGTGTTTGTGGTGTAAAGAGTGGCTGCCGAGCGTTTTATCCACTTACCTCGTTTTCTCCGCAGGGCCTGTCGATCGACAGGTCTTCTCGGGGCTGTCGATCGACAGGCTTCCCGTTTTTTTTTTTTTTTTTTTTTTAGCTGAAACAAAACGTAACAGAAGTTAGTAGAAAATGAAAATAAAAACAAATTTTGTACAGAAACTTACGAGTGGATTGCCTCCCACTAAGCGCTTATTTTCAGTTTTTAAGTTGACTGTGTCTGAAATTAGACAGCAGGTGCTTCATCCAGTGACACAATGTGCCCATGTAGAATTTCGGCTTTCGTCCAATAATGCTTCACCCTTTGGCCATTCACAGTGAATTATTGGCCTTCCTGACTGATAAGCACAACAGCTCCATGTGGTCGAACTTCCTTGATAGTGAATGGACCTGACCAACGAGAACGCAACTTTCCAGGAAACAAAGTTAGACGAGAGTTATACAATGGTACCTGATCATTTGGTTCGAAAGTTTGGGACACGATCTTCCTGTCATGATATGCCTTAGTCCGCTCTTTGTATAACTTGGAGTTTTCATAAGCATGATGTCTAATCTCATCCAACTCGTTCAACTGAATCAGACGTCTTTCTGCAGCAGGTTTGATGTTGAAATTGTACTGCTTTACTGCCCAAGCTGCTCGATGTTCAAGTTCCACTGGGAGATGACAAGCTTTCCCATAAAGTAGATGAAAAGGAGTAGTGCCAAGTGGTGTTTTGAACGCAGTGCGATAGGCCTAGAGTGCGTCATCCAGTTTTGCAGACCAATCCTTTCTTGTAGCGTTGACAGTTTTCTCCAAAATTTCCTTAATCTGACGATTGGAAACTTCAACTTTTCCACTTGTCTGAGGATGATAAGGACTAGCAACGCGATGGTGAACTCCATACTTAGCCAACAAACGATCAAAAGCTCTGTTGATAAAATGCGTTCCTCCATCACTAATGACAACTCGAGGCACTCCGCATCGTGGAAAGATGATGGTTTTAAACAGCTTAATAACCACCCCTGAGTTGTTCTTTGGACTAGCAACAGCCTCTACCCATTTGGATACATAATCCACAGCAACTAAGATGTAAGAGTTTCCATAAGATGAAGGAAAAGGTCCCATGAAATCTATTCCCCAACAATCAAAAACCTCAACTTGGAGGATGAAGTTCTGAGGCATTTCATGCCACCTGCTGATCTTCCCTCTTCGTTGACATGCATCGCATTGTTTGACAAAGGCGTGAGCATCTTTGAACAACGTAGGCCACCAGAAACCCGCTTGAAGAACTTTGGAGGCTGTCTTGAATGAAGCGAAGTGTCCTGCATAATCAGACACGTGACAATGGAACAACACGTCTTGAGTTTCAGGCTCAGCAATACACCTTCTGTAAATACCATCAGAACAAAACTTGTAGAGATAAGGTTCATCCCAATAGTATCTACGAAGTTCTCGGATGAACTTGTTCCTTTCATAACCTTTAAGGTCACTTGGCATATCTTCTACAGCTAGATAATTGGCAATATCAGCGTACCAAGGACGAATAGAAGCAGAGACGGTGAAAACGTGGGCCTGGACTGCGTTGGAGATGATTTGTGGAAGGCGTTTTATAGCTCGGTGTAGAGGCTGTCGATCGACAACCACAAGGTCTGTCGATCGACAGCTCCGTTCTGCCCCTGTCGATCGACAACCGCGGGGTCTGTCGATTGACAGGTCTTCTGGTTTTCTGAAAGTCTGCGGATTTTCAGCTTGAAGACCACTTTCAACAAAATTGCACCCCTCTGTTGGAAATAAATCATCAATAGGAACGTGGTCCTCGATCCGAATCCTTGAAAGATGATCCGCAACTCCGTTTTCAACACCTTTCTTATCCTTAACCTCAACGTCAAACTCTTGAAGGAGAAGAATCCATCTCAACAACCGCGGCTTAGCATCCTTTTTCTGCATCAAGTACTTAAGTGCTGAATGATCCGTATGCACAATCACTTTAGAACCAATCAGATACAGACATAATTTTTCAAACGCAAACACCACTGCTAACAACTCTTTCTCTGTAGTTGCATAATTCTTCTGCGCATCATCAAGAGTCCGTCTAGCATAGTAAATGGCATGAAGTTTCTTGTCCTTTTTCTGACCCAAAACAGCCCCAACTGCAAAGTCACTAGCATCACACATCACTTCAAAGGGAAGTGTCCAATCTGGAGGTTGCATAATTGGAGCACTCACTAAAGCCTGCTTAATCTGTTCAAAAGCAGCAAGACAATCAGCGTCAAACATAAATTTGACATCCTTACAAAGCAGGGAGGTAAGTGGGCGGGCAATCTTGGAGAAATCCTTAATGAATCTCCTGTAGAAACCAGCGTGACCAAGGAAACTCCTAACAGATTTCACACAAGTAGGTGGCTGCAAACTTGTCATAACCTCAATCTTGGCACGATCTACCTCAATTCCAGCTTCTGACACTTTATGTCCAAGAACAATGCCACTGTTTACCATGAAGTGACATTTCTCCCAATTCAGCACTAAGTGTTTCTCTTCACATCTAGCAAGTACCTTTTCCAAATTACCCAAACATTCCTTGAAAGAAGACCCGTAGACTGAGAAATCATCCATGAAGACTTCCATGTAATCCTCGATCATATCCGTGAAAATTGACATCATACATCTTTGAAAAGTAGCTGGAGCATTACATAATCCGAATGGCATTTTGCGATATGCAAAAGTACCATAAGGACATGTAAAAGTCGTCTTTTCTTGATCGTCCGGATGAATCGGAATCTGAAAGAACCCTGAATACCCATCCAAAAAGCAGTAGTATGGATGATTCGCAAGCCTTTCCAGCATCTGATCAATGAAAGGCAAAGGGAAATGGTCTTTCCTAGTAGCAGCGTTGAGCTTCCTGTAATCGATACACATTCTGTGCCTTGTCACAGTCTTTATAGGAATAAGCTCATTCTTCTCGTTCTTAACCACTGTAACTCCACCTTTCTTAGGAACCACATGAATTGGACTAACCCAAGGACTATCTGAAATAGGATAGATGATCCCAGCTTCCAATAGTTTCAGAATCTCCTTTTTTACTACTTCTTGAAGGTTCGGGTTTAGCCTTCTTTGATGCTCGACGGACGACTTTGCCCCTTCTTCAAGGTGAATCCTGTGCATGCATAAGTCTGGAGAAATCCCTGCAATATCATCAAGAGAATACCCAACAGCTTTGCGATACTTGCGCAGCTTACTTAGTAACAAGGTCTGCTCAATATTGTTCAAAGTTGAACTAACAATAACAGGATAAGTGGAATTAGGGCCAAGAAAAGCGTACTTGAGTCCTGCTGGCAGTTGTTTGAGTTCGATCTTTGGAGATTTTTCTTCACTCCAGTCACTTACCCTTTTTGATTTCTCAGAATCCCCAACCAGTTCCACATTCGCAACCACTTGCTTCACTAACTCACTGTCATTCATCAACTTAGCATACCCTTTTGAAGCTTCGTCAAGCTGCCCAGTTTCAACCACAGAATTTACCAAAGTCTTTTCCAAAGGATCAGCAGGATAGTCTTCATTATAAGACTTCCTGAGTGATTTCATCGAATGTATCCACATAGAATGTCTGGCCATCAATGGTAGGTTTCTGAATTACTTGGTTCATATCGAACTTCATCTCCAAATCCCCAACACTTAGAGTAATTCTGCCTCCTCTTACATCAATCATAGCACCAGCTGTAGCTAAGAATGGACGTCCAAGAATGAGAGGGTCCTTAGGTTCCTCACAATACTACAAAACTACGAAATCAGCAGGAATCAAACAATCTCCAACCTTGATTGAAACATCTTCAAGTACCCCTTCTGAAACCCTAACTGATCTGTCGGCAAAGATAAGTGAAATCCTTGTAGGCTGGAAATCCGTCATTCCAAGACTCAAAGCAACTGAAAGAGGCATCAAGTTGATGCTAGAACCCAAATCACACAAAGACCGTGGAAACCTATCTGAGAAAATGAGACAATCCAACACAAAGCTTCCCGGATCAGCTAGCTTCTTTGGAACTTTGTTCAAAATCATAGCACTCACTTGCTCTGTGATCATAGCAACTCCTTCTTCGACGCACAAGTTCTTAGTGACCAACTTCTTCACATATCGGCGAATAACAGGAGAAGTTCTTATTACCTCAACCAATGGCATCTCAACTGTGATTTTGTCAATGATTTCCTTACACTTAGCTTCCTGAAGCTCCTGTATAGACTTCTTAAGACCTCTAGGATAAGGTATCTTCGGTTTGTACACCCTTTCAGTAGGCAGAATATGGTTTTGGTCTGTCAAGGGTCCCTGTCGATCGACAGGTGTTCCGGATTTGCTATCTCCTTAGCAGTTTCTGCCCCTGTCGATCGACATACCTTGTGTTGATCGATCGACAGCATCCGGGACAAACAACTCTTGATCCTCAATGTCTTCAAGATCGTCCAATTATTCAATTGAGAGTCGTTTCTTGAGCACTGGCTCAATAACCTTACCACTTCTGGTTGTGATAGCTGCTACACCATGCTACTTAGGATTTGTATCAGTTCTGGCAGGAAGAAAACCATCTTGTCTTTTCATACTTTCTGCAGTGTGGGCTACCTGAGTGTCTAACTTCTTCATGTGAATATTGAGGGCTTCAATCTTCCCATTGAGATCAGTGTAGAACCCGCCCATCTTCCCATTGAGATTAGCGTAGAGGCCGTCAATCTTTCCATTGAGATTTACTGTTAGGCTTTGTTGCCCCTCAAGAATCTGTTCGAGCATACCCTTTGAGTCATTTTCAGAGGGTTTAGAGGGAATTGGTTGGTATGACGAAGATCCATAAGTCCTTTGGTTGCTGTTGCTGCCAAAGGGTTTCTGAAAATTTGATTTCTGAGCATAGTTTGGAGAACCTGGAGTTCCTGAGAACGAACTTTTCTGATTGTAATTGTTGTAGCCTTTGTTCTCATACTGATTCCCATATCGCTAATTTTGGTAGCCATTCTGGTTGATGTAATTAACATCTTCCTGCTCATCATTTTGATAGAAATTATCAACTTCCTGTGCAAAATGAACTGACTTCTTGTTTACCAGAAGGTTATGCATAGAATCTATCTTGGCCTTAACCTCAGCAATCTCAGCTCCACCTGTTTGACCAGCTTCTCTTCTCCTTTCCTCATCGATATTCTTAGTACTATTGCTAGTAGACACGTTCTTGATGAGCTCAAAGCAATCAGCTGGAAACCTGATTTTGAAATTCCCATTACTCGAAGCATCTAAAGTCATCTGATGTCTCCAATCCATTCCTCTATAGAATATACCCAGCAACTGAACCTCTGTAAACCCGTGATGAGGACAGTCTCTCTGATATCCCTTGAACCTTTCCCATGCAGCTTTGAAAGATTATGTCAGATTCTGGACGAATGTAGAGATCTTAGCTCGTAGATCCTCTGAGCGCGACTCATCGTAGAAGTGACTCAGGAAAGCACTCTTGGTATCTCTCCAAGTAGTCAGTGAGTCTGGCTCCAACTGCTTCAGCCAAGAGGCTGCCTCTCCAGCAAGAGAAAATGGGAAGAGCTTACACATAATGTAGTCTTCCGACACGTTGTTAGCCTTGATGCTAGACGCAAGATCCTCAAACATCTCAAGATGATCCATGGGGTGCTCTGATGGGTGCCCATGGAACTGATGTTGAGCCACAAGAGAGAAGTACGCAGGCTTCAACTTAATATCCCTACGCTCAAATTTAGGGGGTCGAATCGCTGCCCTGTTGGCATAATGTTCTTCAGGACGGTAGTAGTCTCCCAAAGTGCGTTGGTTAACTACTGCCCCCTGAGGTCCGCGATTCGCCTGAGCCAGATGCTCAATCTCAGCGCGCTGGCGCTCCAACTCAACCCTTTGACGATCTAGCTCAGCACGCTCTGCTGCAACCGGATCCTCACCTTCGATGATATTACCAGCTTCATCAATGGGGTCTCCCAGATTGTTGTACCGATTACCATGTCTGTCAACAAATTCTCCCTGAGAATTCAGAAGAGCAACCAAAGCACGATTAACCATCTTCGCTAACTTTGCTAGTCGTCTGTTTTCTCTTTCCAAAATTCCCAACTCTGGAACAAAATCTGCTAACTCTTTATCCTTGTTGCTTCTGGTTCTGCTAGAAGGCATAAACCTGAAACACCAAAAATAAAAAAAAACAAAATCAAAAATAAAAAGAAAACTTAGTGAGAATTCTAGAATCAAAATCCTATGGAAGATTTTGACTCCCCGGCAACGGCGCCAAAATTTGATATGCTCAAATTTACCCTGAGCTACTCTCCCAAATTAAGAGATCAATTGTAGTAGGGGTCGAATCACTGAGAGTCAAATCAAACGATAGGAATACTGACTTCAAATTCGGCTAAGTAAAATAATATAAAATCAATAGCAAAATAACAGGAAAGATGGTTGATTTCAAATTCAATTAAACAAAGAGCTAGGCTTTTGGGTAATTCTCAGGATAAATCAGAATTGCAGGTTAAACAGAATCATGATTTAATTAAGAACCGTTCTAGAACTTGGAACACTAAAATATAATTAACCAACTATCGTTGCGAAAACTAACTATGTCTAAACCCTAGAAAACCAAATTTCTTTGCGAATTCAATCAATTTAAACAAGCTTTAAATTCAAGTCCAATTTGTTCACAAAATCCCTAAACCAAATTTCTTTGCGAATAAGTAATTTTGCTCACCTAAGATCTAGTTATGGCTAATCAATTACACTTTCGTGTCAATCTATCAACCTAAGATATCCAAATTCAGGGTCGCGAATCCTAAACCAAAGTTAAAGCAATCTAGGTGAAGAACCTAACAGATAATCCTAACAAGCGAGTTTACCCTAACAATTCATCATCATTCCATTCGAATCACCCTAAACCTAACAAGCAAACTACTCAGACATGGCAGTAAAGCAAATCATAACTGAATAATACTGCATAAAGAAAGAGTAAAAGAAGAATTACAATAGGGTTCGAAGAATCTCAAAGTAATGAAATAAACTTGTCTCCCTAAAAACCCTAAAAATCTCTCTCTTAAAGCTCTCTAAACTTTTTTAAGTAAAATCTAAAGTAATGATCTAAAAAAACCTAAAACAAACTATTTATAGATGTAAAACTCGTGGTGGGCTTTTATGACGGTTTATTGGTAACTTCTGGCCTGAAAAGAAACAATTTTCCTTCTTTAAAACGTATTAGGTTGGCTTCTGCGAGTACATGTCGATCGATCGACATACGGTGTGTCGATCGATAGGCTGTAACGTCATCGTCGATCGATCACCACCATGTATGTCGATCGACAGGCTGCTTCATATCAGCTTCTATTCTTGCAAATCCGACTCCAACCTCGTTTACGTTCCAAAATGCACTGTATTCACTAAATAAGCTCCTCACGTGCAATAACATGTTAAGATACTAAAAAGACTCGAAATACAACGAAAAGACACGATAAAAGAACTTATATCATGGTCGAAAACCGGTAAAATCCATGATATATCAATGGGTGTGTTCGTGAAATTTTGCCAAACATTTAAAACCGCTTCGATTTCATCTCATTTATAGACTCGGCGCGGTAATCGCTAAAATCAAAACACGTAGCGGGCTGAGTTCGAACAGTGATTTGCACTCGTGGAGTTTTTCTCGAGCTTCAAAGTTCCACCATACAAGAAAGGCAAACGAGTTGAAGGTTGATGGTTCAAAGGTTTCAGAATCAGACACGATGCATTCACACACCGAACCGTCAAAGAAGTGGATCTTGTTTTTGTTTCTTTCCCAAATCAAGTGCGATCGGAAGCAGAAACGAGCTCAACGGTGTGCGACGCGAATGTTTTATGAACAACGGCGGTTTGTAGATTTGTCTCCAATCAAACGACGAGCTCTCCACTTCCAAGTCCTACACGAGTTCTCCCGTAGTCACGGAAAGAAACAGAGCCGAGGTCTCTCAGGTCAAGGACGCGCCAGAGTTATGAGTACTCGCCGGAAAAAATGGTGTAAGTAAGAAACAAAGCCGGCGAGACCAGTTTGTGACGGTCTAAGAAATGAAGCCGGCGGGTCCTTCAAGACTTCAATCTAAGAAACGGTGGAGATGGACAAACCCTTCAAGACTTCAATCTAAGAAACGAAGCCGGCGAGAGCAGAGCCTCCTTCTCCTCCGGTAAGAAACGAAGCCGGCAGAAACAGGACCTCCTTCTCCACCGGTGAGGAACGATGGTGTGGAGTAACCCTCCGGATCCGGGTTCACGTCGAAGAAAAAAACAAGGCCGAGCTCTCAAAGTCGAAGTCACACGGGAACGAGGAGAGACCGGTGGTTCCGGTCTGGGCAGAGCAAGCTTCTGCCGGAAAGAATGGCGACGAGCGACGAGCAGGACCAAGCTCGACCTTCGACTAAGAACGGAGAGGCGGAGATATCAGCCTGAGTGACGACTGGGTCTCACCTGAAAATGCAGATGGCTCGACGACGACGACACGGAGGAGAGACGAGGAATCAGAACTTGTCGAAGTAAGGTCGGCCCCGTGACAAGGACTCGTCCGTGGAGGAGCGGAAACGATGACAAACCAGTGACCACCGCACCTCACCGGAGAAAGGAAGCTGGCCTCGGTAACAAATTTGTTGAGAGACAAAAAAATAATAAATAATACCAAAACCCTAGATCTAAAACAGAGAGGAGAGAAGATACCTTTTCTTTTTAGTGGAGTGAAGTTATGGAGAAAAGAAAAGGGGAAGGAGTTTTTACAGGGTTACTATCAATACCCTGGAATGGCAAGTTTCAGTAGTCGGCGGGAACAATTCCGATTTCTAAAAGGAACCAAATTTCTCATTTTCAGCGGGAATTAACAATTCCAGTTTCTAACGGAAATTTAAATTTCCAATTTTCAGCGGGAATTAAATTTTCAGCCTCCGGGAAAAACTGTATTTTTTACTAAATCCGGAGAGCAGCTAAACAGAAATGTGACGCCCAACTCAGCATTAACGTGAACATGCGGGAGTTGGGCAAAATAAACAAGTTTTACGAGCTTTAACGAGAACAAGCTCTACAAACTTTACATGACTAGTTCCTCTAAACTTTATAACACAAATTCAGAAACACAAATCTATTGAAAATCCTTACTGGGCTATGCGTTAAACATGAACACGAAAGCTCAGTAACGTCGGCAGGTCCTCAGAACAAGTCTTCACGATCTCGTCTCGTCAGACGCATGCCAAGTAGTACATTTTCTTGAAACCTCACTACAACTCTTTTACCTCGGCATCATCAGAACTGATACTACCAAGCTGGGGGGCTAACTGTTGGGGTCAGATCTCACTCCGGTAGAGATCGTCAAGAAAATAGCTAAGTACCAGAGGTAGGCGCGCAGTTATCTGGACCGGCCCTGTCTCAGGGACCAGCTCTGTCTCTAGGACCGGCTCTCCAGAATAACTGGGATTAGGACCGGCACCTTTCCAAGACGACGTCTAGTGGTCATTTAAACTCCAAAAGACCGTTGCGACCATTTTACTTCAAGACAGAGAATGGGCCGAGCTCAGAAGGCCCAATTGGGAAAGAACGAGCCAGGAGCCCACGAGTAACAAGTCACGCCGACCTCTACTACAAGACTGGGCCTGGAAGGCGAGCTCTCGGATTTGGGCCCATGACGAGGACAAGGTCAAGACCTAAAGGCGGTGCCGACTACGCTGAGAGAGAATCCCGAAGATTTATGGATTCAACCTTATCTCTTTAGGCGTAGACGTAGGCCGACTTAGACTTGTATAAATAGACCTAGGATACCTCCAAAAAGGGGATCCGCAATTTTACACAGAAACTATTGCAAAAGCTTAATAATAAACTCTCTTGAGATCTTCGCTAAGTGTTTCTCATCTCAGAGCTTTCAGACCTAGACCATTGACTATTTCAACTGTGCAGGTTTCCACCACCACAATCTTCACATTTCTAGTTTATACGGTTGTGTTCGTTTTGGTCCTGAACATTTCCCGTCTTCATGAGAGCTCTAGAGAATTTAGCCATCTCAATTCTCATAGATGCGACCCGACATCACTCTCATATAGATAACGTTAATTAAAGATAGTCCGTTCTATTCCGCTTTTACAAAAGCTATTAACGTTATTAAGAATAAAATATTCAGCCCTTAAACATCAACGGAAACATACTTTACCTTCATAGGAACGAGAAATGTATGTTATTCTTGTGTGAGTCTTCCTCAACCAGTTTGCCTATTGAACCTAAACCATGGGATCTCCAATGTTGCTAGGTTAGGTTTCCATCAAGTGGTGACTCATTGTATCGGCTTAAGACCCATTCCCCTCAAAGTGAATACAACTTGCTCTTTTGGTAGGCCTTTAGTCAAAGGATCAACCCAATTTTCCTTTGATATAATATAATCCAATGCTATCACCCCATTGGAAAGCAATTGTCGTATTGTGGCATCTCTTCGTCTAATATGCCTTGATTTTCCATTGTATATTGCATTTTTACCTCGATGTAAAGCAGCCATACTATCACAATAGATACATAGAGTAGTTACCGGCTTCAGCAACAATGAAATATCCTCAATAAAATTTCTAAGCCATTCGGCTTCTTCCGCAGTTTTATCTAATGCGATAAATTCAGATTCAATTATTGAACGTGCAATACACGTTTGTTTAGATGATCTCCAAGACACAGCCCCACCACCAAGTGTAAACACGTAACCACCTGTGGATGTACTATCCGTACTTCCAGAGATCTAATTCGCAGACCATAATTAATTGTATGCTTTAAATATCTCAATACTGTAATTAAAGCATGCTAATGTTCTCCATTTGGATTACTTGAATATCGACTTAATCGACTCAATGAGTAAGCCAAATCTGGTCTTGTACAATTTGTAATGTACATAAGGCGGGAGTGTGTATTCTAACTGAGACACACTTTCACCTTCATTCTTTGAAAGTTTGCACGTTGGATCAAACAGAGTAACAACCGGTCTATCAGCCATTGGTATTGAGACTTTCTCCACATAATGGGATTAAGGAAGTGAGTAACCATTGGTATCTCGTTTAATTATAATTCCTAGAATTAAATCAGCCAATCCCAAGTCTTTCATTTCAAAATTATCACTCTACATATTCTTTGTGGTGTTAATAATGTCTTTACGTGTTCCCATTATTAACATGTCATCCACATAGACATAAAATGATTATAGCATTTTTGGTTTGCTTAATGTAAACACATTTATCACATTCGTTTATGGTAAAACCATAAGATTTCATTGTATGATAAAACTTCTCATGCCATTGTTTTGGAGCTTGTTTGAGTCCGTACAATGATTTTACAAGTTTACAAATCTTCTTTTCTTGACCCTTGACTATAAAGCCCTCGGGTTGTTCCATACATATTTCTTCATCTAATTCACCATTTAAAAATGCCGTTTTGACATCCATTTGATGAATTTCTAAATCATATATGTGACGCCCGTGATCCAGTTTTTTGAGAAAATGGAGGGGCTGTCGATCGACACACATGGAGTATGTCGATCGACAGGCTTGTTAAGGGTTGTCGATCGACACACCTAGTGTCTGTCGATCGACAGGTACTTAATTTGGTCGGTTTTCTGGTTCGATTTTGAGTCGTTCAGTTGGACCGGGCCGGTTTGGGGAAAAACTAGGGTTAGTATAAATAGTTTTTGGCCGCATTTGAGCGAACAAAAGTCCCAAAAATCAGCAGAAAGAGTTTCTGAGGAGTTCTCTTAATCCTCTGAGTTTTTGTGGATAAGGGTTTGATTCTTGAGTGATTTGGAGTAGATTTTTGTGGTGATTGTCGTGGATTTCGTGTCTAGCCTCAATACTATCAGTTTCTATCCGATTAATTCAAGGTGAGTGTGTGACCATGGCTTATGTGCTGGTGGATTCATTAGGGTTGTTTGGTGATAGGTTTGGAATGAATTGTTTGATCTTGTGTTGATTGATTGTGGCTGTGATTGTTGTTTATGTGGTTAGGAGTATGATTTTCGTGCAGGTTTCATGTTGACGCAGAGGAGGAATCGATCCGAGAGGATAATGGTCGATTTCCCATGATTCTGCGAAGGCATGTCGATCGACAGACCAACACGGAGACGGTCGATCGACAACCTCTAGGTGTGTCGATCAACATGTATGTTGAGGTGTTGTCGATCGACACCCCCTAGGTGTCGATCGATACCTAGTGGAGGTGTCGATCGACAAGCCTGCCTGTTTGGCTGTGGTTGAGCCGTTTGCTTGTGTTTACGTGTTGTTTGATGTATGTTTGCCTGAGCGGTTCCATCGTGCCTGAGTGCGCAGCCGTAGATGGGATGACCGTCTCACTGAGTATTTATGATAATACTCACGCATCTCTTTTTCCCATGTGATGCAGGTAAAGACAAAATGTGATCGTGGAATCATGGCATCGAAGAGGGAGATGATCTAGGGTCTCGGTTTTAGTGCTTTTGTGGTTTTCCGTTATTACTTTCTTTAGAACTGGCTAGGTTGTTGGTTAATTCTGGAACTTGTTGATTATTGATGTGGAACCGGTTTAGTTATTTTTAATGGAATTGATTTCTGGTTTAATTGTATGTATTATCCGCTAGTTGTCTGTGTATGTTTGCTTGGTTGTTGAGGAGATCATTTATGAGAATACTAATCCGAAAGCAAGGATTAATTGTTTTAAAAAAATAACAGGTCGGGTCGTTTCAGTTTGGTATCAGTGCCCTTACGGTTTTAGGACGGGCTAGAACTGCTTGGATTGAAATTGGTAAATTTGCAATTCTATGGGTTTGGGGGTTCTAGATCATCTTCCTTCGAGCCTTCAAAGAGATTCCACGGTAAGTGTTGATTGTTTTGTGTTGTTAGTCTTTCTAGTGCTTAGCTTGGCTGCTTGTGAGTGCAGTTAGATGGCTAGAGCGACTAGAGGGCGTGGTCGTGGGGGCCGAGGAGGCCGAGGCAGAGGTCGTGGACTCGTAGATGAGCCAGTCCTGAGTGAGGCTCAGAGTTCTGCGCGTGGGCCCGTGGCAGGTCAGTAGTCGTTGCATGATGGTCAGACCGCCAGTGTGACTGCCATTGTGGGGGCCGGTTTTGGTCCTGTCGGGGCTGGTGTGGGTCCCGTTGAGGCTGGTGGTGCTGCTGGTGTTGGCGCAGCTGGGGGTGCGGTCGCGACCGTAGGTGTAGCCAAGGCTGGAGATGATCGTCTGGCTGATCTGTTGAGACAGCTATTGGAGCGGTTACCGGGTGCGGTACCAGTGCACACTCCAGTGTTGCCACGAGTGGCAGAGGTGCAGCCGAGGGCTGCGGTTGCTGATGAGGTTCCGTCGTATATCCGTATGATGGAGCAGATGCAGAGGATCGGTACGCGTTCTTTTGCAGGAGGTGTTAAGCCTGAGGAGGCTGACGAGTGGAGGATGAGGATGGAGCGGAACTTTTGCTCGATTAGGTGTCCACATGGATACATGGTTGACTTGGCAGTCCATTATTTGGACGGTGATGCACACCTCTGGTGGAGGAGTGTTGCAGCTAGATGGGCTGGGACATTGATGTCGTGGGCAGATTTCGTGACGGAGTTTAACTCCAAGTTCTTTCCTTAGGAGGCGTTGGATCGTTTAGAGGCGAGGTTCTTGGATTTGTCTCAGGGAGGGATGTCTGTCCGTGAGTATGATGTGGAGTTTAACAGACTCTTGGGTTATGCTGGTACGAGCTTGGAGGATGAGCAGGCTCAGATTCGGAGATTCTTGCGGGGACTTCGACCAGATTTGAGGACTCGATGCAGAGGCATCAGGTTTGAGTTCAGGGTAGAGTTGGTAGAGATGGTGGCACAGATCGAGGATGATCTGAGGTAACAGGCTGCGGTTGTGGTTCCAGCTGTTCAGCCTCGGAGGCCTCAGCAGCAGGTAGGTCCTAGCAAGGGCGGCAAGCCTGCGCAGGGACAGAAGAGTAAGTGGGAAGACACTTCTAGATCGGGGCAGAGTGGCCGAGGATGTTATGTTTGTGGTAGTTTAGACCACAAGAGGGCGAATTGCCCGAAGCAGAGTGAGGTTCGAGCGGCTCGGATGTGTTATCAGTGTGGAGAGCCGGGGCACATCAGGCCGAACTGCCCTAAGTTGCAGCCGTTGGCAGTGGCAGTGATCCAGCCAGCAGCTCAGTATGGGGCGGTGCAGCTGTTGCACCAGATTGCGGCGATGCAGCGTCCGCCAGCTATTGCAGCGCCGGGTGAGCCGAGCTCGAGACCGATCACAGGTAAACTCTCTAATTCAGACCTTGTAAATTCAGTAGTGTAGAATTTTGGTGTTTGTTTTGGCTTGGTTACCTTGTGATAGAAACTTAGGTTGCTTAGCACATGAGAATTGTGTAGGAACCTTGTTCGTGGGCGGGTGTGAGTTCCACGTTCTATTTGATTCTGGAGCATCGAATTGCTTCATTACTCCGGATCATGCTGAGAGAAGTGGTATTCGGGGTGACGCTGGTGAGCGGACGGGACCGGTTATGGTTGTTAGAGGGGAATTTCTGGCGACTCATGGTCGGGCGAAAGATGTGGATGTTTTGATAGCGGGCGAGTTGATGCCAGCAGACTTGGTGATCAGTCCGGTGGACTTGTACGATGTTATCCTGGGTATGGATTGGTTGAATCGGTACAGAGTTCATCTGGATTGTCACCGGGGTCAAGTGGTATTTGAACGTGAAGGTGGTAGGTTGATTTATCAAGGAGTGAGACCGACTTCAGGTAGTCTCGTGATCTCACTTGTCCAGGCTGAGGCGATGATTGAGAGGGGTTGCGAGGCATACTTGACCACGATTGTAATGCCGGAGGCTGTTGGTGGGGTTGCTGTGAGAGATATTCGGGTTGTTCGGGATTTCGAGGATGTCTTTCAGTCGTTGCATGGATTACCGCCGTCTCGGTCTGATCCTTTCACGATTGAATTAGAGCCCGGAACGATGCCGTTGTCTAAGGCACCTTATCGGATGGCTCCAGCAGAGTTGGCAGAACTGAAGAAGCAGTTGGAGGATTTATTGGAGAAGGGTTTTATTCGACCAAGTACTTCACCGTGGGGAGCACCGGTGTTGTTTGTGAAGAAGAAAGATGGTAGTTTCTGGTTGTGCATCGATTATCGAGGTCTTAACCGAGTCATTGTGAAGAACAAGTATCCTCTTCCGAGAATTGATGAGTTGTTAGATCAGTTGAGAGGGGCTATTTAGTTCTCCAAGATTGACTTGGCATCCGGTTACCACCAGATTCCGATCGACGAAGCAGATGTTCGGAAGACGGCTTTCAAGACTCGGTATGGGCATTTTGAGTTTGTAG
Organism: Arabis alpina; assembly: GCA_900128785.1. Taxonomy (NCBI): domain Eukaryota; kingdom Viridiplantae; phylum Streptophyta; class Magnoliopsida; order Brassicales; family Brassicaceae; genus Arabis; species Arabis alpina. Next base: position 31,962,829 of record LT669791.1, read on the forward strand.
TTATGCCATTCGGGTTGACGAATGCACCTGCGGCATTTATGAGGCTGATGAACGGAGTTTTCCAGGAGTATCTGGATGAGTTCGTGATTATCTTCATTGATGACATTTTGGTGTATTCGAAGAGTCTTGAGGAGCATGAGGTTCATCTGAGGAGAGTTCTGGAGAAGTTGCGGGAACAGAAGTTGTTTGCGAAGTTGAGCAAGTGTAGTTTCTGGCAGAGAGAGATGGGATATCTGGGTCACATCGTTTCTGCAGAAGGAGTTTCTGTAGATCCGGCAAAGATTGAGTCAATCCGAGATTGGCCTAGACCGAGGAATGCTACTGAGATTAGGAGTTTTCTGGGGTTGGCAGGTAATTATCGGAGATTCGTTAAAGGTTTTGCGAGTATGGTTCAGTCTATGACGAAGCTGACAGGGAAGGATGTTCCTTTCTTGTGGTCTGCTGATTGTGAACTGAGTTTGGCGAAGCTGAAAACGATGTTGACTAGTACACCAGTATTGGCGTTGCCTGAACCGGGTGAGCCTTATGTGGTGTATACAGATGCTTCAGGAGTTGGTTTGGGTTGTGTGTTAATGTAGCAGGGTAAGGTGATTGCGTATGCTTCGAGGTAGTTGAGGAAGCACGAGGGCAATTATCCTGTTCATGACTTAGAGTTGGCTGCAGTGATCTTAGAGTTGTCTTACTTGTATGGTGGCAGAGTTAAAGTGTTCACTGATCATCATAATCTGAAGTACATTTTTACTCAGCAGAATTTAAATGTACGACAGAGGCGATGGTCAGAGTTGTTGGCTGATTACGACTTGGACATTGTTTATCATCCAGGTAAGGCTAACACTGTAGCAGATGCTCTTAGTCGGAGAAGGTATGATTCATCTCAGGAGAATCTCGTGAGTATGCTTAGTACTTTGAGGTTGTGTGTTACTTCAGAGGAACCGTTGGGGTTAGCGGCGGTGGATCAGGCGGATCTTTTGAGCAGGATGCGAGTAACTCAGGAGAAGGATCAGGTGTTGTTAGATCTCTCTAAGGCTGCTAGTTCCAAGTATCAGGTTTCTGCTAACAGGACTATCTTAGTGCATGGACGAGTCTGTGTTCCTAAGGATGAGGACTTGAGGCAAGAAATTTTGAGAGAAGCTCATGCGAGCAAGTTTTAGATTCATCCGGGAGCGACTAAGATGTATCGGGATCTGAAACGGTACTATCATTGGGTCGGGATGAAGAGAGATGTGGCGAATTTGGTTGCGGCGTGCAATGTTTGTCAGCTGATGAAGGCTGAGCATCAGGTTCCTGGTGGCTTATTGCAGAGTTTACCCATTCCAGAGTGGAAGTGGGACATGGTTACCATGGATTTCGTGGTAGGGTTGCCAGTTTCTCGGACCTACGACGCGATTTGGGTGATTGTGGATCGACTGACTAAGTCAGCACATTTTTTGGCCATTAAGAAGACAGATGGAGCTGAGGTCTTGGCTAAGAAGTATGTGAAGGAAATTGTGAGGTTGCATGGTGTGCTAGCGAGCATTGTGTCGGATAGAGATCCGAGGTTTGCTTCAGTGTTCTAGAGAGCTTTTCAGGCTGAGATGGGCACTAAGGTGCACATGATTACAGCTAATCATCCGCAGACGGATGGACAGTCCGAAAGGACGATTCAGACAGTGGAAGATTTGTTGAGGATATACGTGCTAGATTGGGGTGGTCATTGGGCGGATCACTTGACTTTGGTGGAGTTCGCATATAACAACAGTTTTCAGGCGAGTATTGGTATGGCTCCTTTTGAGGCTTTATATAGGAGGCCATGTCGTACTCCGCTATGTTTTACCCAAGTGGGTGAGAGGAGAGTCTTTGGTGCAGATTTTGTTCAGGAGACGACAGAAAGAAGCTCAGGATCGACAGAAGAGTTACGCCGATAGGAGGAGGAAAGAGTTGGAATTTGCAGTCGGGGATCGAGTGTATCTCAAGATGGCTATGATGCGGGGTCTGAACAGGTCCATATCCGAGGATAAGCTGAGTACGAGGTACATGGGTCCGTTCCGGGTGGTGGAACGTGTGGGACCAGTTCCTTATCGGTTGGAGCTGCCTCCGATCATGGAGAAATTCCATGATGTGTTTCATGTTTCGAAACTCAGGAGATGCTTGCATGCTTCTGAAGAGGTAGTCGTTACGATTCCTACAAATCTTCAGCGTAATCTGACTGTTGGGATGAGGCCGGTTAGGATTCTTGAGAGAAGTATCAAGGTTCTGCGCCGGAAGTCTTGTGGGACTGTGACGGTGTTCAGGAGGAAACTTGGGAACCAGAGGCAAAGATGAAAGCGAAGTTCAGGAAGTGGTTCGAGAAGCAAGCCGAAGAGTGAATTCATTTTTGTTTCTTTGTGGTTTCCAGTTTCGGTTTTTGGTGTCGTGATCACCATGTGTGGTGAGGGTTTCGGTTTTGGATTATGTATTTTCATTAAGTTGTAATGATTATGACATTTTTCCAGTTTAATAAGATGCGTATTCTTATTGTTTTGACTTGATAGTCATGTGTTGTGGTTAGAGAACCTCGAAATAGAAGTTTTATTATGAATAGAATTTTGCCAGTTTCGGTAGGAACTCTAACGGGTTTGTGTGTGTATGTGTGAGAGAGTCTCGTTTCGGAGAGACTCTGCAGGGACATCCGGGGTGATGGATGGTCCGGGTGATCTGTGATGATCACGATTGTGATGGTATTCCGGGTTGGGAGTATCATGTTGAGACCTTGGGAGGTAGTTCTGGTCAGAGGTGCATTATAGACGTTAGGAATTGATTGCATAGCTCAGAGATAGACATGGGTTCTTTCTTGGAGATGAGTCTCCGGCATATCTTGAGAGATGCGTCTCTCCGGGGTATAGTGGGTTCCCTGCATATCGATCGTTCGTCAGGACTGGACTGAGAGCGTGCGGGTATGGAGATAGTTTTGGGAGGTTGCAACCTCTAGCAGATCTTTGAGAGATGCATCTCTCCAGGGATAGTGAGATCCCTGCATACCGAGAGCTTGATAGACTGTGTGTCTTCATGGGTTGAGGTGTGGAGATGGTTGAGTATCAAATACCGTCAGGACTGACGTGGGTTGGTACTAGGCACCGAGTGCTGAAGGGTGACGATGCCGAGAGCTAGATGGTGGTTATGAGTTATGAGCTATGGGCAATCAATGTCTGAGACGAGCCTATATGCATAGGACGGATGTGAGCCTCGAGAGGGTCTGGGAGATGTAGTCTCTAGTGTGCTGGCAGGTTGGCCAGGGGGTTAGTCTTGAGGACTGTGTTAGAGGATTCGAGGACGAATCCAGTTTTAGTGGGGGAGAATTTGTGACGCCCGTGATCAATTTTTTTTAGAAAATGGAGGGGCTGTCGATCGACACACATGGGGTATGTCGATCGACAGACTTGTTAAGGGAAGTCGATCGACACACCTAGTGTCTGTCGGTCGATAGGTACTTAATTTTGTCAGTTTTCTGGTTCGATTTTGAGTCGTTCAGTTGGACCGGGCCGGTTTGGGGAAAAACTAGGGTTAGTATAAATAGTTTTTGGCCGCATTTGAGCGAACAAAAGTCCCAAAAATCAGCAGAAAGAGTTTGTGAGGAGTTCTCTTGTTCCTCTGAGTTTTTGTGGATTAGGGTTCGATTCTTGAGCTATTTGGATTAGATTTTCGTGGTGATTGTCGTGGATTTTGTGTCTAGCCTCAATACTATCAGTTTCTATCCGAATAATTCAAGGTGAGTGCGTGACCATGGCTTCTGGGCCGGTGGATTCGTTAGGGTTGCTTGGTGATAGGTTTGGAATGAATTGTTTGATCTTGTGTTGATTGATTGTGGCTGTGATTGTTGTTTGTGTGGTTTGGAGTGTGATTTTCATGCAGGTTTCGTGTTGACGCAGAGGAGGAATCGATCCGAGAGGATAATGGTCGATTTCCCATGATTTTGGGAAGGCCTGTCGATCAACAACCACTAGGTATGTCGATCGACAGACCAACACGGAGACTGTCGATCGACAACCTCTAGGTGTGTCGATCTACATGTATGTTGAGGTGCTGTCGATCGACACCCCTGGGTGTCGATCGATACCTAGTGGAGGTGTCGGTCGACAAGCCTGCCTGTTTGCCTGAGCGGTTCCATCGTGCCTGAGTGGGCAGTCGTAGATGGGATGACCGTCTCACTGAGTATTTATGATAATACTCACGCATCTCTATTTCCCATGTGATGCAGGTAAAGGCAAAATGTGATCGTGTAATCATGGCAACGAAGAGGGAGATGATCTAGGGTCTCGGTTTTCGTGCTTGTGTGGTTTTCCGTTATTGCTTTCTTTATAACTGGCTAGGTTGTTGGTTAGTTCTGGAACTTGTTGGTTATTGATGTGGAACTGGTTTAGTTATTTTTAATGGAATTGATTTCTGGTTTAATTGTATGTGTTATCCGCTGGTTGTCTGTGTATGTTTGCTTGGTTGTTGAGGATAACATTTATGGGAATGCTAATCCGAAACCAAGGATTAATTGTTTCAGTTTGGTATCAGAGCCAAAGCCTCATCCTCATCATCGAGTCAAGGATTTTCTACTTCTGCTTTGAATTTCTTAAACATATTCAAAGCCTCATCTTTAGTATCAATCAAATAGATATAACAAAACTTGCTATAATCATCGATAAAAGAGATATAATTATTCTTTCTTCCACGACTTGGCGTTGATTGAAAATCACATAGATCACTATGTATTAAACCAAGTAACTCATTTGACTTCTCCACAGACTTGTAAGGATGCCTTGAATATTTTGATTCAACACAAACCTCACATTTATGTCTATTTTTATCATTAAGATTGCACTTTGGTAACATTCCCAAATTTATCATTCTATACAATGAACGATAATTGACATGTCCTAGTTTTTCATGCTATAAGTTACTTGACTCAAGAAAGTAAACAAATGCAGTGCCTTTGTCTGCGTTTTTATTATTATCGATCATTACAACATTTAGTTTGAAAAAACCATCACAAAGATAACCTTTTCCTACATACATCCCACCTTTGGTGAGTACAACCTTATCAGATTCAAATACAATCTTGAAGCCTTTGTTACTCAAAAAAGAACCAGAAATCAGATTCTTACGAATCTCAGGCACATGAAGCACGTTCGTGAGTGCAAGTTCTTTCCCCGAAGTGAGTTTGAGAGCCACTTTGTCTTTTCCTTCAATCGTAGCGGTGCTAGCGTTTCCCATGTAATGCTTTTCTCCACTACAACCTTTCTCATATGTGGAAACGAAGTTAAATCAGAGCAAACATGTTTCGTTGCACCCGTATCAATCCACCAATCATTTGAGTTGGTCATCGTATTTGCTTCGGAAACAACCGCAACAAACTGATTTTCGGTAAGGTTAACATTGTTACCGTCTCCAACCAATTTGCCTTCCTTCTTATGGTGACAATCCTTAGCCCTATGATTCGACTTTCCACAAACCCAACAGGCACCTTGTGGCTTCTTCTTGAAGTTGGTGCCCTTTGGTGGAATGAACGTATTCTTCACGTTCTTGTTCTTCTTAAAGCCCTTGAATTTGGAGTTGTTTCCCTCAATTACATTGGCACTTACTACCGTAGAAAGAAATTCAAATTTATCATTCTTACGATTTTCCTCTTCGACTCGTAACTTGAGAATGATTTGCTCGAGACTCATGTCTTCATGCAAGTGCTTCAAATAAATCTTGAAGTCTTTCCAAGTAGGAGGCAACTTTTCAATGTTCGAAGCAACGAAAAACGCATCATTTAGCCCAATACCCTCATCCTTCAATTCATGAGCAATAATCTGAAGTTCCTCCACTTGTTTCACCACGGAATTGGTGTCACTCATCTTGAAATTTAAAATTTTTCCAGCGATAAACTTCTTGGCGCTTGCGACTTTTGTCTTATACTTCTTCTCTAATGAGGCCCACAATTGTTTCGAAGTTTGAAACATTTGATAGACGCCGTAGAGAGAGTCATCCAAGGCATTAAGAATGTAATTCTTACACAAAAATTTGTTTTGTGTCCATGCCTCCGCTGCCTTTATAACTTCATCCGGAATATCCCCTTCAACGGGTAAATCCGGTCCATCGGAAGTTAAGCATTTAGCCTAATTCAAAGTGATGAGATAGAACACCATCTTTTGTAGCCATCTTTTGAAATCCGTTCCCCGGAATACAAAACGCTTCTCAATGTGACTTTTCGCATTCGCACTTGTTGATGATTGATCCATCTATCAATTCCAAAACAAGAAACAAAAATTATGTCTTAGATTGTTAGGAATATAGATGCAAATCAATCAAAAGAAAGAGAAGAAGTTGTTTTATTAGAAAGAAGTGTAGTACAAATACAAAGTATGTGTAATACAAAAGACGAACTTCACGGTTTCTCTCTCGATCACAAAACGATAACTTGTAGATGATAGAGGCTTGCTTGTGGCAATCTCCTAAGACAAAATTTCGTCCCTACCGGTGTAAGTAGTTTTGCGGACGTCTATCTTGTAGGATACAACTATCGAACTCCGAACAAAACACCGTTCGAAATTCCTTGCAAACTCTACTTTGTGTTTTTTAGAAAGTTTAGAGAGACCAAGAAAAAAGAGTAAATAAATTGAATTCTTTGTCCTTGAATCACTTCTCATGACCTCTTTCTATAGTACTTCAACATACATTGTATGTTAAGTGTTTCTCAATAGACATGTCCGTACATCCCAAACCAATGCATCCGTTCATGAAGAAACATGTCTCTTGATTAATAGGAACGTGACCATTGATCAATAAAAGGACATGATATTTGATTAATAAAAGGATGTGCCATTTGACAATAATTAACGAAACGTCACCTTAGTAAACATGACCTTTCTCTTTAATTATATCAAACTCTAACAAGAGTTAGATGTAAAAACAATTAGACAATCATAAAATAGAGTAAATAAGAAGCATATAGATTATTTGAACTAAAAAAGTATACCAATACAAACTAATAAAAGGATAGAAATCACACCATTGGCATCATAAAAGATGAAGAAATTTGATCCAAACCAAAGTCAACGTTAGGATACATGTTTCAGAGACAGGAACATCCCACGTAAAACCTACAAAATATGTAAACACAAAAACATCAATAATTCTTTCTAAAAAAAAACATCAATAATTGATAGATGTAGAAAGTGTATATAATCAAATAAAGGTAAAAGACTAAGAACGAAAGAACAACCAAACAAAGAAACAAAATAATCAAAAATACGTAAAAAAGAAGAGAAGTTGATGATTTGTTTGATAATCAAATACATAGGAAGGTAGTATATATGGATGGATAAGCGTACAGATGTTGATGAGATTTGTTTTGATATTATCAAATTCAACATTTATATAATTAAATATACATGATAAAATATGTAAGCTAATTATTCGAATATATCTGTTGAAATAAAAAATATTTAAGGAAAAAAAGATGTGGCATATCGGTTAATGTTTTGATAATATCAAATTAAACATTTATATAATTATAGATATATATATATATAGGTGTAAGCTAGTTATTCGAATATATCCGTTAAAACACAAAATATATAGGGGCAATTGCTATAATGCCACATCTGAATCACATCTTTTCACGCGTGCCACCTCGAAATATCCGTTTACATTAATGCCACACTTTAGTGCATAAATGACCAAGTTATCCTTTTGTTTAACCAGACAAAATTTCTTCTCTCTCTGCTCTGCCTTCGACGTTGGCAGAGTTCCACACCGACGAGTTATCACTAGAACGACATATTACCTAATCCCTTCTCAATCTTATCCGATTCCGTCGTTTTTACCTCTGTCGTCGCTGCCACTAGCCCAATCTGAGGCGGTGGATTGCTTTTTCCTAGCTTTGTTCATGATCGGAGGTTCTTTTGTTGATTGGTTCTTTGGGGAGAGCAGATCGGGTTCTGTATGGTAGGGATTTCGATACGCATCAACCAACGAGAGACTTTGCAATGGAAGGATCCCGTCAATTTACCCTAATTTTCTCAGTTCATGATATCGACGATCGATCTCCTCTGAAATCGAAGATTTTATAAAGACAGGGAGGAGAATTTTGGGGGAATTTGCGTCTGAATCCTCGTTTGTAGCACTTGAAATGTCGAGGAGGCTAAATCGTTTATCCTGGTTTTGCGTGTTGGGTACTGATAATGTCGTTTCTTTTGCATTTATGTTTCTCTGTTGATTCTCAATTTAGAAGGAGATCAAGTGCTGAACCACAAGCATCACAGGTTCACTTTTCGTGTTCTCAAACTTGATAGATCGATGATTAACTTTTGTGTACATAGGTATGGCTGAATCAACAAAAAAGTTGCAACCATGTACTGAATTTTGTATATTCCCCCATCTGCAAATGAATTATTACTTCTAGGAATTTTCAGAGTTTCGTTCTATTTTACATGTTGATTGCATACCTTAAGCCTTTTTTTACACTTTTTCTTTACGACCATTGTTTTCAGATGAGAAAGGGAAAATTTATGAGCTGGTGGAAGAGACATGTGTGAGGATACTTGTTGAACCAAAGGCCTTAATGCATGTGATTGGAACCAAGCTGGATTTCGTAGATGATAAACTCAGGTTTGGACTCTTCTGTCATATTACAAACCTACAAGACATGCAAGGAAATAAGCTAAAATCAAGTGGACATGCTAGGAATTATCTTCCTTTATGCCGCCCCAAGAAGGTAGTGGACATAGAATCTTGATTAAGTTCTCCGGGGGTGAGTGAATCGAAAATGCCTCTTATTCGATTTGTCTCTGGTTTGTTTAACCATTTATCACATTCGATACTTGGGGTTATAATTTCTCCAAATTATTGAATGATGGTGATTGTGTAGTTTGCAAACTAAAGTCGGAAGTGATGGTGTTGCTTGAGGGGCAAGGAACAACAACAAGGTTTAGAGGAAGAAGAAAGCTCTTTTATGTTATGCCAATAGAGAATGTATATCTTTCTTCAATTTTATAAAGGAAGTATATGCATAATCTTACTTGTGTTGAGAGGAGTTTGTTTTATGTGTGGAGAGAGAACAAAAGTAGAATGACGAGTGTACCTGTAGTGTGGTGTAGTATTTATAAAGTTTATAATTTTTAAACTGGTTTTAGTTGTTTAGCATTGTTTGTATAGGGTTTTATATAATAATCAACCTGATCATAGTTTAAAAAAAGAAGGCTTATAATCCTTACAAAAGGCTTATAATCCGGTAAAGATAATAAGCCATGTTATAAATATGATTCTCATTTTACATTACAAAAACCTTATAATCTTGAAAAGAAGGTTTATATAATCCTTACAAAAGGCTTATAACCCGGTAAGAATAATAAGCCATGTTAATCTTACAAAAAAGCTTACAAGAAGGTTTATCCATACAAAAAATTTACAAAAAGAAGGCTTATAATCCTTACAAAAACCTTATAATTTTGAAAGAGGGCTTATAATCCTTACAAAAACCTTATAATCTTTAAAAGAAGGCTTATATAATCCTTACTAAAGGCTTATAACCCGGTAAGGATAATCCTTATGATTCTCATTTTACATGACCTTACAAAAAACAGCTTACAAGAAGGCTTATAAAAAGTTTACAAAAAGAAGGCTTACAATCCTTACAAAAACCTTATAATGTTGAAAGAAGGCTTATAATCCTTTAAAAAACCTTATAATCTTGAAAATGATTAAAGTTTAAGGATAATCTTGTAAGGTTTATAAGGTTATTATAAGGTTTTTAAATTTTATTTATAAGGTTTTTGTAAGGTTTATAAGGTAATTATAAGATTTTTAAATTTTATTTATAAGGTTTTTGTAAAGTTTATAAAGTTTTTTTGGATGGTTTTTTTGTAAATTTTATAACTTATTTAAAAAATTTTGTTAGTTTTTCTAAAGTGTTGTAAATTTTTGTAAATGTTTTTTAAAAGTTTATAAACGTTTTTGAACAGTTTATAATTTTTTTTTAAGAGATTTCTAAGACAGTTTTACAGATTTTGTAATGCAAATAAACGCTAAAACCTTACCCTGCTCCAAAAATGGTTATGAACAAGCTTTTATACCAAAAATTTGACTGTAACTCCGAATTCATTCCGAAAATTCAGTTTTTATACCAGTCATTATGAAAATTTGCTCATGGCTCCAAATCATTACGAAAATTTAGTCATGGTTTAAAAGCCATTACAAACTTTGAACCATGACATTGTTTCCAAGAAGAAGGAAGCACAAAGTCTACAACGTGATGAGTTTGGATCAAACTCAAATGACTAGGCTACTATTGTAAATCAATGACTTTAACTTGAAGAACATTGTATCTGATAAAAGAGATGTACGTGAATGATTATGCTTCTTATAATATGTTTGAAAACAAAGACCACAAATCTATGATGTACAAGAAAACTATGAAACTTAAGTGTTTAATCCAAGCTACACAAAATGCTTTGTTAGCTACTCCAAGTGAAAATGTAGTATCAATGACCTGACTCTATCACCAATCAACCTTGAACATCGTCAGCTTTCTTATTATCCTCGGTTTATACCATAACAGATAATATCACATGATTCAAATGATCACGAGGATGAACTCTAGAGACAAAACATCACTCTTATCCAAGAACAGCTTGTTCCCAACACGTTTGACTACAAATATCCCAAGAGTAAATTGATCTAGGAGCACACATAAGAGTAGATAATATAGAATCAGTAGCGAAAACCATAGCTTTATCTTCTTTAGCTAGACCTCTAATCACAGGATCATCACTAGTAGTAGTAACCTTAAGCATGTTATTGAAACGCTTAAGCCTTGGTTTGTTATTCACCGTTACACGATCGTAAACGCGGTTGTAGTGTGCAAGACTACTACATAGAAGAAGATCTTCTGGTTCTTGAACCAACAAGGAAAGTTTCTTGAATGTTGAGAAAGGGATTTGCTCGATCAAGATCCAATCCAGATTTATAATTGACGGAAGATTTTAAAACTGCAGATTCATGGCGGTGGTGGTGGATTTTGGTCCGATTGAGATGGAGAAGACGATGACGGCGAGGTTTTTCTATTTCTGCGTTCGATTCGAGTTCGATTTCACCTTCTCGTCGTTGTGGAAGTTGGATTCGATTGCGTTTAGGATAACGCGATTTAGGTCGCGGCAGAGGTTTATCGACGGCAACGAGCTCCGGTGATCGACAACGATGGTTACGGCGAATTTATCGCCGGTGAGATCTAGAGGTTGACGGCGATGGTGAGATCTACAGATAGAGGAAACTTTTTTTTTTCTCAAAAGACAAAAGAAAAGAGATAAATTAAGAGAGGGTAATTTAGGGATATTTTGAAAAGATTTTGGCATTTTTGTGAAAGTGCTTTCACTCATGGCATTTTTGCTATGTGGCACATAGAAAGTGGCAATTTTCAAAATTTCTCAAATATATAAAGGAAAAAAGATGTGGCATATTAGTTAAAATAAAAATAATTTAAAGACAACACTAAAAGACGATGTACTAAAAAACTCAACTTTCATTCTGGTGTATACCTCTCTAATAATATATTAGTTTCTAAGCTTTTTTTAAAAAAAAAATTCCTCAATATTATTTATTCTCTTCGCATTTTCCATTTTTATCGTATGTTCAAGTAGAACATTTGAGCCATCTTCTGACAATTCATCGATGGATGTAACATCTTCTGACAATATGCAGATGAAGGTAACCTTTTAATCATTTTTAGTATATTTATATAAATTTTTAGAAACCAATCCTCAAAACATATATATTTATTTTACCGAATAGATACACAAGTTTATATGGTCATTGTTGATATTGGAGTGTATCATAATGATTGTAAGCAATATAAACAACTTCTTCAGAAAATGATTAGCGGAATGTAATTCTTGGTTTCTATAAATAGAGCAATAAGCAAAAAAAAGTGTTGGTTGACTTGAAGATGTATTAGCAAAAAACTTAAACCAAAACAAATAATTAAAATCATTAGTGAAAATAAAGATGACCCAGACATGGTTACACAATTTTTAGTTTTGTTATTTTTTTTTCATCAGGTCGCCAAAAGATGCTCTAATATATTGCTACAAGGAAATCGAAAGCGGATTTGTGGCAAAACTCACATATAAAGAAGAAAAAAAATTTAAAGGTATGTTTGTTCAACAAAGAAACATATATATTAATTTATAGAAAGTAGGTTTGAGAATTAGTTACCCAATATTTGTAATTTAATCTTTATTGATAGGAATTTTTGAAGTAGTCGAACAAAAAAAATACTCCAACAACGTCATGGAACTTAACATTTTTTTTTTGTTCAACAAATTCTTCATTGACTCTTAACACAACTTCTTACATGACTGCAAAATGCAGTAATTGAAAGCAAGAACAACAGAAAGTAAACTAACAACATAACTTGTAGACAGCAAATCCAACAAGACCGGATGCATCAAAATAAACTCTAAGAGATAGATTACACTGTTTAAATCAAGAACATAAATCAGAAGCTTCTTAAAAAGGGGTTCAAAATCAATTGCAAGCAAATCGATCTTTTTGCCATTGACGGCAAATGAACATAATGAGCTGCCATTGAGGCTAAGCTTTTGTAAACACACTCCATAGAAGTGGTTGGAATAAGTCTCTTCTTGACGAAGAAAGGTCTAATGATGTAACCGAGCTTCACCATGCTCGATACGAGCTTTGAAAGATCGGTTAGCAGAGTAAAGCACCACACCACTGTCTGTAATGATAGAGATGGTAGTGATTTCTCCTAGGAAAGGTAATAGGGTTGAACAAATCTCCCATCAAAGAAAGACAGAGGTAGAGATTTCTCCCATATAGAGAAAAATAGCTTGCCGAATGCAAGAGATGAGTATTCACGGTCAACCAAAGTAAGATTCCCCAACACTGTTGTTGGGATAATCTTGTGAAACAATATTGCCGACAACAAAAAAACGTCAGAATCAATGAAACTTAGACGCATCACGGAGACGGTGAAGCACAGAGGATATTTCCATTGGAGAAGCACAAAAGGTATTCGAAGGAGAGGATTAATTTCAGTGTTTGAATGGCCACTTTTCTTGCACATCTTTCTCCTTGTAATGAATCTTTTCCCACCTAAACAAGGATTGGGAAGAACGAACAACTCCACAATGGAGTAAACATGACATATATTGTCCAGACAAACACATACCAAACAAATCATAAGGTCGTTGAAACACACCAATTCTTTTGAGAATGAAACTTTATCAATGATAGTAAAACTGATTTTTACTAGAACGCTTGAAGACTCTACCCACTGAAGACGCCTAAGTCGTTCACAATCCCCTGAATCGGGTTTATCTAATCCTATTTTCATCTCAACTATAGAACATCAACAACTCATACTCAATTGAGCAAAGGAGAGCAAGATGTACCCATCATACCTCATCGAGAGGATTTTGAAATGAAAGAGGCTCGGATGAAGAAACAGTGAGAGAAATCGGGTGGGTCGGGGGCCATAGACTGGCCGGAAGAAAGCACATAAAAGATTACGCGGCGCCGACTTTAGGGTTTCTTGGGAGAGAGAGGTATTATTCGATGTAGGAATCTCTCTATGTTCAAATATGTTCGGTTGCTCGACTGAAAGAGAGCGGAAACTTAATAGATTTTTTTCTTGTTTTGTAAAGATTAATTTTTTAATTTTTCAATGTGTTTTTAGTGAAAGAATGGTGAATTGTTAATTTCAAAACAAATTAAATGAAATTTTTGAATTGTTGTAGGTTGAATGTTATTGAAAAATTGTTTAGTACAAAAAACAATACATTTATAGTTGAGGATTAATTGATTTTCTTAATTTGTTTAAAAAAACTAAAACATCTAATTTAAAAGAACAGAGGGAGTAGACATAATGTCAAAAAACATGAAAAACTAAAAAAAAGAAAAATGTTTTGAATCTAAATTATGTCTCTCCTGGCCAAGAGATTTGTTTTTTCTTAAACAAAATGCAATACTTTAATCATATATTATCCTCCCCACTTTAATGATACGAATATTTTGTCGAAACTCAATTGCTCAGCTTTGTTGTTCGAGGCCTAAAGCGCAATTCTAAACAATTCTAAAGCAAAACTTATTTGATTTAAAAAGTTAATCAAATAGAAGTAAACTCCATAAGTGCAAATATTGATAATGAATTCAAATAGAAATGAAATTTACTCCTCTGTAGTATTTAGTTTTCTTTCCTATTGTTATATGGTAATCAAATTTCAGTGTTCTGATTTCCTTTCTTTATTTTATAGTTTTTTTATGCTTAACTCGACTAGAAATATATGAACCAAAGTTGTTAAGAGGTAAAAGTTGACATATGAAATATGATATGATATATACTAATACATAAAAAAACATAAATCAATATATTCATTATCAATCAAAATTAGCCGTTCACAAAATTTAGTATGATAACAAAGTTCGAGTTTCAAACCAACATGTGAATGACATTAATATGATCAAATTTTGACCATAGAATGCGAGTGTTTGAATAGGATTTTAATCGTCATTTCCAAATTTCACTGACATGTATATGATGAATGTGATCGAATTGATATGTTTTCAACTAGAACTATTAAGAGGAGGTTTGGTGAAACGGCCGGAGATTAGACCATTTGCAATGTGGCGGTAAGCTGCTTTGGTTAGGTGGGTTCCGTCCCAGGTTGCATACGTTGATGGGTTTTCGCAATTTGTCAAACTCTTTTGTCCACACCGAACATTTGGTTTTGCGTTGAATCTTCCACCACCTCCTCTACAACATGCCTTTAGAACACTTCCAGTAAAACCTATTATGAAGAAGGCACATACCAAACATTCATATAGATTGTAGCAATATTCAAAGAAATGTTTGGAAAAACCGTTAAACACATCTTATGACATGATATAGAAATCGAATTACCGTATTTTGAAGGTGAGTTGAAGAACTGCATGGCAGAACTGTAATAATCAACATATATAATCTTGGCACGAGGATGCTTTTTTCTTAGAGTCGTGAGGCCTTTCTTGAGCTTATCATTATCATTGTGAAGCTTAGCTAGAATGTTCAATGGCTTGTAGCATTGGCTCTTCAATCGGTGTGTACTGCAATCCCACTTCTGGAAACTGATATTACACTTGAAGTGATCCAACAGATCTTGAAGATGAAGACCAATGTTATTAAAGGCGTTGCGGGCCTAATAAACAAAGCTGTTTCTGGACCTACTCATCAGCCTATTCCCCAGGGGATGGGTTACGGTTATAGTGAAGATAAGGAAAGTAGTGACAGTGATGACTCTGTTGGTACAAGGCATAAGAATCATGTAAAAATGTGGACTCATAGAGCTCACTCTTCTGTCAATGGGGATGGATTGATTATAAAATAATTACTGGGTAATTGGATACGGAATTGGTAATCCTCATTTCGTTATTAGAATCTCTTGAAGTGACTGCTTCCTTTGCTTTCTTTATAGGTTGATGGTGGTGTGGATAATGGGAAAGTTGTTGGCAGTAATAGCAACAGAGCCAGAGACAAAAGTCAAGGACATTCCTCGTTCCTCCATGTAAGGAGAAAATGCAAAGGTCATTCCACCTTACCCCATGTAAGTGTGAAGCCGGTTTGTCAAAATAAAATGAACAACCATTGCTTAGAAACCGAGCACAATGTAAGTATTCTGTTTCGTAAAAGAAGCCGTCATTGGTGTTTCTCCTTTTAGTCCTTCTATGAAAGTTAACTGTAACAACTCCAAAAACATAGTTGATGTATGTGTATGAATTTTGAAATTGATTGTCCGGTGGTGAATAGTAATGTTATAAAAAAATACTGTATCATATGTATTAAACCACTAATGTATATGAATCACCTTCATTTTCCCATGGACTTTGGCAGAACGAAATCAGGATACAAAACTTTGGGTTCAATGGTCTACAAGGTGTTTGGGAGAATGAAGCTGCAGTTGGTGAAAGAGGTAACATATTTCGAAAGAGTAAGAGGAAAAGGAGCATGCCCACTCCTGTTGTTGATGTCTACGACTGTGAGAATCGAATGTTACAACAAGGTAGAGAATCAGTTATTTTGATGGGTGGTGATGGGCAAAGCATTGACTACTCTTGTAAATATGCCCACCTCGTTGAGAAATTGATTGGCACAGCGTGAGTTTCATAATATAAATAAATTTACATAGTATAATACAGTTTTTTTGGTAGTCGTCTTAATAATTAGAGATTGTACGACCTAGTTCTTACAATTTGTAGTTGTTAACGAGAATGTTTGTTTTTAAGAACTTGTTATTGTTTTTCCTTCCAGGAGCCTCAATATTAGAGGCATACATGTCTTAGCCAAGGACTTCAAAGACGTGGTTGACAGAACTCGATTCATACAACCTAAGGTTTTTTTTCCGACTTCTTTTGATTGATAAATTATTAGGAAGTTGGACCATTTTTCAATTATTGTCTGTGTACTTATAGATGGTAGATTTGCTTCTCAATCATACTCGGATTTTATTTCCCATTTAATTTCGACAAGACATACTAGGTGGGAATTTGTGTTGATTGTATCTCCTCAACAGTCTACATCCTTGACTGCGACATGTCTGTTATGAATGACGCAGAAATATTCAAGGAGGTAGCTCCTATTGCGAAGTTGGTACCCTACCTGCTTAAGCAAGTACGTTAAGGTGAAAGTTGCGTTAACCTCAAACCCTATAAAGTTGTAAGGCCTACAAGTGTTCCACATAATAGTAATCATGTTGACTCTGGTTTGGCGTCTAGGTTACTAATCCAAGCCCATGCAATTGGTGGAATTGAAGTGTGTCAATGCATTACGCCGGACATTATGAAGTATGAAGCGAAGAGGCTTGCTGTTATGATATATGAGGATAGCTATGAGCGGCTGTAATTGAGATGGACGTTTTATGTTAGCCTTAAATCAACCTTGTTATCTTTGTTTGAAAACTTTTTATGACTTGTACCTTTTTAAGTACTTTGTAATTTGTGTTGTTTGATACTTTGTTTGGTTTCACTTGGTTGATCTGTATGAGGTTGAGTAACCAATTAATGTTGTCTTTCAAATATTAGGGACGTCGTGGTGGTATTGTTTTAAATTTAAGTTACCTTGTGTGTGTACAGATAGAAGTACATAGTCTGTAGCTTAGTTATATGAAAATGTAAATCTATGTAAGGAGTTATGTAGTAATTATTGGCCATGTGGGTTAATGCAGATAGTGTGTTTTAAGTAGCCGTAACAGTGTACGTGATATGGTATAAGTGTTTTGGTCATTTGGGTTGAAGATGAATTCGTAATGATTGGCTGGGTTAAGGTAAAACAGTAGATGTGTTATAAAGTTGACTATTTGGGTTGAGGCATGTTAAAAATATATGTAACTTTTATGTTAGACTTTAGTTGCAACTAATTTTATTAGCTACCAATGCTCTAACTTAGCTGCCTTTGAAATCAACTACGTTGATTGTAAGTTGGTAACATTTTTACCAATTCAAATAGAGGTCTACACGAAGCAGTAACTCTGGTAATATATTCAAAGAGTAAACCATGACATGTACTAATAAAGACATATATAGGGCATTTGTTACTCCAGCGTTTCCCCCAAACACAATATTCATAATTGTACGACACTATCAGGAAGTAAAAAAACGGAAGTCACATAAACATATCTTTATTATTACGGAAGCGGCAATATGTTATTTAAATACAGAGTTGGAATTAGGTCTCATCTCGGATGATCACATAGTATATTACACTATAAACAGTAACACTTTGCTGACACATGTACAACTTATTAAGAGGCGACACCATCAACCCATCATATTCCACTTCTTCCCAGTTGCGTTTATCTTATCGACATCTTACAAGTTGCTCGGTTGTGACCAAGCATCTTGCATCGACTGCACACGGTTATGCGTCTTAGGCTCCTTTTATGTTAAAAAAAATGTAAGACGGCTTAGAGAAATATTTATTGAACACATCAACTCTAGTATATACTACTTTTCGTACATGGATTTCTCCACGTGATAAGAAACGTGATTTGCGTGGTCAACCAGGGGGATGCCTTGTTGAAGGTGGGTAAAGGGTGACATTTCCCAACGCGTCTGCTAAATACGGATGACTTGTCAACTCCATAGTTGGGTTAACAGGATCAGCATATGCCATTTTCCAAAACTCAGCAGCGTATTCCTTTCCCACCAATGTTTCCACACTGACTTTTGCAAAAACAGCTGCAGCTACCGAATGATCACAAGGAATTTCAAGTGTTTGAAATTCAAAGCAGGTACATGTCTTCTTCTTTATCTCAACAAGGAAATTTTTCCTTCCACTTTTAATATGATGGATGTCATAACCTGCTGATAAAGTGAAATTATTTGAAATAATTTCTAAATCCCTTGGAGTGTGGCTTCCATTAGAAGTAACAGAGGTTTCTTGTCTGTTTGCAAACCAAGTCATAAGCTTAGCCCTTACGTACTCAACAAGGGCAACCACAGGGAGTTCCCTAGCGTCCTTCAGTACTGCATTCCATGATTCTGCAATATTAGATGTCATTATATCGTATCTCTGACCTTCAAAATGAACCCGAGTCTAATGTTTAAACCCTATTCGTTTCAAGTAGTCCGCACAAGATAGATCCATCCTTTCAATTTAATTTCCTTTCAAGTGCGTACCATCTATAACAACAACCTTACGCATAAATGCAAAACCTCTAATAGAAGCTCCCATTGCAAAGAACATGAATTTAAACCTCTGGCCAACGCTGGGTTCGAAAACGGTTTCTATGTAGTAATGGTTCCTGGATTAGAGACAATTGGTTGTTGTAGATATTGGGGCAGGCAATTATAAGAAAGATAAGATGCTCCTCTTGCTGCATCCATTGCGACCTCCCTTGATTTCCAAGCCTTCCAGTAAGAGATGCGCACATTGTGGTCACCACACATAATGTCTCTAATCTCAGATGGTCGTGGTCCTGTTGCGGAGGTTCCATACTTGGTCCTCAACAAGCTCCCTATTACGGTTGTAGTTGCTTGTCTTTGGTACCCACCACGTTCATCGACTGTGCAGCTATGTCCGTGGAAGGCCGTTTTGATATCGTAAAATTCTGACCCTTCCAGTTTGGAGGCGTAAACTCTCCATGGACATGAGATACCCCAGCATTTGAGGACCATTAGATTAGGAGTGGATCTTGAGTTGCGGAATTGGAATATGGTGAATTGCATAGATGGCCATGTGTAATTTGAACTCATTTCGATTTGGTAATATCATTCCGACGTATAGGTCGTTTGGGTTGTTAGTCTCAGTGCCTATATTCCGACAATGTTTGTATTAGAATTTTGAAGTTCATATATAGAAGAAGCACAAAACACATGAAATAACACAAAAACACATAATGTTTCCCATTATATCTTACAAAACATTTAAAACGTCAAAACACTTAAAAGACAAGGTCAATTTCACAGATAATGGGTTGGATCACATAGCTTGCTACTAGGTAAAATGCTAGCAAGACAAGTCCAAATCCCGCCGAGCCGATGCATATGCCAACATTACTACTTAGCTTTTAAAAACACTATTTCCACCACGTTACGCCTTATATTACATCATCATTAGTTTTGCTTTTAAAAACTGAGTTCAAGACAGACCCAACGTTAGGCTTCCATCCGAAAAGGTGCATCATCATTGTCAACATAGATCTGGCCTATTGGGGCAACTGATGGGCGATGACTAGGAAAGAGGCTAATTTCCGAATTACCACTTATAAGTATGGGTGAGGCAGGTCCAAGTATATATATTGTGTTATTTGTAAATACGTAAAAGTTAATTAACAATTCAATACAACAATGATAGTAGATCAGAAAGTATGTATAATTACCAAAGTTGGGTAGAGGGACTTGGGCTAAGGACAGACTAAGGCTCCCATTCTCACCGAAAATGGACACATTTCCTGTGATAAGTAAGAGAATTGTTAATTTGACAGCCAACAAAGTTAATGCAGGGATAACAACAAAGTTAGCTAGGGTTTGTTATAGTAATAAGTTCAGACCCCAACCTTGTGTGACTGTGGCTCATGAGGAAGTATGATTTCAGTGTTTGCATTTGCTACAAAACACAACAAAATTGTTAGGTAAACCTATATTAATTAAGATGTTAGAGAATGAGATACCAAGGTAAGTGATATGATGTTATTTCTTTGTTAAAATATATTTTACCTCCGCTACCAACTGAGCCTAATGTAGATTGTACATCCTCTTCGCCACCTGCAATGAGTAAATGACTGGGTTGAATGCGTGACTCAAAATCAGCAGTGAGGCATAAATCACTCGAAGAGCCAGTGGAGGAGAAACTTCTACTACCGTTGCCAGAAAGTGGAGAGTTATTTGGTGCAGCCATAGGTTGTGAGTCGTTGAAGATTTGACTCAACATCTTGTCTTCCTCAGTTTCATACTCGTCGTCCATTTCTTTGTCCCAAATCACCATTCCATTTTCAGGGCCACCATAAGCATGTTGTTCTAGTGACTGAATGTAAGAATCTAGTATGCTCATAACCATGCCACCATTGTACTCTCCATGTTCGTTCAGCAGATATTAGGTTTCAGCAAATCCATTTGGAAATAGTGGGTGGATTGCATTGGGGAAGGTTGCACCATTAGAATTTCCAAACGTGTGCCTAGAACCATTTTCCATTAAAGGAACATGTCCATCTCTTGGTGATAATCCGTTGCCATTTGCAGCTGGACTTAAGTGGTTAACACCTGTAACCAAATTGAAAAAATCATTACTTCAACATACAATTAAACTGTAAGTATCCCTTCTATGACTTTTAACAACATGTTCCAATTTCATCAATCACGAGCTACCATTTAATTAAAGTTAGATTTACCGTTTGTTTGCATGTCGTTTGGGTCGCTATTTCCACCGCTTGAATCCATCTCATCATTTTCATCATCATCTAGGACAATGATCTCCGTTCCAACAGGTTCAGTCGTTGAATGTGGTTCTTGCAACGGGTTTGAATACATCATTTCTAGATGGACGCGGTAGATAAGCACCATTTCAGCTAGAGAGAAAATCTGTTATAGGACACTCCTTGCTTCTTCTATAGTTCTTCCAGTTATGAGCTCTGCAACATATGAGTTTAAGTGTAGAGGTTTACCTGATAAAAGACCTATATAATGGTAATCAATTCCAAATATACCGTTGTACGCAACAAGATTAGAGGCTCTATGATCTGGATCTTCTTCCTCAGCGAGATAAGTGGTAAGTCCAATAGAGAAAGGTGCTCTACACTGGAACTGATATGTTGCCACAGCCTCAAATCCCGAACTTACACATATTGTAATATTGGGGAAACTAAATCGGAGAGACATATACCTACCAACGTCGGCGTCGCAGAGTATATCAGACGGTGGTCCGGTATGGCCAAATGGATCAGGCATCCATTTTGGTAAACGGTAGGTAAGGGCAAGAGGAGTCGTAGACTCCATCAAAAAACGTCTTCTAACATGACCGAGCAACGATTCATATGTCTTTGTGTTGCTCAAGTTCACACCGTGGACTTCTTCCTCGTATGACTACGAAACTCCCACTTTCCATACTCGGTTATCAACCAAACCCCTTTTAAAAGGTTCACCATGTTCACCATCTGCAAGAGACCACCACATCAGTTAGGAATCAGATTTTACCTAATAGAATCAAGATCTAGGGATTTTATACGAGGATTACATTAATACGAAGTCAGAAGAAAGTTATTAATTTGGTCTTAAATGTACTATGATAAGTTTTCCCCGAAAAAAAGGGTAAAGAAATAAGTTTGTTCAGTGTCAAACCTTAGCAAGGTAGGTGAAGAAATGTATATTTTCTTCTTGGAGGTCAACAAAACTTTAATTCGGGATTTATGGTTGTTGTTGAAATGTTTGGTGAGGAATGAAAAAGTTTAGGTTCGTCTCTATCTTCATTTATGGAGGAAAACATCTCTTGTGGGCGATATAAATTGAAGTTGTATAAGTGTATGTAAAGCCAAGCAAATCTAATGAAATCTTCATAATTACCCGCGGATATTGCAGAGGCAAGATGTGGATAAAATTACACCACCGTTGTATCTATGAATAACAATAGCCTACTCAATAGATATCTTCTGCATTTTAGAATATATATTCTACACTCTAAAAAGATTTTCTTTGGTTCCCATAAAAATTGTCAGAGAAACGTGTAAGAGGGATTTTTTTGTAATTTCTCAAGAACCATGAAACAGTGAAAACACGTTTCCGTTTTCTCATGGTCAGTCTCTTCATTTTCTTATAATGTTTGCTTTTCTAGCTAGATATCTCATCTTATTTTTTATGTTATAATTCAGGTTTTCTATTGTGGATGCCGGAAATCGCACAATTAGATTTGTATGGGTTTCCAGAGGAAGTAGAGATTTCTAAAGATAAGCTATGACGAATAATGATGAGTAGAGGAAACATCGGTGTCACTGGGCGGTGATATCGGTGCCACTGCCTGTCATCGGTGTCACTGCTCAGTGACATCGGTGCCAGGCAGCTTTGGCCTCTGCAGCGCCTTCTGTTGGCTATGTGACTTCTCCGACGCCGCATTCATGACTTCTCCTGGGGTGAAGATAGCTTCGAAGGTTCCTTTGCCAGGTAGAAGGTAGAGGGGACTTAGGCAATTTTCAAGAGGTCTTCATCTTCTTATAGGTGAAACGACTTAGGGGTCATATTATCTCTGCCTTTCGAAATATTCTTGTTGTCAAGCATAACTTTGAACGTTGAAGTTTGGCGGGTGAAACCCGACCCCAACAGTTAGCCCTCCAGCTCGGTAGTGTTAGTGATAATAGTATCGAGTTAAGGTCCGTTGGGTGTTTGAAGTTAGCTGTTCAAAGTTATGATGCTGTTAGCTTGAGCCTTTAGTGTTGATAACACTGTAAACGTTATTTTTTGTTCTTCGAAGGTTTTAAGACTTCGTGCTCTGCTTGCGAGAGTTGTTAGCGTTTGCTGTCGACAATGGTTTTACACTAAGAGCATGTGCATTGCAAACACTTAGAGTGGGTGTCTAAAAGATTTTTTAATTAAATTCAATTAATTTTTAATTTTAGGATACTTATGATTAATGATCCATCCATTGTAGACACCTAATGTTGAGGGTCTAAAAAAAAATTGTAATTCATTTAAATTTATTAAACAATTTATTAAACTAGAAAACATTTAAAACAGTGAAAAGTTGGAAAAAATTTGAAACATACATGGCATAAAAAAAAATTATCTTCCCAATCATAAACGTACAAAACACGGTACGTTCTAATCTTGACGTGATCCAAATTGTTGCCATATATGGTCAACCAAATCCTTTTTCAACTCTTCATGTTTCTTTCTATCACGAACTCGAGTTCGAACGGCCAGCATTTCGGGAACATTCGTATGCATACTAGTAGAAAACATGAAATCTACATGTGAACTTCCTTCTCCTTGTACGAACTCTGAAACATTATACCGGGTGTATGGAGCTTGTTCGTCTGAAACATCATATTGGGTGTATGCAGCTCGTTCGTCTTCTACTATCATGTTGTGCAGTATGATACATGCATTCATAATGTTTCATATTTTTGCCTTGTCCCAATAAAGAGCAGGGTTTTTAACAATGGCAAACCGAGATTGCAAGACTCCGAAAGCACGCTCGACATCTTTCCGTACAGATTCTTGACGTTCAGCAAATAAAGATGCTTTTGGACCTTGTGGAAGTGAAATGGATTGGATAAAAGTAGCCCATTTTGGATAAATACCATCTGTGAGATAGTAAGCCAAATGATAGTCGTTTTCGTTGACTGAGAAACGTACTTTTGGAGCTCTACCTTGAATGATATCATCAAAAACTGGTGAGCGGTCAAGAATATTGATATTGTTTAAGGTACCTGGAGCGCCAAAAAATGCGTGCCTTATCCAGAGATCATATGAAGCAACCGCCTCTAAAACGATTGTGGGTTTTCCAGATGCACGTGAATATTGCCCTTTCCAAGCGGTAGGGCAATTCTTCCACTCCCAATGCATACAATCGATGCTTCCTATCATCCCAGGAAATCCCCGTTTATGTCCGACATAAAGCAATCGGTGAAGATCCTCTGGTGTGGGTCTTCTTAGGTATTCATCTCCGAACAAATATATTATTCCTTCGACGAATTTGGTCAAGCATTTAAGAGCTGTACTTGCACCGATCTTGATGTATTCGTCAACTTGGTCAGCGGCAGCACCATATGCCAGGATCCTTATTGTTGCTGTACACTTTTGTAATGGAGAGAGACCAGGCTTTCCAGTAGCATCTCTCTTTTGTCGAAATTATGAAAATTCATTTGACAGTCCATCCACGATTTGCATGAACAAGTGCTTGTTCATTCTAAAATGGCGTCGGAATAAATTTGGCGGGTAAGTTGGTTGGTCATTGAAATAGTCGTTACATAACTGCATGTGTCCCTCTGCGTGGTCTCTGTTGATGTAGACTCGCTTTTTCTTGGGTTCGGTTGCTTCTTCAAGATCATCGTATTCATTTAACAAATTTTCGAATTCTTGTTCGATAAATTCATCAAGCTCTTCATCGAGTGTTCGTGAGAAAGGATCATTGGAAGATGATGCCATTTTTGTAGTATAAATTGGTTGAATATTTATGGTTTATAAAACAGATTTGGTTTTTAGAAGAAGAGAAGAGGAAAAAGATGTTTGTAGTATAAGAGAAGAAGAAATGAATTGAAACAAGAAGAAAAGAAAAGGCTCGTATAAATAAGAAAGATCAAAATAATTCTACAAAACATAATTTGATACAAAACATGCGACACAAATGAACAAAACTTTGACATAAATGAACAAAACACAAACGACCAAATTATACTATACATGTGAACTTGTGACTTGTTGTCTTCACCATCAAACTTGTCTCTGCCGACATGAATACAACCAAAAAACCTGTATAAGCATTAAAACCAATTACCATCAAACTATTCTTAAATATTAATTATGAGTATAATGTATATGACAAACACAAATGAACGTCATACCTGCCGACATACACAACTCCTATGCTCTGTTTTTACATAGAGAAACACAAAGTTACACAAACTATTTAAATCATTTGTATCACAAGACACACGATATATAGAAAGAAGTAAATTCATATCAATCAACAACCGAAACATGAAGAAACACAAAGGAAACACTATATCACAAACGAAACATGATGAAGTAAATCAGGTTGTTTGGATAAGTGATCACTAATTAGCTTGTTCTTCAGAGTTAATTCTAGCTCAGAGAGTGGCTCTGTCTTGGCCAAGAGATTGTCAAGCATGCCTTTATCCATAAGCTCACGTTTGATCGTTGCAGCCTTTTGTTTTATGTCTCATACAGTTTGAATTCTCTCAAGCTTTTTGGCCTGTTCTAGGTCCGTGGCTGTCTTGGTCACTGTTTTTTTCATTTTGCCCTTTGCTGCTTTCACACCAGGAGGTCTAACCTCAGCTGTTTGGGCAGAATCATGCTGAACATTGTTCACCGACTGTGAACTACCAGAGTGGGTAGAACCATCGTCAAGCTTCCTTCTTTTTGAACTGCCTCCATGTACATCTTCCACACCACTAGAGAAGACACACCACTTCTGCTCATTTTTCAGCTCATTCCATGCATGCTCAAGCATGAATTTTCTTTTGTAGTCTGAGAAGAATATTTCATGAGCTAGCTTTACATAATCTTTCAACTGATAGCCACTTTTGAGAGGAGAGTGTGCAGCCGCATAGGCTCCACAAAACTTGGAGACTTGATCATTGATCTTCCTCCACCTCTGCTTACAGTGATTGCCCTCTCTCTTCTCATCCGCTGGAATGCTAAGACTATCAGCATACATTGCTGCTATGCGATTCCAAAACGTACCACTCTTTTGCTCATTTGACTTTATACTGTCTTTGCTGGTGTTTAACCAACAACTAATCAGCACAATATCTTCTGCTTTACCCCATCTCTTTCCCTCTTTAACTTCTTCCTGATTAAGTGTAGGATCATCAGGACACTGAGTCTGTGATGATCCAACAGGGATAAATTGGGAAAAACGATATGGAGTGTTTTGAGGGTAATGGATTTGTTGTTGATCATGTAAAAGGTCCATAAAGTTGGACCTTTGACTATATGGATTAGGCGAATCCATATCAGAAAGAGAACACGGAAAGAGAAAAAGAATGAAACATAAGCAGAATGGAAGATAAGAAAATTGAAACAAAACTCGAATCAAAGAGAAGAAGACTGAAAGATAAGAAGCAGATTAAGGGTATATTTTCATTTATAGAGTTGTAAGTTTGAGTTTTCCTTTTACTTAATAGAGGCATTCAATAACCAACAACTAAGCATTTACTAAAAGCAACAACTAAGCATTTACTAACTCTAACAAGTATTTACAGTTTCGAACAATGAGATAGTTTAGCAAGCTTTCAGTCTAAGCACAAACATTAAATATGATGGAGAGACATAATCTATATCTATCAAACATTTATTAAGACACAACCAACACAACTCTAACCATTCCTCACAGCAACAACCATCACAAAGCAAACCATCCATCATTAGCAACATTGTTTCCTTTTAAATCAGAAGCATATATTAAACATTATGGACAGACCTAATCTAAAACTAGCAACCACCAAACAGTTTCTACAAATTACCATTGTACAATAAAGATTGAAATCAAAATGTTACCTTTTCAGTGAGAAGAACCATCTCATGGAGCTGCATTGTTTCCTTTGCGAGACAAAGACTGGTGGCGTTTGATGCAGGGGCATGTGTACGCTTCGGTGTAGACCTGAGAGCCATCGGGAAATAAACAAACACAAAGTCTATAAAGAGGTGTATGGTTGCCATGCTCGCTTAGTCTATAAAGAACAAGCAGATACTCAACTGAAGAACTTGAACGCTCAAAAAAATATTTCAGCAAGATTAAAGTATAATCAATGGCTTATATACAATATACATATAAAGCAAAGTCAGCGACTAAATGGTTGGCTATCTTTACAAGCCATGTGGGATGATACTATCACGTAGAAACCATTGAGTACTATTAAATACCAAATCAAATCAAATCAAATCAAGAAATGAATTTCAATGCCTTTATTGATCCTAACAAGCAAATATTACTCATGAACAAGCTATCAAGAAATGAATTTCAATGTTTTACCATGAAGAATACTAACACATAGTATTAAACTCTAACCATATAGATCTACGCTTAAACCAAAAAATTTAAGAACATGCTAAAAACCAAAAACACCAAATCCAACTCAAATTTCTCGAATTCTACATCGGAAAGACTGGAACCACCAAAGGAAGAGTCAAATCAGCAACAAACCAAGAACATGGAGCTCTTAACAACACTTATTAACAGTAGATTGACCAAAATTATACCAACTTAGAAAGGATTGTATATATTAAATTAGAATCAGAAGTGTTACAATTTGTGAAATACTACAAAATTTGAATGTAAATAAGAGATTATAGGATCAAGAACCCAACAGTGAATAAATAATTCCCTAGTCAAATTAGCTAAATCGTAACCAAAACTAAACTCAAGAACTGAAGCTAGATCGTTTACCTGAAAATGCTGATCAATAGAGGACCGACAAAAGTTTCGATTTTTGAAAACCTAGAATCAAAAGTTCTTCCTGAGAAGAAGAAGAAACGAAAGAGGGAGCAGAGTCGTGAAGCTCTTTAACCTGTTCGACGACACGTCTCACTTCTTCTTCGACGATCTCTCTTGCCTCTGAATCGAATCGCAATTTCGATTCGAATCGCCTTTGGTAGCGTCGGAGAAAACAAAGAAAGAGAGAGGAAGAGGAAAACACGTAACCCTGATTTTTCGTCTCTGATTATTTTTTTCTAGCCAATCAATATTAGCCACGTCAGCGTGTCTAATTATACAAAATGGATCCTATACTAGATCCTTTAAATGGGTTTTAGACCCAATAATATGGGTTTAATGATTTTTTATATTTTAGACCCAATAATAAGAACTTATTGGATCTGCAATGCACATGCTCTAAGGATTTCAAGACCTTGTTGAGATTTAAAGACTTCGCTATTCGTGTGCTACAGAAAAAGTTTTTTTTTTTTTTTAAAGGATAAGGTTTCCTTTCTCCTCCTCTCATTTTCTTTAGGTTTTTATTTGCTTGTCTTCTCCTTCTTTATTCTCATTTTCCGCTGCCGACGTCTCAAGCTTTTTCACTTCGGCCGTCGTGTTTTCTCTGGTCACCCCGAAGTTTTCTTGATTTCCTTGTAAGTTTCCTTCTCACCTTTATCAAAGGCTCTCTAATTTCTCAAAGATTTTTAGCCATCTAAGTGTTGTAGATCTTGGCTTTGCTCATGAAGAACAACTTGTTGAATTCATGAACAAACTTTTTGGATTGTTAATTGCTCCATGAATCTAGCTTGGGTTTTGTGTATGAGCTTTGATTTGTTGATAGAATAAACTTTAGATTGAGTAGATGGTTGGACTCTCTTGAATTTTGATCTTTGAATGTTGAAAACTTTGAAGACTTTTTGTTGATGAACAAGTTTGTTCTTGTTGAAGATAGAAAACCATTGATTTTTTACCTTTGATTTTTGTTTTGTTTTGACGTAGTTAAAGTTTTCGTTTCAAAGCTTTCGAACCCGGTTCACCGTTGTCACCTCGAACCTTCGTCGTCGAGCCACCGTGACCACCGCAGCACCCCAAAGTCGCCCGCTATGGACCCCAGGACCCGACGGTTTGGACAGTCATCCTGATGACCCTCGGTCTTCGATGTACTCGAGACCGGATGACTCAAGGTCATCGGGATTGTTGCCGTATCCCGATGAAGTCCACGGTTCTTCTTGTGGCCATACCAAGGAGTCCAGGTCGTTGGTACTAGATGTTGTTGACCCGAGGACGTCGTGCTCCTCCCTGGACTTGAAAACTCACACGGAGGTTGAAGTCCCGAAGTCTTCATCGTGCTCTGATGACCCGACGTGGACGAGGGTCGAAGATAGGGGCACCGATGCGGATGGTCGTCGGCATCGATGTACATGTGATCGTTAGCACCGATGTGGATAGAGTGGTCGACACCGACATTGATGGTTCGGGGGTTCAACATGCCGATGCCACCGAGGTTGCGGGTGGTACGATCCCTTTGAACGATGAGGACCCCGAGCTTCCATCCGGGGAGGCCTTCGCATCGTCTTCTTCTTCTTCGTCCGGTTCGCGAGCTTTCAGTGACGAGAGTGATGATGAGGATATGTTCACCGAGGTCGAGTAAACGAAGAAAGCTAAGAAGGTTAAGAAGAAGGCGAAGGCGAAGCTTCACCCTGACCCTCCTGGGTCTTTTCTCTCGGATGAGAAGTCTTTGCGGCGTCTCCAAAAGAAGTGTAGGATCTCAGAGGAGATCGTGTTAGTTGGTCCTAGTCCTGCTGACAGAGCCGACGCCCCACCTCTAGGATACATGAATCTATTCGATAACTACTTTGACCAGTTCCTGATTTGGTTCCCACTGCCCCGCTTCCTCATGCGCTTCCTGGCGGTTCATGTCGTCTGCCTTGCTCAGATTAACCCCAGGGGCATTAGCCATCTTCTTGGTATCTATGTGTTGAGAAGAGAGTGTGACGTCGTCATCAGGACCGTGCACTTGTCTTACTTGACGGATTTTAGGGTTCGTGGTCGAAGTAAAGAGCTCAAGCATACCGTTACCAACTCGTCAGGGATGGCACTCATTGCCCGGTTCCCGAGCAAGGATGAACACTTCGAGGATCGTTTCTTCTTTGCTGAGATTTCTGAGAGGACTGTCGAGGCGGAGTGCATCGATCTTGTCAAGACGAGATGAGAAAGAAGAGGTAACCACCACTTAGTGATTTTTTTTTGGTGTTTTTCTTTCGCTTTGTTATTTACTAACTCTTGGATTGTTGTCTTTCGCAGTGAAGCCATCGTTGCCTGAAGTCTCGAAGGATTTTGTCACTGCAGTGCATACCGAGCTTTCCTCTGGGAATGGCAACTGGAGGACGTCGTTCAGCCGGAGGAAGATTGAGAGGGCACTTTCCGCTGAGATCTTTCAGGGGAAGATTCGTAGATGAGGCCAGGCGAGGGTGTATTTTCGTGAGAAGGCTGCAGTCGAAGCAGCAGCGAAGGCCATGAGGTCATCGGGTTCCAGCACTCTGAGGGTGGTGACGCCGATGACCTCGACCGCAACGTCTCCGTCAGTCCGAGCGAGGCCTTCAAGGCCTTCGGCATCGAAGACTCTTCTTCCTCCTCTCTCTTCAGGCAATCTTGCGGAGTTTTGTAGAGTGTCAGCGGAGAGAGCCCGTATCTCCAGTGGTTAAGCCTTTTCCTAAACTCTCGCGGATTGCCTTTTTCCCCTATGTCGGTTGTGCCTATGTTGGCTTCGTTACTGGGCTTTAACGTGTCGAACCTTCTGGAACCTTCGTTGATGTTCTGACGGGCGACGAAGCTTCTGAACCCGATGGGAATGGCTTGGGGACCGATGTCAGCTGCCTGGATACCGATGAGGCCAAGCACATCGGTGTCACTGGGTGGTGACATCGGTGCCACTGCCTGTCATCGGTGTCACTGCTCAGTGACATCGGTGCCAAGCAGCTTTGGCCTCTGCAGCGCCTTCTGTTGGCTCTATGACTTCTCCGACGCCGCATTCATGACTTCTCCTGGGGTGAAGATAGCTTCGAAGGTTCCTTTGCTAGGTAGAAGGTAGAGGGGACTTAGGCAATTTTCAAGAGGTCTTCATCTTCTTGTAGGTGAAACGACTTAGGGGTCATATTATCTCTGCCTTTCGAAATATTCTTGTTGTCAAGCATAACTTTGAACGTCGAAGTTTGGCGGGTGAAACCCGACCTCAACAGTTAGCCCTCCAGCTCGGTAGTGTTAGTGATAATAGTATCGAGTTAAGGTCCGTTGGGTGTTTGAAGTTAGCTGTTCAAAGTTATGATGCTGTTGGCTGGAGCCTTTAGTGTTGATAACACTATAAACGTTATTTTTTGTTCTTCGAAGGTTTTAAGACTTCGTGCTCTGCTTGTGAGAGCTGTTAGCGTTTGCTGTCGACAATGGTTTTACACTAAGAATTTTAAGACCTTGTTGGAGATTTAAAGACTTCGCTATTCGTGTGCTGCAGAAAAAGTTTTTTTTTTTTTTTTTAAAGGATAAGGTTTCCTTTCTCCTCCTCTCATTTTCTTTAGGTTTTTCTTTGCTTTTCTTTAGGTTTTTCTTTGCTTTTCTTCTCCTTCTTTATTCTCATTTTCCGCTGCCGACGTCTCAAATTTTTTCACTTCGGCCGTCGTGTTTTCTCCGGTCACCCCGAAGTTTTCTTGATTTCCTTGGAAGTTTCCTTCTCACCTTTATCAAAGGCTCTCTAATTTCTCAAAGCTTTTTAGCC
The DNA here is from genome assembly GCA_900128785.1 of Arabis alpina. Classification (NCBI taxonomy): domain Eukaryota; kingdom Viridiplantae; phylum Streptophyta; class Magnoliopsida; order Brassicales; family Brassicaceae; genus Arabis; species Arabis alpina. The sequence continues at coordinate 31,994,217 of LT669791.1, forward strand.
ATCTAAGTGTTGTAGATCTTGGCTTTGCTCATGAAGAACAACTTGTTGAATTCATGAACAAACTTTTTGGATTGTTAATTGCTCCATGAATCTAGCTTCGGTTTTGTGTATGAGCTTTGATTTGTTGATAGGATAAACTTTAGATTGAGTAGATGGTTGGACTCTCTTGAATTTTGATCTTTGAATGTTGAAAACTTTGAAGACTTTTTGTTGATAAACAAGTTTGTTATTGTTGAAGATAGAAAACCATTGATTTTTGACCTTTGGTTTTGGTTTTGTTTTGACGTAGTTAAAGTTTTCGTTTCAAAGCTTTCAAAGCCGGTTCACCGTTGTCACCTCGAGCCTTCGTCGTCGAGCCACTGAACTTGAACATATCCGGAGACAAGCTGCCTATGTACCCTTTGCACGGATCAAGTCGCCTCGTAGTTCAAGGCAAGAGCCTTAGAAGAAGGCTAATGATAGTACCTCTTCAAGTGCTTCGCGTTCCATGAATGGAGTATTGGCGTGCCAGCCATAGTGGCGAGCTCATAGACGTCGGGACGGACCACGGTGGTGACTCGATAAGGTCCTTCCTAGTTAGCTCCAAGTTTGCCCGCGTTCCGCTCTCCTGTATTTTGGAAGACTTCGGGCAAGACCAAGTCGCCTTCGCGGAAACGTATTTCGTGAACCTTGGAGTTGTAGTAGCGTGCGGCAGCGTTTTGATAGTTGGCTATCCTGATGAGTGCCTGATCGCGCCTTTCGTTAAGGAAGTAAAATTCATCAAAGAGGAGTGAATCGTTGAGATCTTCGTGTTCTGGTAAGAGACGACGTCGTGGTCCTGGAGATGTGACTTCGGAGGGTATGACACATTCAGTGCCATAGACAAGGGCAAAAAGAGTTTCGCCCAACGTCCCTTCAGGGTGAGGAGTGCTGCGGTGGGACCATAAAACGCCTTCTAGTTTGTCTGCCCAACGTCCCTTCTTCGCATCTAAGCGTTTCTTAAGGCCATCGAGAATTGTCCTTTTGATCGCTTCTGCCTGACCATTACCTTGAGGATAACGAGGAGTAGACTTGCTAAGTCGAATCTTCCACTTTGCACAGGAAGACTCGAACCTGTTGGAGATGAACTGGGAAACGTTGTTAGTAACAATCTTGTATGAAATTTCGTGACGGCATATGATGTTTCTCGAGACGAAACTTTCAACTTGGGCGCCCTTGATACTTGCGTAAGCTTCAGCTTCTACCCACTTCGAAAAATAATCTGTCATAACAAGTAAGAAGCGCTTCTGTTTTGAAGCGTGCAGGGGTCGAACGATGTCCATGGCCCATCTCATCAAAAGGTAAGGACAGGTGACAGAGGAAAGCGTCTTCGTTGGTTGATGAATCTTTGGAGCATGTCGTTGACACCTTTCACATTTGGCAGAAAACTTAACGCAGTCATTCACGATTGTAGACCAGAAGTGACCATGTCGCTTTATCTTGATTGCTAAGGCTTTGCCTCCAGAGTGATTGCCACAAGACCCGATGTGTACTTCTTCCATGACTTGTCTAGCCTCATGTCCCTCCACGCAGGTTAGTAGAGGACCGTAGAATCCCCACCTGTAGATGCTACCGTCGAATAGGACGTACCGAGCGGATTGTTTTTGTACCTTGCGGGCTGCCCATTTGCTGTTAGGCAGCTCTCCATTAACGATGTAAGCACGAATTTGATCTATCCAAGGTTTATCGCAACCGTACTCGGGTTTTTCATCCGTGTCCATGGGGATGGACGTGTCCTTATCTTTAAGCTCAAGCGGAAGGTTCCATTATATCATCGGGGACCTCGGCCTCGGTGACTTCGGCCCTGGTAACCTCGGCCTCGGTGACATCGGTCCTGGTGACATCAACGTCTGTTGTAGGGGTTGTTGTAAAAGACTCAAGCTGTGCGTCTGCCTCAGGTTCTGTCATCTCAATGTCCTTGACCCCTAGTTCAGCAATGACTTTGGCCTGTTTAGCAGCTTGTGATCGTGTTGATATAGCGAGCGTCATATCTTGTTGGATGCTTGGAAATTCGATGAACTCTACAAGGATAACTCGTTTCAAGGCTGGATCTTTTGGCGGTGCTGAAGCGGAGGCAAGGTTCGCTAAAGCGTCTGCGTCAACGTTTTCTCCTCAGGGAATTCGTGTTAGCGTGAACTTTTTGAATATCAAGGCGAGGTCCTTGACTATTTTTAAATAGGCTTCCATTCGATCGTCTTTCGTTGCATACTCAGTTGGCTGGTAACCAGTTGTGAATCGCAGAATGCATGAACGGGCTCGATGTTAAGTCCTTGAGCGAGTCTCATTCCAGCGATAATGGCTGCATATTCTGCTTCGTTGTTGGAGGCTTTGAAGCCTAGACGAAAAGATTGCTCCAGGATCTCGCTTGTTGGTGATGTTAGGCGTATCCCTATTCCGGACCCGTTTTTGGAGGATGAGTCGTCGACGTGTAGTTTCCAGATCCCTGGTCGAACCTCCTTTCTGGTTTGATTTTCCGGGAGTCCGATAAGGAAGTCTGCCAACACCTGTGATTTGTTACACGTTCGTTCCTTATACTCGATGTCATACTCGCTGAGTTCTACAGCCCACTTGGCCAACCTGCCAGATTGACTTGGACTATGAAAGACCGAACGTAATGGGAAAGTGCTGAGAATCACGATGGTATGAGATTGGAAGTAAGGCTTTAGCTTTCGTGATGCCATGACGACAGAAAGTGCTAGTTTCTCCAGCAGAGGATATCTTGTTTCAGCGTCGGTGACAGTTTTCCTAACATATAATACATGCTTTTGCTCACCTCGCTCTTCGTGTACTAACACAACACTGACAGCTATTTCGAAAACATCGATGTAGAGGAAGAGAGGTTCTCCAGTGACTGGTGTAGCAAGGATATGCGGTGTTGCCAAATACTCCTTGAGCTGCCTGAAAGCATCTTCACACTTGTCTGACCATTCGAACTGTTTGTTATCTCGCAACGTGTCATAGAAAGGTAGGCATTTGTCAGTTGATCGCGAGATGAAACGGTTGAGCGCAACCACTCGTCCAGTCAATCTCTGTACTTCACGCTTGTTTCTTGGAGATGTCATCTGGATCAGCGCATCGATCTGCTTCGGATTTGCTTCGATGCCATGATGAGTGACCAAGTAACCCAAGAATTCCCCAGAGGTTACCGCAAATCTTCACTTCGTTGGGTTTAGTTTCATGTTGTAAAGGTTCAATTGCTTGAAGCACGCTTCCAGGTGAGAGATGTGGTCTTCTTCCATAAGAGATTTTACGAGCATGTCGTCTATATACACCTCCATCGTCATCTTGTTCACGAGCCTTTGATATGTTGCTCCAGCGTTTTTTCGGCCAAAAGGCATAACCTTGTAACAATAGATTCCACGGTCTGTGACGAAGGTGGTTTTCTCTCTATCTTTAGGGTGCATTAGAATCTGGTTATAGCCTGAGAAGGCATCCATGAACGTTAAGAGTTTATTCCCTGTTGTTGCCTCTACTAGGCGATCGATGTGAGGCAGAGGGAAGCTATCCTTCGGGATCCGTGAAGTCCACGTAGACACGCCACTTTCCGTTCTTCTATTTTACCACGACTGGGTTGGCATGCCAGTCGGGGTATTTGACTTCGGTGATTGATCCGACGCGCAAGAGTCTTTCGACTTCGTCGTTTACCGCTTTTGCTCGGTCAGGACCGAGCTTCCTCCTTTTTGTTTTATGGCTTGAAAGTCGGATCAACGTTGAGCTCGTGGCTGGCGACGCTGATGTCTATCACAGGCATGTCTTCTGCTGCCCAGGCGAAAGTGTTGATGTTTTTCTGGAGGAAAGCCACTAGCTCCTTCTTAAGGTCTTCATCAAGCGTGGCTCCGATTTCTACACATATTTCAGGATATTGCTCGTCAATGCATACAGATAATACATGTTCACAGGTTGGTCGCTCTTCTTCTATGCGACCTTCTGCAATCTGTAATTGCTATAAGGGTTGGTCAGGTTTTTGACCTGCTCAGAGCTGGTTATAAGGGTCGGTCAGGTTTTTGACCTGCTCAGAGCTGGTTCTTGCTCTTTTTTGCGATTCTTGAGGCTCAGAGTCGTCCTTCTTTTTCTCGACGTTTCGCAGCTTATGCTCGGCCAGAAAACACGTACGAGAATCCTTTTGATTTCCCCATATTGTTTTTATATCGACGGGTGTTGGGAATTTGAGGCATACATAGTATGTCGAAGGCACGGCTCTCATCAGGTTGAGTCAAGAAGTTCCCATGATCATGTTGTAGATTGCTGGATGATCGGAGACGGTGAAGTCGACCATCTTCTTAACGTTGCCAGCTTGGACGGGAAGGAGAATTGTTCCCATCGTCATGGTTATCTCGCCAGAGAAGCCTGTTATGGGTTTAGGCCTCCCTTTGATTGTGGATAGATCGATCTTCATTCGTTCAAGTGTTTTCTTGAAGATGAAATCCACCGAGCTTCCTGTATCAATAAGAACGCGAGCGACGTTGAAGTCGTAAACAGTCAAGTTGATTACCAGTGGATCGTTATGTGGTTGATCGAGGCCCTCGGTGTAATGACCCTCTCTTAGGTCTAACCGCGCCTCGGCAAAGCCTGATTGGATGGCTGAATCAGTCCGATAGTTTTTGGCCAAAACCTACTTAAGCACCTCGATGACTAAGCTAGGTGTCTGCCTGGTTGGTTAGTCACCAGCGTTACCTTCGGATGAAGAAACATCACTTACCATCGGACGAAGAAACGTCCAAGGTGATTGGGTGTGTCCAAGCACGACAAATCCTGTAAGCACGATGTGTCGCGACCGTGTGGGACGAGTCAGCGGAAGCACGACAAATCCTGTAAGCACGAGATGTCGCGACCATGTGGGACGAGTCAGCGGAAGCACGACAAATCCTGTAAGCACGAGGTGTCACGACCGTGTGGGACGAGTCAGCGGAAGCACGACAAATCGGAAGCACGACAAATTCGTAAGCACGACAAGTCGGAAGCACGACAAATCCTGCAAGCACGAGGTGTCGCGACCATGTGCAACGAGTCAGCGAAAGCACGACAAATCGGAAGCACGACAAATCCTGCAAGCACGAGGTGTCGTGACCGTGTGGGACGAGTCAGCGAAAGCACGACAAATCGGAAGCACGACAAATCCGCAAGCACGACAAAGCCCTGCTGACTCAGCTGCTTGCCTAAGCTTATATATAGGAACCTAAGACCTCATTTTCTTTCATTTAAAAACGTGGGAACCTCTACCAAAATCACTCTTGAAACCACTTCGAACCTCTGTTAAAATCAGTTTAGAAAACCCGAGTTTTTGTCTACTCTTTTCTATCATCTTAGACCATCGAGTAGAAGCAAGATTAGTCGATAATCTAGCCTAAGCTCTGGCCGTTTTTAGAGAAGGAAGATTCATTCTAGATCTTTAGTCGAATCCAAATCCTAACCGTTCATAGAGTAAAGGTGAGTCATGGTTATGGTTGTTGCTTTACTGCAAAACAAATAGAGCGTCATGCTTGTTTATTTTTATGCTAATAACCGTTGAGGTTCATGCTAGGATTTTAGGATTTTAGTTTAAGTGTTTGATTTTATTGTTTTGCATGATTGTGTGATTGTGTGTTGCATATATCTTGTGATGATTGTGTGTTTTGTTTGTGGTTAACGTTACAAGTGATCAAGAGGATCATGTAACGTTCTAACTTTCTAACATTAGTAGAGAGCGGTTGACACTTCCATGTATCGGGAGTCACGGAGAGACGGGATTTCAGCCTTGGGCCATGACTCTGCCGATGTAATCCACGGAGAGACGGGATTGCAGCCTTGGGCCGTGGTATTACACTAGTCGGATCACTGGTCTTTTAGCCTTGGTGGTTAAGGCCGAGTGTGGTAAAAGGGATAATGGAAGGAAGTTGTCAATTGGCTTTATTTAGGTTTTTGTGTGCTAACATGTTACTTTAAAAGAGGATTGCGGTAAGAGGTCCTCTGAGTGTGTGGTGTTTTAATCATTATTTCCGCATGTGCATTCTCTGTTTATTATTGTTGATTGCTTGTTGATTGTTATTTTGGGTTTGGGTTAGGAATTTATTTATTGCATGTTAGGGGAACCTTGACTCATTGAGCAATTAGTGCTCACGACTCATTTGTTTTGCAGGTAACCAATAGTAAGATTTTAGTCGGGCTGGAGGAGCTTAGGAAAGTTGGTGTAGATCTTCTGCCTTTTTGCAAACGTGTATGTATTTAATATGTAGAAATGTTATTTTGAGCATTGGCTCGAAGCCGGCAAATATCTATGTTTTGGTAACTATTGTAAACCTTAAGTATAAGTATGTATAAATGAAATATTTGTTTAAAGCTTGGGTTACATATGATACTAGTCCTAGTCCAGGACGAACCAACTATCGTTCATAAATCGGGTTGAAAAGCCTTGGTTTATGTTCGATAGGAAATGCATACTAGGACGTTTGGTCTAGGGTTCTTTAATGAGTTTTTGGAACCTCGGAACGGACGGCCAAGTGTGCAAACGTAGCATCTTCGGTCGGGTTTTGGGTCAGCGTTGACCTGATCCTGATCGGGGGCGTTACACTCGGTGTCTTCTTCGTCGAAGGTGATGGGGTTGCTGGAAAGCCTTGGCTTTGCAGGTGCTGATATGTTCGCGCAGACGTCAGCACGGCGTTGGTAAGCTTTGATCGCAATCTCATTGTCAGCACAGTACAACAAGCCTCCCATTATCATGTTGATAATTTTGTGCTGGTCTTCGTTTTCCATGCCATCATCGCGACGTTGGCATCTGGGAGTATCCACTTGTTGTTCGATGTCGGCAAGAGCTTTCTCCTCTCGCTTGAAGTCTGACAAGTCATTGTTGTTCTTCAAGGTGCCCTATGTGAGTTTGGCTATGAGTTGTCGCCCTAATTCACGTCACCTTGTGGTTGAGTGTCCACTTACTTTGTGGAAATCACAGTACAACTTCTCGTCATAGTCCTTCGACTCTCTGGTCTAGGTGTTGTTCCAGGTTCCTCTGACGTGACCGCGCCCACGGCCTCTTCCACGTCCGCGATGCGATGACTCTACTTGATAGTTCTGAGCCCCTCCAGATCCTCCTTCGTATTGTACGTAAGAGGGATTGCTCCTCTTTGGTATAGTGACCTGGGCTGGTTCGCTTACCTGTTTGGTTTTTTCGCCTTTTCTGGCGCGGACTTCCTCCTTCGTTCGAGCGAAGTCAGCAACACGGTGAAAAGCGTCTTGGATTGTTGTTCGTGTGTTAAGACTCATCTCTTGCCAGAATGGAGACGGACACCGAAGTGCTCCTCGCAAGGCCTCTAGGGCTGACTTGTTAATGATACCTTCAACCTTTGACATCGTGTTCTTGAACATTGTCATGAAAGACCGAAGACTTTCGGTCTCGCCTTGCTTGTTATTCCATAGTTCGGAATCGTGAAGATGTTGTAATGTTGTAATGTTGTAATGTTATTCGCCGTTCCATGAAGATGTTGTAATGTTGTACGAACAACTCGGAAAGCTGGAGGAAGGTGTGAACCGAATTCTTCTCCAGCTTGTAAAACCATTGAAGGGCAGGCCCCTTGAGGCTTTCTACGAACAGCTTGTAGTAGACGACGTCCTTTTCTGCTTCTTTGAAGTTTTCTCTCCCCAAGGCCACTTCGAATTCCATCAGATGATCCAAAGGATCTGTAGTTCCTTCGTAAACTGGTAACTTGATTCTTCCGGGGTCGGAGATTTTTGTCCTTGCGATTCGTTCGTCAAAAGGCGTGTTCCTTGCCTTTTCGAGCACCTGAGCGATGGCAGGAGCCTTCCCTGCTCTGTGGTATATCTGCGATTGGGTACGCTTTAGATCAGAGGTTACCCGCTCCATCTCAGCCTTTACTGCAGCGAGTTCTGAGGCGTAAGATCGTTTGAACGCTCTACGTTCTTACTATTTCTTGTACCGCTTTTTGCTACAGTAGTTGGTGTACTCCGAGATGTTTTTCACAACCTCTGTTTTGGAAGAGCTTGACGCGCTTTGAGTGTCGGAGGCGCGTGGTTCTTGTCAGATGCCTTATGCACCTTCTGCTCGTGTACGCTTCGTGGGAGCTGGTTCTTCTCCGTCGGAGATATCCACGACGCGTTCGGGAGACTTATCTGTTTCTCGACGCGGTGGTGGTGGTGGTAGGTCCTCTGGGTTTCCCCGAGTGGTACGAGGCGCTGAGAAGTCGAGGCGTTTAGGGTTGACGTGCGCCTTAAGTCTTGCTGTGTCGGGTCTTCCGCGCTTTCTTCGCAGAAGAGCTCTCAGTTCCTTCAAATTTGCCTCGTTGATCTTAGCTTGCTTCTTGTGCTCAATGAGGACGGTTTCTAGCATCATCTTCACCTCGGTTATGTCACCTTCAGCAGGGGCTTTGGTTGCAGTAGCCTCGACCGACGGTTCTTTCTCCTGGTTGTCTCTGCGAGACGTGTTTTCTTCGCCGCTCACCATCCTTGATTTGGTATGTAACGTAGCTTTTTGGTGTAAGAAATTCTCTAGTTCCCCGTGGTCGGCGCCAAATTGTGGATGTCGGAAATCGCACAATTAGATTTGTAAGGGTTTCGAGAAGAAGCAGAAGTTTCTGAAGATAAGCTATAAAGAATAATGATGAGCAGAGAGAAATTAGGGTTTGTAATTGCTTTGTATTGTTTGTGTGATAAAAATTGTGAATGAATCTTTTACAAGAGTTTTTTCATTCCTATATATAACCCCCTACGTCGGCTAAGCCTTTTCCTAAACCCTCGCGGATTGCCTTTTTCCCCTATGTCGGTTGTGCCTATGTGGGCTTCGTTACTGGGCTTTAACGTGTCGAACCTTCTGGAACCTTTGTTGATATTCTGACAGGCGATGAAGCTCCTGAACCCGATAGGAATGGCATGGGGACCGATGTCAGCTGCCTGGACACCGATGAGGCCTGGCACATCGGTGTCACTGGGCGGTGACATCAGTGCCACTGCCTGTCATCGGTGTCACTGCTCACTGACATCGGTGTCACTGCTCACTGACATCGGTGTCACTGCTCACTGACATCGGTGTCACTGCTCACTGACATCGGTGTCACTGCTCACTGACATCGGTGCCAGGCAGCTTTGGCCTCTACAACGCCTTCTATAGGGTTTGTGACCTCTCCGACGCCGCATTCATGACTTCTCCCTGGGTGAAGATAGCTTCGAAGGTTCCTTTGCCAGGTAGAAGGTAGAGGGGACTTAGGCAATTTTCAAGAGGTCTTCATCTTCTTGTAGGTGAAACGACTTAGGGGTCATATTATTTCTGCCTGTCGAAACATTCTCGTTGTCAAGCATAACTTTGAACGTCCAAGTTCGGCGGGTGAAATCCGACCCCAACATGTATTTGTGTGTGTTTCGACCAAAAAGAAAAAGAAGTATTGGTGTGTATTTTTTTGTAGATATATGGATTTGAAGAATCTCATGAATATACATAGTATTTTGAAAATTGAGTTCAATGAGTAAAAATATGTAGAATCAATGTTCCAATAACATAATATTCTACTAGAATTAAAGAATCATTAAAAACCAAACTTTTCCAATAATAAGAGATTTCAAATGGAATTAACAAATCCTCAAACCAATAACATTAGATTTTACTTTGAATTTAAGAATCTATTTCCCAATGATGGTAGAGTTTCAAAATTTTACAAATCTACACAAATCCATTCCCCAATAACATCACACCCCCCCCCCCCCCCCCCCCTATATTCATATATAGGCGTGGGCATCCGGGTACCCAATCGGGTTTCGGGTTGGGTACTTCGGGTATAGGGTTTTTGGATTTCTGAATATAAAACCCATACGGGTTATATAGAAATACGGTTTGGGTACGGGTTGGGTATTTTCGAGTTCGGCCGGGTTTCGGGTTTGTCATCGAAAACCGAAATTAACCCGATCAAACATGTAAATTGACAAAAACCAAGACTCTAAGTTACAAATTGATAAACAAGATAATGTCTAAAACAACGTTTAAATCAAACCAAGACTTCAAATCTATACATAATGTCTAACAGCCACATAAACAAAAGCAACGTAATGTATAAAACCAAATCAAGACTTCAAATATATAATGAAACTAAAATGCAAACTAAAAATTTAAAAGATAACTTTCTCTTGTGATTCTCCATCCTCCCTTGTCCATTCTTGATTCCTCATATGATAAGTACAAATAGAGATTAGATAATGATTATACAAGTTCATACGAGAAACAATTTATAAATCCAAAACATATGAAACGATTGTTGTATTAGCAAATGGTAATATTAATAATCAATCAATTTGGATAACATGCCTTTTTTTAAAGAAGTATTGATTTTTTTACTAAAATTACTAAACAAATATTTTGTGAAAAGTTTACTCTTTATCATCACCATCACTATCATATAGAGGATAAACAAATGATTATTTAAGTAAAACAATTTTTGTTCCAAACATCAAAATAGAACCTCTATAATGCTATCCTCTCGTTATAAAACAATTCAGCAGAATTGGTAAATTTGACCAAATCGATTTATATAGAATCTAGGGTTTATATATAATCAAATCAAAGAAATCAAACAATCACCAAAGATAAATCGATCCTATACAAAAACTACATTGAATCAAAAACAACAATGTATCAGCCACATACATTTAAAAGGTTTATAGACTCCTCTGACGAATTCCTTAGAAGATTTGGATTTTCTATATTGAAAATCGGAAAGGAATTATGTGGATTTATAACGTATATCGGTAATTGGAGATTTAGGTATTTGAAACTGGAAACTGAACATGCTAATACCGGTAAATATATATTTATATACATATATGTTCTTTGGGTAGTTTAAGTAACCGTTTTATTTTCGAGTAACCCTAACCCGAACCCGAACCCGAAATTTTAAATTATAAAACCCATTCGGGTAATTAGGATTACTCGTACCCGTTCCAAACCCTATTTTTCGGGTCGGGTTCGGGTTCGGTTTTCAGGTTCGGGATCTATGCCCAGGGATCATGATAGATAAAGCTATTACAGTGTTTTTTCAATTAGGGTTCATATCTCTTGAAAGGGGATCTGGGTTTTGTAGACTACAAATTATTGGCGTGTTTGTTGAAAATTATAATAAGTTCATTTCACACATGCTGTAGAGTGGGAGTAAGAAAACTCGTTGGATCAAAGTAAGTCTGCTTCACTATTCTGATAAATCGAGGGTTTTGAACCCTGTTTAGTTAACTCTTTCTTGCATGTTGTTTCAGATGGTAGGGTTTGGTAATAATGGTCTTCCTAAACGAATGTTTGCGGTTGGACACGAACCTGTTGGTGACGTCGTATCACAAATGTCCGGCACTAAGAACCATTCTTCAAGCTTTTGGAGAAGATGAGTTGGGATTTCTACAGCGATCAATATTTGGTACAATATTTGTTGACAAGCCGTCCTTCTCTGGAATATTTGCTAGGTTCCTACTTTCGAGACTGTTAAATGTCAAGAAGAAGCACGAACTCTGGATACTCTTTGCTGGGAGGCCAATACGTTTTTCGTTGAGGGCGTACGCGATCGTTTACTGGTTTGCTGTGTGGTAAATTCCCAAAAAAAACCAGGAAGAATCTGAAACACCTTACTAGACTACTCTATTTGGTAAGCTCCAGACAGTTAGTGTTAAGAAGGTAATTATGATGCTGAAGAAGAATTTGGTTACTGATAGAGATATGAGAATCAAGTACGCTTTGCTTGCATTACTAGCCTCAGTGTTACTTCCTACTTCCCACCACCCAAAGATTGTTAGAGAACATGCAGAGTTAATAAAGGATTTGGATGTGTTTTTGGCATATCCATGGGGAGGTTAGGATTTCACATGTTGGTGTCTTCTATAAAGGAGAGGAACAAGGTCTCGCTTTCGCAGAAAACTGTGGCTGTAAAAGGATTTGTACAAGCTTTGCAATTGGTGCTTGTAGAAGCTGTTCCGGCTTTGACTGAAATTGTTCATGTGAATGGTTCTTCATCAGACTCTGAAGGTGAATGTGATACGGATGAATGTACGGACTCTAGTACACAAAAGATAACTGTCAGTCCTGGTCATGCGAAAGATGTTCATTTGGCTGAGCAGGTAAGACAAATTAATTATGTGTTCCCATTCACCTTACTTTTAAGCTGGTTTTAGCTTACATAATTGTTTTGCCCTTTCACAGACTCTTGTTGATTGTATAATTGCTAATGATGGTGAAACTATTGTTAATGATTCAACCTTTGCCTGGTCTGATGACGAGGAAGATCCTGAAGTGGGTGTGCTTATGAAATTGATTGGGGATGAGCATGAATTTACAAGTTCCATGTTTGTTGGTGGTGTGACAACGAGCGATGTGGAACAAATGCAAAAGGATGCTAAGGATAAAGTTTCGAAACAGAAGGCTAGTAAAGGTGGAGGAACAACTGAGGAACTTGCCGGCGGTGGTAATAGCCAAGAAGGATATGGAGGGGAGGGATATGATATTGCTAAAATTGCTGAACTTGTTGGTGGAAAAGTAAAAGATGACCTTGGATAGATTGGTGAGAATGTCAGAACATGTATGAATGACATTAAGGAACTGAAAAACAAACTCAGCTTGTCTGAAATGGAGACAACCGATGTTATCAATACCAAGATGGACTGTTTTGCAACATCGATGGTGGGTAAGTTTGAGAACTTCCTTAAAACAAATGGGCGCTTTGATTATAAGGGACATGGATGTCCTGTTGCTCCTGTGATTACCAGAACTGGTAGTGGTACTCTTGAGGTTGGGGAAAGTAGTAACTCTCGGGTTCGTAGGTGGAGATCCTGTAATGATCTTGCCCGTGGTAATGTCCGCAAACAGGGTTCCCTTATAGTGTTATGGTGAAACGCTAATTTACTTCTACTGTTTCTGATGCACATATAATGTTACTTACAGGGTGTAGCACAGAAGAGAAAGGTCACGAACAGGAGGCAATGTGCACAGTGAAGTGGGAGCGATTAGTACAGTTGTTAATGAGACAACGGTCATCAGATCACAGGGTTTGCCCCTTACTGTTCCTACATTGTCTTTTGTCATGAGCAAATTGATGGAGAGTTGAATATGTTTATTTGTATTGTTCTTTAATAATGAACTATGTTAAGTTGTTATGGTACTTTAGTTTGACTTACTTTGTACGATGTGCTTCTTATTTACTGCAATTGGATATTAACTGCCTATAACTCAGTATCAAATTCTTCTTATTCGGAGAAGTTTTATTCCTCATTACAAATAGTGGCAATGGTAGGGTTTGTTGTGTACTCTTAGAAGGAGACAGTAACTGGTTTTACTGGAATTTCTTTTGGAGGAGAAAACAAGTTATTGTTGTCTTTGGTACATGCACTTCAATGTATGTGTACGGGTATTGTGTATGGGTGTATGCTGGCCAATTGGGTTCATTGTGTCATGGTCGGTTAAGGTCAAACTTGAGTGAATAAAGTCATATCTCGGAAATAGAATGTTTACCAGATAGAATGTGTGTAAAATTTAGAGTTTGTTTCTAATAATCTTTGTACATCTTTGTAATAAGTGAACGGGTATTGATGCGGTGGTTTTCCTCTATCGAGTTTTAACTTCTTAACCAATTTCCTGCAAGTACACAGCAATCACAGTTAGTATAATAAAGGGATCGAATCCACAAGGACTTCTTAACCACATTTTGAATTGTAATGAGTAAAACTAAGCTAGAACAAAATATGGTGTCGTTTGTGATTGAATCAATTGTGAGCAAATGAAACTTGAATTGTAAGTTGTAAATCAATGGGAGAAAAGCGCTAGGACTCGGGAAATTCGCAGAGAAACACAATTGTAAGATTTTTCCACTGTCGTGGCTCCAACCTTCTATGCTCTACACCCTAATAGACTCATCTGTCACATGGTTATTAAAAGATGAGAACACGCGGTATAAACAAGTTATGATAGAGTTCACTAAACTCCTTAACTAACAGTATGATTGTTAAGACGCTTAGCTCATCGAATACTAGATCCGGAGGTATTAAGAACACTTCCGTGGATACACCTATCTATGATCAAATTGCTAGATGCGATGGTAAAGCAATAGGCATTAAGAACAAGTAAAGATGAAGACTAGATTTTATCCCCAAACAGTCGCCGATTCTATTGAAACATAAGACTCATTGAAAACCCTAAATCCTAACTAGTGACTACTCAAGCATGGTGCACGAAAACAGCAAAGAGATGATGAATTCATGATGAAAAAACTTGATTAAAAGAGAAAGGGTTAGAAGATTCTTCTCTACAACGAAGTACAAAGCGAGATCTCCTCCTTAGAGCGTTTGAAACACAAACCTGTGAAAGAACAATGGGGCTGATTTGTTATGTATTTTAGGTCTAATTTTCGGCACACACCTAACAAGAGGGTAAAAGCAAGTATATATAGGGTCTTGAATCTTCTAGGGCTTTGAAAAGGGCGAAAACGTCAAAACAGTCGAAACAGCTCTGCAGAGGGCCGTGGCGCCGATCGGATTCTTAGGTCGGTATGGGGGATCAATTTGCCACGTCTTGATGCGTCCTGATGGTCTGGGTACCGATCGTGAGATCTGGTGGGTATGGGGGGTCGGTTCTCGTCCTTCTTCATCTTCTAGGCAGTTTGACATGTCTTCAGTCTTCTCGGTATAACTCTCTCCACACAAGTCCAAATTCTGCAATTACACCTCCATTGGAAAGTTGACTCAAAGGGATATCTTCATTAAAAGTTTCGTCCAATTCCAAATCCATTTGGTCCTCCGTTTGTAGCTAAACTTCCGGCATATGTAATCTGTCCATCTCGGTGAAATGCGTAAACTTGGGAATTCCTTGGCTCCAATGGGTTCTTTGGCTCGCGTGAGTTGCTGTAGATTGGTGTATACTCCATAATGCTCATTTTGGTCCTTTTTTTTTTACTGATTTTCCTAATAAAAACTCTTGAACTACAAATACGAGAAAACTACATCTAAAGGCGTATAACCATGCATAAATGCAATAAATATGTATAGAAAACCATAGTATTATAGGTAAATTATGGGACCTATCAACTCTCCCAGACATAGCCTTTTGCTTGTCCCCAAACAAATGAACAAAGTAAGGAAAAGAGGTTTGAAAATAAGGAACTTACATGACTTCTCTGAACGTAGCCTTGCATAACTCGTAATCCACATATCACCTCATCGGTTCATGACATCGTCATCAGCCACACATTCATGACCATCGCAAAATGGTCCATAAATGTCGAACCTGCAAAGTCTCGATCTTCCCTTTTCTAACTCTAAGTGTGGTGTTTCTCATCAAATGAATCATCCAAGGTAAACTAGGCTAGGATTTAAAAAGGCTAGTTTAAGTGGTGAGGCTTATTGTATTTAGGGTTACCATATTCTCCGGGGATGCAAGACATTATGCAAAATTGCAAGAGAGAACAGACCTATTGAAGCCCACAGTTCCTACCAATTTCTTTGGGGAATCGCTTGTAAATCTCATTAATTTCTTCACTCCTCCACGCCATTCCTTGGGGATATCGTCGGCCTTAGACTCTTTATAGACATGTTTCTCCTTTCCCTTTCTTTGCATTCTAAACCGCTTTTTTATTTTTTTAGAATGAAAGGGGGAGAAACATGTCAATGATGTGTCGTTCCCAAGGAATAACGGTCTTTTAAAACTTTGTCTTTGTACTCCATCTTCTACACTCCAGTCGTCGCGTCTCTAGTGGTTAGAACTGCGTCGATACTCTTTCTCTCCGACGTTTTTGCACACATCTACATATGAGTTTAAGAACAAGAGTGCAAGTGGTTTGAAAGAAGGTTAAGGGTATAGGTGGGGTACCAACTAAAAATGAGCTGGCCATTCAAGACAACAAGAGTGTGGTAAAAAGGGAAAAGATGTCTTGCATGTGATGTTTCCTTGAGCTAACTCCTCCATTGAGAACGGTGGATGGGATTGGTGTAAATAGAGACCGAATTGGGGTGATTGGAGACAATGCATTTTCGAAATCTTCTGGGGAAATTCAAGTCACGAAGGTTTCCGAATCGTCTATCCTGAACAAACCCTGTAACAATGGTCATTGAATCAAAACATCTGGGCATACATTCATCAATCGTTCAAAATAGGTTTTTGACTCGATGTAATCCGAACAAAAACATAAGAAAACAGAAAAACTCATCAATACAACTAAATCCCCCCAGACTTACTTCACACCGTCCCGGAGTGAAAGCAGTCCACAATTGGGAGATCGACTCAATAAAAGTGAAAAATAAAAGATAGGTAAAGATAGAATCGAAGTCGTAAGACCTGGCTCAAAAGGTCTCTGAAACCGTCTCAGGTGTGTCCGGTACTTCTCTTGGACTGTGCTTGTCGTCGGTGTTGAGATAAAGGATCTTTGTACCGTCGGAATCATCATCATGGACGACCAGTTGGTCTCCATGTGCGTCGTGTGTGTGCTCTCCATGGTCACGAGTAGCATCGTCATCCTCATCTCCAACATCAACAAAACCGGACAATAGTGAAAGGCTCAACAAAGCATGGCTAGTCGTAGGTCTTCTCGTGGTTAATCTCTTGAAGAAGTGTGGAAAGGACTTTTTCATGGCTCTCACTAGTGTAGAGATCAACTTCCCTTGCTTAGAAACTTTATCTTCAAGAGCCGTACGTTTCTTCTTCTCCTCCTTGAAACTAGCTTGAAAATTGTCCCTATGGCCGTCAGTTGGAGGTTCATCATGTGGCGTCTCTAAGGGTGGGGCATGTGGGAGGTGGAGGGCTGTAATATGGTGCCTCTTTGTGTCCCTCTAACTCTCTCTCTTTGTGCCAACGTAACCTTCTTCTTGTAGTAAAGTGCAACGCCAACAATCGGATAACTGAAACAACGAATAAACAAAGAGGATCGTGGTGGATCAAAGGTGACCACGCCACTACTCAAGGCTGGGATTTCCTTATGAGGAAGGAAAAGACACTTCTTCTCATCCATGTATGGTGGTGTGAATAGGTAGCTAAAGCTCGTGGAGTTTTCATACCAACCGCATATAAAATGCTTCCTTTGAAGTGCTAAAAGGTCTTGCTTATCTTCAAGTGATGGGAGTTTCTCTTGGCTAAAATAAAATCCACAAGACAACAATATTTTTGTGCTCGTCCCTCCAAAATCACTACAAGCCTTCTTCGCTATATTCTCCTTAGCGGCATCATTCTTAATTCGAACCATCCGACGAGCTAGAAGCGATCCATAGTTAACTAGCTCAGGCTTGTCCACAAAAGGTGCTATAAGCATGTAAAACTCATCTTGATTAACCACTCCACAGTTGGTCCTACTAAAAATCCATTGCGAAACAAGGTAATACACATAACTAATCGCTGGGTGTGTAATCTGTGGGGCTCTAGATTCTTCGGGTTTGATTTTCTCGTTTGCAATCTTTAACCATATGTCATAGTGCTACTCACTACCACTGTACTTTATCATCTCATGGCACTCAAAAACCAAAATATCACAAAGCTCCTCAATACTTAAAGCAAACGACCTTCCTTTAACGGTAAAAGCTAGACTTCCTTCCTTAGCTTCAACAATCTTCCTCTTTGGGTAGGCTAGGGCCACAGTGGCTAGAAACTCTCTTGTGATGTCCACATATGTTGGGTGAGTGGTGGCCACGAATTTCTTCAATCTTAATGCATCAATGTACCATTCAACATCTTGTAGAATACCGAGTAAATCAAGCGTCTTAAAATCAATCGTTGGAGTGGGTAGCATAGCAAACTTCTTAAGACCAGCCATGTAGTAAAAATTGGCCCTCATATCACTACCAACAAACTTCATTGCCACTTGTGGAGCTTGAGTGAACTCCATGCTCGAAGTGGTGCGCGATTTCTTCCTCCTAACCGTCGGTTTAGGTGGGATTGTTTCGGTGATCTCCAAAAATATCATAGGCTCGTCATAAGCCTCATATTCCTCATCTATAAGGGTGTAATCTCGTTCCTCATCATCTCCTCTCAGTATCTCTTTGTCACGTTTCTTTGAAGCGCCGTTCGATGGTTTCCTTGAATGAGCTCGAAATGAAGCGATGGTCTCATCATTGTCTATGAGTGGTGCTGCCTCCTTGTGTCTAGGGATCCTTGTGGATCTCCATTGAGCATTCTCACCATCCACCATAGTACCTACAAAAGGCAAACCTCGAAAATCGATGTTATTACCAAGAATTTTGAAAATTCCAAAGCAATTGCTTCTAATGAGAAATTAAATAAGTTCAAAGCACATCAATGGATTAGAAACATGTAAGAATGATATTCTAAAACCAAATAATTTTTTCAAAATTTTATCATAATTTTCGGATTTAATGTTAATGATATGTGAAAATTTCCAAAAACTTTCAAATTCAAGCTCAAACATGTCAAAATCTATTATAATCCTTTGTATATATGATAAACCGAACCTAATAAATGCAAAATCATCCTCCAATGCATCCAAATTCGTTTTAAAGGAGTTACCAAAAAACTCAATTTTTGGTGAAAAGTTGATTAATTAAGCTAATCATGTAATAAACTCACAATTCAATCTTACTCAATGCCTAACCAAGTTTTTAAGCTATTTGTCTAACAACTTAAGTGCATAAGTCTAGTGGAAAAGAAAATTGAAAAAGTTCTTATCTTGGAACTGCAAAAATCAAGAGATTAGTTGAGCATACCTTTGTTTTAAGAGTAATTGGTTTGGGAATTGAATTCTTATGGAAAAACTAAACAAATCTTAGTGAATTAAGCAAAAACTCCAAAATTTAATTTTTAGGGTTCTTGAGCTTAAGAACACTTTTTAGAGAAAAGAGATGATGTTTGTTTTTGGGAGCCAAGTTCAGAGGGAAAAGACTACTTTAAAAATCAAATTTTTAAATGGATTTGGTTGATTTCCGGTTAAAATTTGATTTGGAACCGGTTTAGAAATTTAAAATTAAGCTGAAAAACTTACCGAACCAAAGGACCCCGGTACCGATCGGGGTGGTTGACCAGTACCGGTGGTCGGTACTTACTTTGGGTGTGGGTCGCGGTCGATGCTCGGGTGGTGCGGCATCGGTAATTGGAGACGTCGGTATTGGTATGTGGAGGCATCGGACCGGTACATGCTCGATACGGGCTTGATTTCTCGGTGTCGGTCGGGTGCGTCGACCTGTATAGGCGGTCGGTGCAGGATCCACGAGATGGTCCGGTGCAAGGGTCCTCGATACCAATCCAATGCGTGGATCGGTGTGCGCGGTCGGTACCGGACGTGGGTCGGTACACGGACACATCAGTACCGGTCGGATTGCCCGATCGGTACGTGCATCCAGTATGGGTCGAGGGACGGTCAGTACCTGGTACCGATCATGAGCGTAGCTCGGTGTGGGGGATCGGGACGGGCAAGGATGGCTAGCTCCCGGTACCGATCACGTACACCCCTCGTTACGGGGGATCGGTACCGGTCATGAACGGATGTGCGAGGTCGGACACGCGGCACCCAGTACCGATCGTAAAACACTATCGGTAAGGGTGATCGATACGGGCATGTCGGGCGCGGTACATGGCCTTACCCGGTACCGATCGCGTATGGCAATTGGTACGTGTGATTGGTACTTGTCGTTTCTTCCCGCGGTATGTGCTTCTCGGTACCGACCAGTACCTCGGATCGGTACCTCTCTACTCTCTTTTTTTTTGCAAAAACTAATACAAAAGATTAGAAATCCAAAAACTAAAATCAAAATTCAAAACTTGAAAGAAATAAGAATATAAAACCAAAACTAAAATGTGGGTTGCCTCCTACAAGAGCGTTTGTTTAAAGTCATTAGCCCGACTCCTTAACGATGATTAAGCTTCAAGTGAATCCACTAAAGGATTGGTGACTCCTTTAGCTTCCTTGGCCGTTGGTTTCTCATCTCCTTGAGAGGTCTTACTTGACAATAAAAGCTTTTGGGAAAAGCTTCAAGCTTCTTGTCGATGGTCTCTTTGGGATTAGCCTTGTCTTCTCTTGGCCCAATGATCTTGATCACGTTGAACTTGTCAGTGAGACCTTCATCAATGGCTCTTTCTAGCCCATCATCCTCCTTGGTGATCAAGATCGATTTCACATCTTTGTAAATCTCCTTATGCCTTGTCTTTGATGGTTTCTCAACCTCCTTAGATTTAGCACTTGAAGTTCTTCTTTTAGCAACTCTTAATCTTTTCATAGGATCTTCGGGGTCCAAACTAGGTTCCATAACCTTAGTTTCATTCAAGGTTACAACACTCCCCGTGTTCACTTCATGGTAGAAGACATTCTTGTTAATCTTCGCGAAAGAGATTCTTCGGTTGGGAAAATCAACAATGGCTCATGCGGTTGCTAAGAATTGTAAACCAAGTATTAATGGGTTAAGCATTTCGGTTTTCATCTACAACACGTGAAAGTCAGTAGGGACAACATCATCTCCTACTTTCACCATGACGTTTTCAAGCATCTCATAAGGTGTAGAGGATGATAAATCCGCATACTCTATGTAGACTTTTGATGATTTGAACTCCAAGCATCGAAGTTCTCTTGCCATGGCAAGATACATGACGTTGACATTAGCTCCAGTATCACACAAGCAATCAAAGACTTCAATTCCATTGATAGAACATGGGACAACAAACTTGCCCGGATTTACAATCTTCTCGAGTGGCTCTTTGTGAAGCCTTCTTTTGTAAGCTCTCCTTGACTCTCCTGTTCGGCGTGCTTCTACTATCCTTAGGACTAAATTAGGCTCCTCCTCAAGTGGTTTGCAAACAACCACGAGTGTATCTTTAATGGCGGAAGCAACGTTGCAAAACTTCCTTGACTTCTCCTCTTCTTGCTTCTTGATGGTTTCACTTGTTTCGGCAAGTTGGACATCCATCTTGGAAATATGGGTCCAAATAGAATCAACCTTTGTGTTTAGCTTAGCATAGAAGTTATCAACTTTTTGGCGAATCTCCTTCTTGGTTTGACCAAGAGCTTCTAGTAGTTTATTCTTCATCTCTTCAAGCTTAGCATCCAGAGAGAATGGTGCATAAGACTTGGCGGTAGGGAAAGGCTGCTTCTCTTGATACATATCCGATGAGTAGGGTTGTTGTCTAGGCTGGTATTGGGCTCCTTGAGTGGTGTTTTGCTTAGGATAGAACTGATCTTGAGGGTTGTTATTCCGGTAGGACATATTTGGATACGATCAATAGTTGTTGTTGAAACCTCGATTTCCATAGTCCTCCAATGTAGTTGACTTCCTCTTGATAATCCTCTATTGTGCCTTCAAAGTTCTCCAAGTTAGGCTCAAAATTTGGACCAACAACCTTCTCAATAGCATGAACTCCACGGTGAGCTTTAAGTAGTTGTGAAACCATTGTCTTAAGCTCCTTGATTTGAGTTGATTCGGATGAAGATCGTGTGGGGTTGATGCTCCTATCGTAGTCTTGAGAACAATGAGAATCAATTGCAGCAAGGTTCTCAATCAATAGCTTAGCTTCCGGTACAAGCCTGGTCATGAAGTTTCCATTACTTGCAGCATTCAAAGATGTTTGATAGGTTTTACAAAACATTCCATAGGTTTCCTTCACTGAAACCGTGGTTAGGGCAATCCCTAGTGTACTCCTTGAAACGCTCCAATGCTTTAAAGAATGACTCTATGGCTAATTGCTTGAAACTTGAGATTTGGTTCCTCATGGAACTCGATCTTTGCTTCGTGTAGAATTGGTTCAGGAAAGCTCCTTTGTATTCGTCCCACGTGGTAATGGATTGATGGGGTATTGACTTCATCCATCTAAGTGCCTTGGCTTTCAAAGAAAACGATAAGAGCTTGCACTTAAAGTAATCAACTGGAATTCCATTAGCACGAGTTGTACTACAAATTTCCTCAAAGGTATTGATATGGTCAAGCGGGTACTCGGATGGCAAACCATGGAATTGGTTTTGCTTCACCAAGGCTATGATTTGAGGCTTAATCTCAAAGTCGTGCCTTTGTGGAGGTGGTGGACGAATTGGGTTTCTATCCAAGAAGAAAGCGTTGGAGGAATCGACATCTCCAATGGTTTGGTGTTGAGGCTGAGCGAGTAGTGCTTGTCTTTGGTGTTGAGGTTGCTGGAAATTGACAATCCCTTGGTGTTGAGGTCGTCCTAACCCACGAGCTCATGACAATGTGAATGACAACATCGACGAGCCCCCTGAAGTTCTTGTGCGAGATCAACACCGCGTGGAAGACCAACACCTTATTACACCGGTGAACCAAAGGAACCAACCACGTGTTCGTCACATCAATGGTTTCTTCAACCCCTTGGCGTTCCTCTCCACGGGCAGCACCATCAGCGAGGGCTCTCTCCTCCTCGGTCATCTCTCAATGGTCATCTTCTCCGGCCATCTTAAGTGCTCTTTCTCTTGTAAGAGCTCGTTCAAGTCTGTCAATCTCTTCTTTAGGTAAAACTAGATTCCCTCTTGGAGAGTTCCTAGTGATAGGCATAAAACACCTGAAACACATGGAGAAAAACAAAAGAAAACGAAATCAAAGTGGTGAATAGGAAGAGTAAAAATCTGAAAAACTGAAATTGAAAAGTTCTAGACGAGGTTCTAAGCAAAAATTTGAATGTGATGTTCTTCAAAATCCCCGGAAACGGCGCCAAAAACTTGATGCGGTGGTTTTCCTCTATTAAGTTTTAACCTCTTAACCAACTTCCTGCAAGTGCACAGCAATCACGGTTAGTATA
Organism: Arabis alpina; assembly: GCA_900128785.1. Taxonomy (NCBI): domain Eukaryota; kingdom Viridiplantae; phylum Streptophyta; class Magnoliopsida; order Brassicales; family Brassicaceae; genus Arabis; species Arabis alpina. The sequence goes on from LT669791.1 coordinate 32,016,898, forward strand.
GTAAAGGGATCGAATCCACAGAGACTTCTTTACCACACTTCAAATTGTAATGAGTAAAACTAAGCTAGAACAGAAAATGGTGTCGTTTGTGATTGAATCAATTGTGAGCAAGTGAACCGTGAATTATAAGTTGTAAATCGATGGGAGAAAAGCGCTACGACTCGGTAAATTTGCAGAGAATTATGCAACAACAAAGATCGAATGAAAGCCTAGGGATAAGGATAATGATTTGGGATGTCTAGAACTCAGAACACGTTTGTAAGATTTTACCACTGTCGTGGCTCCAACCTTCTACGCTCTACACCCTAGTAGACTCAGCTGTCGCATGGTTATTAAAAGATGAGAACACGCGGTATAAACAAGTTATGATAGAGTTCACTAAACTCCTTAACTAATTGGTATGATTGTTAAGACGTTTAACTCATCGAATACTGGATCCGTAGGTATTAAGAACACTTCCGTGGATACACCTACCTATGATCAAATTCCTAGATGCGCGGTAAAGCAATAGGCATTAAGAACAAGCAAAGATGAAGACTAGATTTTATCCCCAAACAGTCGTCGATTCTATTGAAACATAAGACTCATTGAAAACCCTAAATCCTAACTAGTTGACTACTCAAGCATGGTGCACGAAAAACAACAAAGAGATGATGAATTCATGATGAAAAAACTTGATTAAAAGAGAATGGGTTAGAAGATTCTTCTCTATAACGAAGTACTAAGCGAGATCTCCTCCTTAGAGCTCTTGAAACACAAACCTATGAAAGAACAATGGGGCTGATTTGTGATTTATTCTAGGTCGAATTTTTGGCACACACCTAACAAGAGGCTAAAATCAAGTATATATAGGGTCTTGAATATTCTAGGGCTTTGAAAAAGGCGAAAACGTCAAAACAGTCGAAACAGCTCCGCATAGGGCCGTAGCGCCGATCGGATTATTTGGTCTGTATGGGGGATCAATTTGCCACGTCATGATGCGTCCTAATGGTCTGGGTACCGACCGTGAGATCCGGTCGGTATGGGGGGTCGGTTCTCCTCCTTCTTCATCTTCTAGGCAGTTTGACATGTCTTCAGTCTTCTGGGTATAACTCTCTCCACACAAGTCCAAATGCTGCGATTCCACCTCCATTGGAAAGCTGACTAAAATTTCTCTCTTCAGTAAAAAATTTCATCCAATTCCATATCCATTTGAATCTCCGTTTGTAGCTAAACTTCCGGCATTTGTAATCTGTCGATCTCGGTGAAATGTGTAAACTTGGGAATTCCTTGGCTCCAAAGGGTTCTTTGGTCCTTTTTGACTGAGTTTGCTAATAAAAACTCATGAACTACAAATACGAGAAAACTAACTCTAAAGGCATATAACCATGCATAAATGCAATAAATATAAAAAACAATAGTATTATAGGTAAATTATGAGACTTATTAGACATAGTGTATGAGTGTATGCTGGCCAATTGGGTTAATGCTTAGAATGTTTAGTATATCAGTAGACATGAAATCATATTTCATTACTTAAGTTTGGATTACATAGATGAGGAAAACAACTTATTTTACAAAGCATAGCTGAAACACGTAATTATAAATCTTATGTATACAATAGGTGCAAACTTATTCATTCCTAGAGTGTTATTTGTTTCTTATTTACTAGTACCAACCTTTGGTGTCTCTTTTCCACCGCTTAACAAACACGAGCCTCCATCCCCAAACTATTGCGCCTAATATGTGTAGATCCGATTGGTTCGTTACAAGTTGCACGGTTGTGTCCCATGCCCTTTCAACGGCTACATGACGTAAGTCCCGAATTTCTCTGCCTCTGCTCAAACACGCCAATAATATGGTGAAGTAATGTGTGTTAGGAGTGTGCAAAAAAACTAAGAAACGGTTGTTTATAATGAGAAATAGTAGTGGATATAGAAAACTATAGCTTACACCATATTCTCCCCGTGATCGCATACGAGACTTTCTTGGCCTCCCAGGTGGTCTTCGTGTTCTTGGTGGTAAAAGGGTAATTGATGGAACTGAATTCATGTCATTAGGGACATAATCAGTGTGTTGTACCGGGAAGATGGCGGCTTCATATGCTGCCTTCCAGCTTTCTCGAGTGTACTCTTTGGCTACCAATGTATCAACACGAACCTTGTAACTGACTGTTGCTGCAACTGCATGTGAGCATGGTATGTGTAAGGCTTAAATTCAACACAGGTTCACCGCATATCGGTTGAATCAACGTGAAATGTCTCTCCAGTATGTGTGCGGACTTGAGATTCATCAGGACGAATTAGTTTTACTTCAAACCCACAAGAATCTTCAAAATTTTATGATAAAATCTCCAGAACTTTATCAGTTAATGAATCCTCTCCACTTGCTGCTTTGTCGCGACGGATGGCAAACCAACTCATAAACTTTGAACGTATGAACTCTAGTAGTGCAATAATCGGATAATCGCGTGCATTTTTAAGAGCAAAGTTGAATGATTCACCAATATTGCTTGACATTATATTGTACCTCTCGCCACTAAAATGCGCTCTAGCCCAGTGCTAGAAGCCAAGACGTTCTAGGTATTTTGCACAAGACGGATTCATGTCCTTTATCTGCATGAAATTTTTGTGGAAATCACAGAGTCGGTATGTGCATCCAACTTGTGAAGCCTGGTAACCGATGTTTTTTGTTTTGAAATAGGCTGTTATATTTCTTTTCAAATGGACAATGCACGCACAATGCTTCGCTGGAGGATAAACCTATAACCAATATAAAACGAATAAGAAGTGTTACATTAACTTAATAATATAGTTTATGTATATACGTTGTAGTGTGAATAGATAAAAAAAAGTTGAAGTAAAAGAGATAAGGACAGACAAACCTTTGCTAGTCCAACGTATATTGAGGCATGGCGGTCCTTGACAAAGACAAGATCAGGACAGTCTGCAACAATTAAAGCTAAATTTCGGAAAAACCAGGACCATGACTTGTCATTTTCCCCATCAACAATGCCGAATGCAAGAGCAAAGATTGAATAGTTTCCATCTTGAAGACATGATGTGAGAAGTGTACCACCATATTTTCCTTTCAGATGTGTACCATCAACTACTACAACTTTTTGCATATATGGGAAACCTTGAATTGATGCAGCTAGCGCAAGGAAAAAGTATTTAAACCTATGTCCAACTCTTTCTGTGTACGCTGTCTGTAAGTCCACCATGGTTCCAGGGTTTGCAATAACAAGTTGTTGTAAGTAAGATAGTAGACGGTCGTATGATTGACCAACTGCACCTTTTGAATAATCTATTGCAATTTCACGTGACTTCCACGCTTTCCAGTATGAGATACAAACACTGTGTTCATTTCTCTGTAGGACCAAAATTATGGAGCACTACGAATCAATGATAAACTGCGATAAGAAAGACATTTAAGGGAAGAAGAGAGTTACGGACGCGAGACGAATCTCTTTCCTTAACCCTTTGAATCACCTGTAGTGCGACGAGATGAATGATTCAAGGATACCAGGATACAACCACAAATCAATCGTATTTGCAATCACTTAAATCACGGTTCTAACGAACTGAACACCTACGATACTTTCAAGATACATACTTACTTTTGAGAGAGATTGCTGGAGAGCTTTTCTTTTTGATTTTTTTTTCTGAGTCAGAAGAATGGGAATCAGAAATGTCATATTTATAACCTAAGGAGTGATTTCGAATTCTCAAACGTTTGTAACGGTTTAGCAATTAATATGTGAAATAATGGGTGAGTTTATGGTGAGAATTAATGGACATGGCATCTTTGACCAAATTTAAATTGAATGAAAATTCAAACTTAAAAAAAAACAGTGTTCAAAACTGATACGGATCAAAGACCACGAGACCCAAGTGCTCTGAGTGTCCTAAGTGTCAACTAAAGACAACGCCCACGCCCACGCCCATTCCCGGTTCGATTCGGTTCAGTCCGGTTTGGCTCGCGTGAGTTTTATCTCCACACAAGCTCCATGTTTTGAAACTATAACATGAGCTTCCTCTATTATATACTAGAAGAATATTTTACATATAAGAGATGTGGGTCAAATTTTTACACATCCCTTTTATTTATTCCAATTTATTATTTAGCGCACAGGCTTAATACCCATTTCTCTCCACCACTCAACATATTTTTAATAAGGCCTAAAGGCCTTATATTAAAAAAAATATGTTCCAACAATCCCCCACATGAATAGAAATGACTCTAAACTTATACAGACTTGACTGACTGAACAAACATATGCAGACTCGACTATACTAGACTTTGACAGACTTTTGAGAGTATTCGAAAATGTAACTATATCTGAGAGGTAGCATTTTTCAGCTTTGAACCAATTATTTTAATTTTTGTCGGGTTTACTTGGCCAGGAGGTGAACATGAGCAACATTTTCTCGTAGAGATCAATTCTCTATTGTGTTCATTTTGGCCTTGAACATTCCTGGTAATCATGAGTGAACTTGGAGAATATAGCCTTAGTTTCATTCTCCTAAAAACGGCCGCATTTCACACTCACTCACGGTATATACATTGTCTTACAGTGTTTTTCTCTTACTCAGCTTTATTTCTTTGTCCCTTTAAACCTATGTCGTGGGATTTCCAATGACATAAGTGGGGTATCCATTAAGCGTCGTGTTCTGTTTTAGGCTTTAAACTCATTCCTCTTGATGATTTAACAACTTGATCTCTCGGCAAACTTTTTGTGAACGTATCAGCTAAGTTTTCAGCCGACTTGATATAATCTACCGTAAGTACTCCAGTGGAGATTAGTTGTCTTATGGTTTTATGCCACCTCCGAATATGATGAGATTTACCATTATATAGTTTATTTACTACCCGGGATATAGCTGATTGACTATCACAATGTACCCGTAAAGCTGGCACTGGTTTTTCCCACATTGGGATATCTTCCAAATTTTTTTGAAGCCACTATCCTTCTTCCGCAGCTTTGTCTAAAGCTATGAACTTGAACTCCATGGTTGATCTAGTCACTAGGGTTTGTTTGGAAGATTTTCGGGATACTGCTGCACCAGCCAAAGTAAAGACATATCCACTTGTAGATTTCGAGTTTCTAAAATCAGAAATCCAATTGGCATCACTATAGCCTTCTAATACCGCTGGTTCTTTACCATACTGCAACCCATAACTCTTGGTACATCGGAGATAGTTTAAAACCCTCGTTATGGCCTTTCAGTGAGTATGACCTGGATTACTCGTGTATCGACTTACCACATTTACAGAATGTGCTAAATCTGGTCTAGTGCAATTTGTTAAGTACATTAGACTTCCTATCACTCTTGTATATTCTACCTATGAAACAACATCACCGGAATTTTTCGTCAGGTGAATTTGAGGATCCAGGGGAGTTTTTGCTGTTTCGTTTGAGTAGGTCTTGAACCTCTCAAGTATCTTGTCAGCATATTGATCTTGAGTTAGAGTAATTCCTTTGGAAGTTCTTAAGATCTTGATTCCAAGGATTACTTCCGCTAAACCCATGTCTTTCATGTCCAATTTTCCCTTGAGCATGGTTTTAGTTTTATTAATAATATCCTTATTGCTTCCAATAATAAGCATATCATCTACATATAAACACAACAAAATGTATCCTTGTGAGGTACTTTTTATGTATATGCATTTATCACATTCATTTATGCTGAACCCATCTGACATCATTACATTGTCAAATTTTCCATGCCAGTGTTTAGGAGCTTGTTTAAGTCCGTATAGTGATTTGACAAGTCTACACACTTTGTGTTCTTGTCCTGGGATGACAAACCCTTCAGATTATTTCATATATATTTCCTCTTCTAAATCACCATTTAGAAATGCCGTTTTCACATCCATTTGATGAATTTCAAGGTCTCGTAAAGCAGCAATGCCTATTAATAGTCTGATGGAGGTTATTCTCGTTACCGGAGAATAAGTTTCGAAGAAATCCAGACCTTTTTTTTTCCTGAATCCTTGCACCACAAGTCTAGCTTTGTACTTGTCTATATCTCCATCAGTTTTCAGTTTTGTTCTGAAGATCCATCTATTCCCAAGAGCTTTACACGCTTCAGGTAGGTCAGTTATCTCATAAGTATTATGTTGTAAGATGGAGTACATCTCATCATTGACGGCTTCTTTCCAGGAAGGCATCTCCGAAATGGACATTGCTTCCGAAAAATTTCTTGGCTCATTTTCAGCGAGAAAGACTACCAAGAAATCAAAACCAAAGTTTTTCTCTTTACGAGGTCTTTTACTTCGTCTAAGGTTGATTTCATCGTCTGTTTCTTCATCATTTATAGTAGTACGAGAGTTACTTGCCTCATTTCCTAAGGTAAGATAATCTCTTTGTTCACGAGTTCTTTTATTACTCTTTTTTTCTTTACGCGGAAACACGGTTTCAAAGAAGTAAGCATTTCTTGACTCCATTATCATGTTTGCATCTATCTCTGGAATATCAGATTTATGTACCAAAAATTGATAGGCACTACTATTATGCGCATATCCGATGAAAATGCAATCTACCGTCTTAGGTCCTATCGTTGCCTTTTTCGGTGGTGGAATTGCAACTTTTTCTAGGCACCCCCACACTTTCTAAGTGTCAAATAAAGACCACGACCACGCCCACGCCCATTCCCAGTTAGATTCGGTTCAGTCCGGTTTGGCTCGCGTGAGTATTATCTCCACCCAAGCTCCATGTTTTTAAACTATAACATGAGCTTCCTCTATTATATACTAGAGGAATATTTTACACATAAGAGATGTGGGTCAAATTTATACACATCCCTTTTATTTACTCCAATTTCTTATTTATCCCACATGCTTAATATCCATTTCTCTTCACCACTCAACATATTTTTAATAAGGCCTAAAGGCCTTATATTAAAAAAAAACGTTCCAACATTCTCTTCATGTTCTGTATATCTGAGGTGCTTGGTCCAGCGTCATTACCCAAGAACTTTGCTCGCGTAATCTCCCCAATCACTTCTGTTGTTGCTAGTGTTTGATAATTGGCTCGTTCGTCTATAGTAGTACTGTTATGTGTGGCGTCAATTTTCCGTATCTCGTACATTGACGATTTAGGAATGCATATAGCCTAGACACGCCACCCCCAACATTGTCCTGAACATTCGAGAACCATTCTCTCTGGGGCCGATTTAGTTGTCAAGAACATGAACTTTTTGTCAATAACATAGAGGGCTAAATGAAGTTTGAAAGCATTTCTGTTTGCGAACGTCATGCCAACATAAAGGTCATTTGGTTAATTGTTACCATCGCCTACAGATGATTTAGATTTCGATCAGTTTTTTGAGTTGAAATGAAAAAGAGATAACAAATATTACATATCATTAAGTTTCCCAAGTTAGAAACAAACAGTTACGTAAGTTGTAACTTAAAACAAGTATTGGGAAGCAAAATAAGGCACCTACAGGCCATTAATTACAAGTACGATAACAAAAGTTTATACTTAAAAAACTTATAGCCGACATCCACCATGTGTTTTCGGAAACACAAAAATGTGAGAATGCTTATCCGATATTAGCCTTAATCTATTAAACAGAGAGAAGGTACCCAAGTTTAAAACCCACCACTGACATCATCTTCATCAGAAGTTAATCTTTCATACCCAAATCCATTATCATTTCCATCAGCAATACTGCCTTCTCCACTAAAGTTTAATCCCAGCAACGGTGAAGCATGTCCATTAGAGGTAGGGCTTGTAGTAGTTGCTCCACCAGGAAGAACAATAGTTCCATTTGTCTCTCCCACATTACCTAAAAAATATGGCCAAATAAAATAATCCTATTAGCTCATCTATCCATATACGAATAGTCCTTAATGTGAGGGACTAATTCCAGGTTATTATCTTATTATATAAAAGGAGACTTCCCTCGACGAGAGCGCGACCTGTAAGCAAAATTGAAACAACCCGACCCGTTGTTTTTTTTTTTTTTGACAATTTAGACTTTGACCTCAGACTAGCATTCCCATAAATGCTATCCTCAACGACCAAACAAACCACACAGAAACATTCAGCGGATAACTACTTAACCAAATAAATCAAACATTCAAATTTCATTAAACCAAAGAGACCAATCCAAACAATATCCAAAAACGTCATTCTAGAACTAACCAACAACCTATGGCAGTTCTAATGCAAATTGAAAAACCAACCAGGCAACCAGGACCCTAGATCATCATCCTCTTCGTTGCCATGATTCCATGATCACACTTTGCCTTTACCTCCATCACATTGGAAAAAGAGATGTGTGAGTATTATCATAAATACCTAGTGAGACGGTCCTCCCATCTACGACTGCGCACTCAAGCACGAAGGACCGCTCAGGCAAACATACATATCTCCCATCTTCAACTTCTTGTTTTCCATTCTTTCCCTCTTGATTCTTCTCTCCAATTGTTCCATACTTGTTCCAAGACTTCATTTGCATCTAAAATAGACAAAATATGCTTGCAAATGCGAGAAAACACGAACTTGGACTTTAGACTCTATAAAATCTAAAAGGCACGAATTATGCATTAAAACATGAAAAAACCTAAGCTAAATGTCTCTAAATATAACTAAAATGCATGCTAAGAAAGGGCAATTTATGCACCTATCAACTCCCTTGGACTTGCCTTTTGCTCACCCTTGAGCAAACAAAGAGAGCAAACCGATGGATAAGTTTGAAAACAAGAAAACAAAACAAAGAGACTCAAACAAAGCATTCAACACCCTCACCTAAGATAATACAAAGTTATTGCTAAGCGCTTTATGCTGAATCAATCTTCTCGCAATCCATCGCTACTCCAATCTTTTGCCTCTAGACTCAATGACCACGCATTCACATACCATTCTATCCACCAATTCTTTAACATTCTTTAAAGGTTTAATGCATGATCTTGCTTATCAACTATCAAACAATGTTCAAGGCTAGGTAAAGAAGGTTAAAACGCGAAAGAATAGGCTGTTATATAAAACGATTTTAGGTGACTCACACTCAAGAAAAAGTAATGCAAAACATCATGTAAAAGCAATGAAGAAATGGAACAATTGATGCATACAAATAGGTGCTTCCATTCTACCCAACCCAAATCGATCTTGAACTCCTAAGTTCTACCCATGAGCTTGCAAACTCTTCTTCCTTTTGGTGATCTAAGCCTTTTGAATCTTCCTTTAAACTTTTTCGCTTACTCTAGGGGGTTCTTTACTTGCTAAACTCTTTGCTTTACTTAAATCCTTTCCTCCATAGTTTCCTTTTTATACTTTTCTTCTAGCCCTTTTGGGTTCTAGCTTGTAGAGGGAATTGCTATTCAAAATCAAACACTAGAGTCTTTCTTTAACTTTTAACAAAACATTCCCTTTTCCTAGAGCAGCTTAACTTCTTTCATTTCTTTGGCTTTTTTTTCATTTAGACTCAAACATTTTCTTTTCCTCACCAATACACTCACCAAACCCAACCCAAAAGAACAACAAATCTTAATCTATTACTAGTCTTAAAGCGAGACTAGCTCTAAATGAAAGCACCTCTATGTCGTTCCCATCTTTCAAGATTTTACTTGTGCAAGCATGTTCAAGAAAAGGGCCTCACTCAAGAAATTACATTTAGGTTTCAAAGAAGGTATAAGGTTATGCAAGGTAAGGGAAACCAACCTAATTCCCATTAGATGTCGTGAATCGGAAAGGCCATTTGGACTAGCAAAGAGTGGTTAAAAGGGTTAAAGAAAGTCCAAATGTGTATATGGTTACTTTGAACAAACATATCAAGTCTCTAAGCAAGAATTTAAAGTCAATATTAGGTTCAAATTGATAGAATCGGTTTCAAGTCTAATAAGCTAAGCTAAACATATTTTTTTGAGGTTTTGGTTTTTATGGAAATAAAAGTGCAAGGGATAGATAATCAATAGTTAAATAGGTGCAATTAATGAACCTATGCAATGATTACAATAACAACTTAAGATTCAGATGCAAGCTTGTTCTAGAACTCAAACCACGAAATTAGAATCTCTCTACTGTCGTGGTTCGGATTCACTATGCCTTATTCCATAATAGACTCAGCTGTCGCATGGTTATTAAAAGGTTAAGACTCGCACTAGAATTAAGGTTCGATTGTTCACTAAACATCCTTAACTAATTGATATGATTGTTAAGACGTTTAGCTCATCAAATACTAGGTCATGAGTTGTTAAGAACACTTCCGTGGATACATCAACCTAGGATCGATTACTGGTTAGCTACTCCAGATCAAGCATTGAGCATAAATAGTGACGAAGAACAACTAACAACAAACCCTAAGATGCAATCATAAAAGCATACGTATAGAACTTTAAAGGCAACGAATCTAGTTAAGCTTTACTCCAACGAGTCAGTTCGATCTCGCTAGCAGCAGAAATAAAACATAAAACATGATGAATTCATGATACACAAAAGCATATAGAGATCTCTTCTTTCAACCAAGAAGGCCTCATTGATCTAGCCTTAAAGAACTCTTAAAAAGTAGATGTATTATTAAGAACAAAGAGAGAAACGAAATACATGTTTTAGGTATTGATTTTGTGGCTTCATTCCCTTCTTATAGAGGCTAAAAGCAAGCATATATAGGGGTTGAAGGGGTCATAAGTCGGTTAGGATTTTAATTCTAAGAAAAAGAAAAATTGCCAAAAGTTCTCGGTAATGTCTCCACACCGACCGCCCATACCGCTCAGATTTCTGGGTCGGTATGGAGGCTGCGTCGGCGTGTCTTTGTGTGCTCGATGTCCTGGTACGAATCGCGTTGCACGACCGGTGTGGCTGATCGGTACTAGTCTTCATCTTCTCGGCAGCTTGACATGTCTTCTGTCTTTTGCTCATATCTCCTTGTGTATAATTCCAAACGATGTGATTCCAACTCCATTGTAAAGCTTACTTAAAGGGATATCTTCAGTCCAAGTTTCATCTAATTACAAACTCATTTGGTCCTCCGTCTGTTGCTAAAATTCTGGCATATGTAGTCTGTCCAGTTTGGAAATGTGCTTTATCTTCAAGGTATGATGCCTTGGATTGGCTCCTTTGGCTTCTTAGATGGCTTTGATATTTTGAATACTCTATGATTTAACTTGTTGGGGTCTTAAAGCCTATGTATACAAGAAAACTACCTCTTTTGGTTGACTAGGGAAAGAAAATCCACACACTAAGTATGAAAACCGATAGTAAAATGGGTAAAATATAGGGTATATCAATCCTATTGAATGCTAAATCTCAAATCTCAAAAACAAATCAAAACATGCTCAATGCAACCTAAATGATCATACAAGTGTATGAAATGCAACTATACGAACTTTGAAAACTTTTTTTGAATTTTTTTAGCATTTTTCAAATACAATGAGACTCAAAGGAATGTATAATGCAATTACTAGACTTAAGCAACCTATATGAGTTACTCAAGTAAATGCAATGCTACTAAATTAATGATAAAGGTTTGGAAAGCTTTGTAAAAACTTTGTACAACGTAAGAAATTTTTAGCTAAAATGGTATGCAATGCAATATGCTTGAATGCAAAGGAAAAAAAACAAAACAAATGCACAAGTTTTATTAGCAACTTTAGCTAATCTCCCCCGGACTTGAATCACAGCGTTTCGGTGTAAACCAAGAGAAGAAAAGCTAAACACACGAAAATGGAAATAAAGCATAAAGCGAAATGGTACAATGGTAGAATCAATCCAACAAGCAAGCAAATTCAAATCGAGGTATGGATTGGACAATGGTTTGGCGGGGTACTTGGTTTAACGACGGGTTGGAATGGAAGAGGTGCTACGATGTCAGGAGCTTGAGCTAGCATCGCCATCACCTCCACAATCATGACAAGTGTCATCGCGGAAGGTATGACGAGCCATTGCAAGCATTGAAAGGTTGTCTTTATCCGGTGGTGTTGGTGTGCCTTCATCGGAGACATAGTCCTTGCCTTGTATCTTCTTGAATCGCAGGTTGAATTTTTCAACCCACTTCACACACCATTATCCCAATCGCCTTATCTTCTTGAACTCTTGGTCTTGTGCTCTTTCACGTGCATTGATAGGCTTCAAATCATATGATGGGAGACGAACGTTTGGGAAGGGGGTGTTGTTGGAGGGGTGGTTTGCTTGTTGCTCTAGCATCATTTCATCGAAATCATCGTCCTCATCTTCCCGTTGAACATCTCCTTCTTCTTCCTCATTCTCGTTCTCTTCCTCATTCTCCTCTCCGTCGTCTTACTGTCTCCATCGTCGTCCTCATCCTCCTCCTCTTGGACACATTCACTATCCGAGAGATCAAATATGATGTTTTCATGTACGTTTAGAGATATCTTGTTGCTAGGAAGGCTCACATATCGCAAGTTTCCGTTTCTCTTGAAGAACATGTAGTTGTAAGGAGGGTATCCGTCTTTTCGAGTCTCGAGCATGTTCGACTTGTGGAGGTGAGTGATGTCGAGGAAAGACTTGGGAAGCACTTTTTCTCTTGATTTTAGTTTGATCCCAAGTTTCTTGAATATTAGAGTTAAGACTCTGCCCATATCGAGATGTGGTCTTCCTTTAGTTCGGATCTTGATACAATTGTGGATGAAAATCGAGGCATAGTTAATCTTATCTCCGAGTAGATGACGGTAGCACACTTTCTCTTCCATGTCTTCCTTTAGTAGCCGAAGTTTGAATGCTTGAAAGAGGAAGCACATGTCGTCATTTGTAACCACACTCGGCTCGCGCTTCCCATAGAATGTGTATCCAATCACCTTGTGAATGTAGCGCACCACGGGGTTACGAGTGAGTGTGTTCTTTGCGCCTCGATTTTCATAACCTCCTTGTTTCCCAGTGGCTCCCCAAAGGTCCTCTATATCGTGGAGCTTGGGGAACTTCACCGTGTTTCCTTTCTCAAAGTTGAAGATATCACAAATGTCGAAGATCGAGAGACCGTACTCCTTGTTTCCAATCTTGAAACGAACAAGGACCTCCGATGCCTTCTTGCGACTTTCTCGGTGATATTCCACGTTGACCGTTGCAAGAAACTCACAAGTTGGAGTGATGTAAGTGTGCTCTTCCATGGTGCTAAAAATCTCCATTCCCATGTCCACCATAGCCTCATCGAACGCCTTGAGCATTCCCATCTTGTTAACCAACTTCTATCCGCATACCTTGTGGCGGGAACTCCATGATTCTTCAAGGTTTCGAAGAATTCACGCTCATTATGTGTCCAAACGGTGATGATTCCCTTGGTGAGTCTCTTGTATTCTTCATTGCTCACATTCTGTAGAGAAGACCCGTAGATTAATAATGTCAAATGAAAGTTTAATTGGGCAATAATTTCCGATACCAAAGCACATCCAAAATAATTATAGGGATATCTAAAGGAAATTCTTAGAAAAATTCAAAAGCATGGAATTTAAATTGTAAGAATTAGCATAAATGATAAAGATAGATTCCATAATCATCATAGCTCAATTATAAATATGAATCCCAAGTTTTAACAATGAATTAAATTTTAAGAATTTAACTTACTTAGATCATAATTAAAGCTTAAGGAAGAACATACCATTAGAAAAATTTAAAAGAGTGAGGGTTAAGAAGACCATACCATAACCTTAGTAGATGATTGATGCTTGCAAACTAAGAAGAAAAGAGCCTAAAATTTCGTAGCTACTAGCTACTATGAGAGAGAGAGATGCTAAAACTATGAGAAGATAAAAAAGTGAGAGGTGTGGAGATAAGTGAATGCATATGTCTCCTTTTGTAGAGATATTGGAGAGTGGGAAGCATAGTAATGCATGTGATTCAATAGGGGAACAATTTGGTGAGGTAGGTGGGTAGTTGAGAGGTGAAAAACCATGTGCCAAAGGAGTTTGTAGTGAAACCTTGGGTGAGAAGAAGACAAACCACGAAATCAGCAATGGGGCCAGCGTATGGATCGGCTAGCCGATCGGGTTGCTAGCCGATCCATGCGTGACTTTGGTGGCAGTGACTTGTTACTTTATAAAGCCCCTACGGATCGGGTTGACGACCGGCTAGCTAGCCGTTCCAGCTCGGTCCTCATACCTCGTCATCTTTGTTCATTCCCTTAACTTGACTCAATCCATCTCCAACCTCCATTCTTGATCCCTACAATAAAAACAACCTCCAAAAAAAATGATAAACATAGGTAGAAACTTAAAGGAAATATGTACAAAGGATGTCATGGGAATGCCTCCCAAGCGCGCTTGTTTAACATCTCTAAGCTTGACGGTTATAGCCTTTTAGGATTCAATAGGTTCCGAGAGAAGAATTTTAACATCCTCCTCTATATGAACATTCACGTGATAGATCTTGCATCGTTGATAATTAACCGTGAAATCTCCCCCGGATTTGTTGTCTAATACAATGGCACCATGGGGCTTCACTTTGTTTATGGTGAAAGGACCCAGCCATCTCGACTTAAGCTTTCCTGGAAACAATCTCAACACGAGTTGAATAGTAGAACTTGATCTCCCGCCTTGAAATCGCGTCTCAATAACCTTTTATCATGAAAAGATTTTGTCCGCTCTTTGTAATTCTTTGAATTCTCATAGGTGTCAAGGCGTATCTCTTCTAGTTCCTCAAATTGTATCATTCGCTTCTCGGTAGCCATCTTTATAGCAAAGTTGAGTAACTTGGTAGCCCATAAAGCTTTGTATTCAAACTCAACCGGTACGTGACAAGACTTTCCATATAGAAGATTGAAAAGCGTTGTTCCAATGGGTGTCTTGTAAACGGTTCTATAAGCCCATAATGCATTGTTTAGTTTGTTTGCCCAATCCTTTTGAGTTTTGCTAACCATTTTCTCGAGACTGGCCTTAATTTGACGGTTTGAAACTTCAACTTGACTTGAAGTTTGTGGATGGTAAGGTGTTGCTACTTTATGCTTAACTCCATACTTCTTTAGCAATCCTTCGAAAACATTGTTGAGGAAATGTGTTCCACCATCGCTTATGATCGTCTAGAATAGCTTAACCACAACACTTCCATCATTTGTCGGACTAGCTATGGCTTCGACCCATTTAGAAACATAGTCGACCGCTACCAAAATGTACTTGTTCCCATATGATGAAGGGAATGGTCCCATGAAGTCGATTCCCCACAAATCGAATAGTCAACTTGTAGAATCCATGCCTTCTACTCAAACTTCCAACCTTTTGACAATGATCACATCTAGAGATGAATTCATTAGCATCCTTAAAAACCGTCGGCCACCAAAAACCTGCTTGTAGGATCTTTGAAACCGTCTTAAAGGTTGCAAAATGCCTACCATATTCCGAGCCATGACAATGGAATAAGATACCCATAGCTTCTTCTTCCGCTACACATCTTATAAACAACTTATCTTTCGCTTGTCAGTATAGATATGGCTCATCCCAATAGTAGTACTTGAGTTGTTTGAAGAACCTCTTTCTATTACCCGGCTCAAGACTTGGCGGTGAGACTCCTAGTGTCAAGTAGTTGATAATATCTGCATACCAAGGCTCTTTCTTGGTTTTCTTGATAGTAGTTGCCGCGATTATCTCGTCTAGACCTTCATTTCCCAAGTAAAGCGCCTTTATAGCGTTTATATGCTCTTCAGGAAGTTAGTCATCTAGAGGGACTCCATCTTCGATCCTTATTCTAGACAAGTGATCCGCAACCCCATTCTCGATTCCCTTCTTATCCTTGATCTCAAGATCAAATTCTTGAAGTAGTAGAATCCACCCAACAATCTTGGTTTAACGTCTTTCTTGGCCAAGAGATATCGTAGAGTCGCATAATCCGTGTGCAGTATAACCTTTGATCCAACTAGATAGGATCGAAATTTCTCAAAGGCAAAGACAATAGCTAAAAGTTCATTTTCCGTTGTTGCATACTTGACTTGAGTGTCATCAAGTGTTCTACTCACATAGTGGATAACATGAAGCTTCTTGTCTTTCTTTTGACCCAAAACCGCTCCAACCGCATAGTCACTAGCATCACACATAATCTCGAATGGTAAACTCCAATTCGGTGCTTGGACTATTGGTGCACTCATAAGAGCGTGTTTTAGCTTCAAAAACGCTTCATGACATTCCTCATCAAACTCAAATGGAGTATCCTTACACAAAAGTCTTGTCAATAGTCTTGCAACTTTCGAAAAGTCCTTGATAAACCCGCATGACCAAGGAAGCGAAGTCACTTTTGAAAAGTTACGGATCACTTGTCTAGAATGAGGATCGAAGATGGAGTTCCTCTAGATGATCAACTCCCCGAAGAGCATATAAACGCTATAAAGGCGCTTTACTTGGGAAATGAAGGTCTAGACGAGCTAATTGCGGCAACCACTATCAAAGAGAACGAGAAAGAGCCTTGGTATGCGGATATTGTCAACTACTTGACACTAGGAGTCTCACCGCCAAGTTTTGAGCCGGGTAATAGGAAAAGGTTTTTCAAACAACTCAAGTACTACTATTGGGATGAGCCATATCTATACCGACAAGGAAACGACAGGTTGTTTAGAAGATGTGTAGCGGAGGAAGAAGCTCTGGGCATCTTATTCCATTGTCATGGTTCGGAATATGGTGGACATTTTGTGACCTTTAAGACGGTTTCAAAGATCCTACAAGCGGGTTTTTGGTGGCCTAACGGTTTTTAAATATACTAATGAATATATCTCTAGATGTGATCCTTGTCAAAAGGTAGGTAGAATGAGTAGAAGGCATGAAATGCCACAAAGTATGATTCTAGAAGTTGAACTATTCGATGTGTGGGGAATCGACCTCCTGGGACCATTCCCTTCGTTGTAAGGTAACAAGTACATTTTGGTAGCGGTCGACTATGTTTCTAAATGGGTCGAAGCCATAGCTAGCCTGACGAACGATGCAAGTGTTGTGGTTAAGCTATTCAAGACGATCATATTTCCACGTTTTGGAGTTCTAAGAGTTGTGATAAGCGATGGTGGAACGCATTTCCTCAACAATGTTTTCGAGGGATTGCTAAAGAAGTATGAAGTTCAGCATAAAGTGGCAACCCCCTACCATCCACAAACTTCAGGTCAAGTAAGTTTCTAACTGGCAAATTAAAGCCATTCTCGAGTAAACGGTTAGCAAAGCCCAAAAGGATTGGGCAAACAAGCTCGATAATGCATTATGGGCTTATACCATCACCTTTCAACGACCCTCTTAAAGATATCATCAACTATGGCGCTATACTAATCAACTATTGCGCCAAGCTTAGGAAGACAAAGAGGCCTTACATTGGAGTTGGAGGAGTCCTAACCATGATCTTCAAAAGGGTCAATCTTAAGCTATCTAAAGGAGATAGGATTGATTCAAAGAAGTACGTGGACATTGATCACCTTTTTCGATCCTCGATGATAGCCTTTACCAAGGAGGGATACCCACCATACTGCTACATATTCTTTAACAAGAACGGCGATAGGCGTTGTGTGCTACTACCACATCCCAATATGGCACCAAGGAACAACGAGAACATTGTCTTCAACATACCAGATTATGGTTGCTTAGCGATGGGAAATTTTTTGACCAAGTTGCCTAGGAAGAAGCGGCTTTTCACCCTTCCAACGACACACCATTTCCAAATGTACGTTTCCCTCCCTACCTCTACAAGCCAAGGATGAACCGCGATCGTGATATTGACGATGAATTCAAGAAGCAAAGAAGGATAGGAACTTAGTGTGCAAAATGGATTGGGAAGATGAATTGTCGTTTCAAGAAGACCACGGGCACCGATTATGAGTCCTTCGAGGATGAACCATCCCCACCGGATGAGGAGCCAACACCCTTTGAAATGGTTCGCCATAGCTTCCGTAAAAACTCTCGTCGAGACCGTCGTGATGAGGGCGGTTCGAGCTCAAGTGCAGCCCGTCATAGCATCTCCTCCTTCCCATCTAACCACTAAGCCATGTACCCAACCAAACCATTGTCTCATCCATTCCTCGTTTTCATTTGCTTGCTCGTTTATTTGGTTCAATCATTGTATTATCTCGTTTTAAGCTTTCTTTTCGCTTTCGTTTGTTTAGCTTTCCTTCTCTCGGTTTACTTATCACACCGAGACGGTGGGATTTAAATCCGGGGAATTGGCTAAAGTTGCTAATAAAAATTGTGTGTTTGTTTTGTTTGCTTACCCTTGAATTCAAGCATATTGCATTGCATACATTCTATTTTAGCAAAGTTTCAAGTTTTACAAAACTTTCACAATCTTTTTCAATCATTTAGTAGCATTACATTCACTTGAGAAAATCATATAGATTGCTTAAGTTTAGTAATTACATTTTATATCCCTTTTTCCTTTGAGTCTCATTGAATTTGAAAAGTCCTTAAATTTTTTCCAAAATTTCAAAAAGTTTTAAAAATTCATATAATTGCATTTCATACAATTGTATGATCATTTAGGCTGCATGGAGCATGTTTTGATTTGTTTTTGAGGTTTATGACTTAGCATTCAATAAGATCCTTAGGATAATGCTAGATATTGCTAAGTGAAATATAGAAATCTCTTCTTTGCATTTTGATCTCTACGCTCGAAACTCATGATTAGGTTGAACCATATTATACTTGAACCCAATTCTATCAATTTGAACCTAATATTGACCTTTAATTTCTTGCTTAGAGACTTGATATGCTTGTTCATAATAACCATATACACATTTGGACTTTCTTTCACCAATTTTTACAACTCTTTCCTAGTCCAAATGGCCTTCCCGATTCAAGACATCTAATGTAAATGAGGAAGGTTTTCCCTACCTTGGTTGACCTTAACCTTCTTTGAAACCATCATTGTTTCTATGAGTGAGGCCTTTTCTTGAAAATGCATACTGTTGGGGGTTGTTTTGTTTGATTAATTGATTAAAGTTTTAAATTTATAACCATAGATAAAGACTACAAGTGCACAGCAAACACAATAGTATTTAGGGGTCGAACCCAAATGAATTGATGATGCACAAAGAACTATATGATGCAGAATAAGCTAAGCTAAACATATTTTTGTGAGGTTTTGGTTTTTATGGAAATAAAAGTGCAAGGGATATATAACCAATGGTTAACTAGGTGCAATTAATGAACCTATGCAACGATTACAATAACAATTTAAGATTCAGATGCAAGTTTGTTCTAGAACTGAAACCACGAAATTATAATCTCTCTACTGTCATGGTTCGGATTCACTATGCCTTATTCCCTAATAGACTCACTTGTCGCATGGTTATTAAAAGGTTAAGACACGCAGTAAAATTAAGGTTCAATTGTTCACTAAACTCCTTAACTAATTGATATGATTGTTAAGACGTTTACCTCATCAAATACTAGGTCATGAGTTGTTAAGAACAGTTCCGTGGATACATCAACCTAGCATTAATCACTGGTTAGCTACTCCAAATCAAGCATTGAGCATAAATAAAGATGAAGAACAACTAACAACAAACCCTAAGATGCAATCATAAAAGCATATGCATAGAACTTTAAAGGCAACGAATCTAGTTAAGCTTTACTCCAACGAGTCAGTTCGATCTCGCTAGCAGCAGAAGTAAAGCATAAAACATGATGAATTCGTGATACATAAAAGCATATAGAGATCTCTTCCTTTAACCAAGAAGGCCTCATTGATCTAGCCTTAAAGAACTCTTAAAAAGTATATGTATTATTAAACTCAAGAAGGCCTCAATCATAAAAGCATATGCATAGAACTTTAAAAGCAAGTATATATAGGGCTAGAAGGGGTCCTAAGTCGGTTAGGGTTTTAATTCTAAGAAAAAGGAAAATTGCCAAATGTGCTCGGTAATGTCTCCACACCGACCGCTCATACCGATCGGATTGCCGGGTCAGTATGGAGGCTGACTCTGCGTATCTTCGTGTGCTCGATGTCGTGGTACCGATCGCGTTGCCCGACCGGTGTGGCCGGTCGGTACTGGACAGTCTTCCTCTTCTTGGCAGCTTGATACGTCTTTAGTCTCTAGCTCATATCTCCTTGTGTATAATTCCAAATGATTTGATTCTAACTCCATTGGAAAGCTAACTCAAAGGGATATTTTCACTCTAAGTTTCAATCAATTCCAAAGTCATTTGGTCTTCCTTCTGTTGCTAAACGTCCGGCATATGTAATCTGTCCAGTTTGGGAATGTGCTTTATCTTCAAGGTATGATGACTTGGGTTGGATCCTTCGGCTTCTTAAATGGCTTTGATATGATTAATACTCCTTTGTCTCCTTTTTCAACTTTTTTGATGACTTAACCTGTTGGGGTCTTAAAACCTATGTATACGAGAAAACTACCTCTTTTAGTTGATTAGGAACCTATAATAAGTATGAAATCCTTTTGGTATGAACTTGAATCTTGGGCAATAACTATAATCTTGTGGGTGCCTTGATTCCTCATGTCCAATAGCCATAACCTTCTCGTTCCACCAATGCACCAACATCCTTTTCATTCATGTGAATGAGCTTATCTAGTTTATCCTCTAATCTTTTAACTTCTTCACTCTTCTTGGTTTCCCTAGGTGACTCATGAGCTCTACCATACCTTCCTTCACTTTGAGATAGATTCTCAATGAGTTGTTCCCCTTGCTCGGTTAGTAAGTTGGCGAAATCGCCATTACTAGCTACATTCAACGCAGTGTAGTGCTTTTCCATCAATCCCTTATGAAATATCCCAAGAAGTGCATCAATAAGTATACCATGATGAGGACAAGCTCTTGTGTACCCTTTCATGCGCTCCCATGCATCATACAAACTCTCTTCTTCGCCTTGCTCAAATCTAGCTATATCATTCCTTATCTTAGCGGTCTTTTGAGGCGAAAAAAAATTTAAGAGAAAGGTCTTCTTACACTCTTCCCGTGTGGTTATCTAAGAGGACTTGATGCTTCTTTCTCATTCACTAGCGTTGTCACCTAATGAGAAAGGAAATAGAGTAAGCTTCAAGACATATTCGGATACTCCACTTCTACTAGCGGTTGAGCTCAATCTATCAAAGATGGCAAGATGCTCAATGGGATTCTCTTCCGGTAATCCTAAAAATCAGTAATTCAACACCATGGTGATCAAATTCGGCTTTATATCCCACTCAACTACATCACTAGGCGGTGCTCTAATCCCCATCATTTTCGATCCCTGTCGGTGGCTCATCATAATCCTTAATCCTCCTCTCCATAGTTGTAGATTGGTATCTACAAGGTCAAAGAAGGAAAACACACAAATAGACACAAAATATATAGAAAATAAAATGATTTAGTTTTTCAAAGATCTCAAATCCTAATGCCTAATTCAATTCCCCTATAACGGCGCCAAAAACTTGATGCACACTAACTAAATGATCAATGCTAAGCAATATCACAAAGTTCTATGAGTTTCAATTCCTCAATTACTAATCCACAAGTGCATGGTGATATGTCATCGTGTATTCAAGGGTCATTCTTCCACAAGGATTATGACAAAGGCAATAAGAATACAAAGAACTTAGTAAGCTAAATTTATCAATGATTTTGGGATTTTCTAATGATTCCTAATGACAATTATGAAACTAGATGCAAATATGAAATGACAAGAAGTAAATGACAAGATGAAATGCAAAGCTAAACAAGATCAATGCAACAAGACTAAAGACAATACTAAACTTTACTAAGCAAATTTCGAAATCAAGATAAAAAGATTACGGATCATGGGTTTAAGCAATTGAATCAAGTTCATTAGCCATTGGGGAGTATTGCAAAGCCCTAATCAAGATCTATCCTAGAGTAAAGATCTATCCTAGAGCAAGGATCTCTTTCTAAATTCCTTAATTACACAAACTTCCATTTTGCAATTAACCAATCTAAAAGTTTTACCTAAAAGTCCATATACTCACAATTCTCCTTAAACATCAACTTCCATTGGCTAAGATCAGAAAAACTCATTTGGATTTCTTCTAGACATTTTCACAAACACCTTCCGGGCGGGAAAAGACCATGTTTTAAAAATTGAGTGATCAAGTCAATCCCAGCATTAAATTCAATTCAAAAGAAGGATCTTTCAAGATCTAAGCATAAGCAACACAACCCAATGTTTAAATCACTATAATATACTCAACTCATAATCCATATGATAACTACTCACACATATTGATACAAGACATTAAAGCTAAAGCATTAAACATGATTAAGAAAGATTAAAAAATGCAAAGATAACTTTAATGATTCATAAAAGATCTAAAACTTAAACAAAAGCATTCAAATCTCAAGAATTAAACTCATAAACATAACTTAAGTTCAAGGGAAGCTAAGAGCTTAGGATTTTAATGCAATTACAAGTATGTAAAGGAAAAGAGGAGTGTACCCGGGTCAAACCTGGTCAAAACATGAATTTAGTCACCGGAGAAGGGTCCTGGCCCGACCGCCAGCCCGAGTTGTTGGCCGGGTCAAGCACCACCAGAAAACTTCTTCGTGTTGCGGTTAGCTTCTGGCCCGACCTGCTGCCCGAGTTGTTGGTCGGGCCAGTGGCCACCAAAAGCTCGTTCTTCTTTTTCTTCATCTACTTGCTTGATTCCTTCTTCCTTTGGTTCCACCATTGATCCAAGACTCCTTTTTGTACCTAAAAAGCATGAAATATGCATGCAAATGCAACAAAACAAGAATTTGGTCTCTAAACTCGATCTATACTAAAAGGAACCGAAAAAGGAAAGAAAACAGATAAAACCTAAGCTAAATGCCACAAAATACTACAAAAGTGCATGCTAAGAAAGGGCAATTTATGGACTTATCAACTCCCCCAAACTTGCCTTTTGCTCGCCCTCGAGCAAACAAAGAGAGCAAACCGACGAAGAGGTTTGAAAACACGAAACTAAAACAAAGAGGTTCAAACAAAGCATTCAACACCATCACATAAGATAATACAAAGCTATCGCTAAGCGCTTTAAGCTCAATCAATCTTCTCGCAATCTATCGGTACTCCAATCTTTTCCCTCTAGACTCAATGATCAAGCATTCACATATCATTCTATCCACCAATTCTTTAACATTCATTAAGGATTAATGCATGGTCTTGCTTATCAACTATCAAACAATTTTCAAGGCTAGGTAAAAGAAGGTGCAAATGCGAAAAAACAAGGTGGTTATTAAACATTTTTAGGTGACTCACACTCAAGAAAGGGTAATGCAAAACATCATGTAAAATCAAGGAAGAAATGAAACAATTGATGCATACAAATAAGTGTTTCCATTCTACCCAACCCATAATGATCTTGAACTCCTAAAATCTACCCATGAGTTTGTAAACTCTTCTCCCTAATTCACGTGTTGTTGCTTCTTTACGTGATTCTCGGATTTGCACATGTTGTGGTAGTTCTGGTGGTTCTTTCATGTTCAAGTTGGGGTTGATGACATCCTCACACTCTTTACTGGCTGGAAGACACGTCATGTGCTCTAAGTTTGATTCAAGTGATGAGTGTAGGCCTTTCTTGTGAACCACAACTTCAATTGCCTTCTTTGGTTGAGATGTTGACTTAGTCGGATGTGCTTGGGCACTTTATTTTATTGTGGGATGTAAGCTTCTTTTGGTATTAATGTGACGCCCGTGAACCATTTTTGAGAAAAATGGAGGGGCTGTCTATCGACACACGTGGTGTCTGTCGATCGATAGGGCTCTTAAGGGCTGTCGATCGACACACCTAGTGTCTGTCGATCGACAGGTACTTAAATTGGTCGGTTTTTTGGTTCGATTTAAGTCGTTCAGTTGGACCGGGCCAGTTTGGGGAAACCCTAGGGCTTCGTATATAAGCTTTTTAGCCGCATTTTGAGCGAAACCAAGTCTCAAATCAGCAGAAAAAGAGTTGAGAGGAGTTCTCTTGTTTCTGTTAGGGTTTTTGAGTTAGGGTTTTCGTTCTTGATCGATTTGGAGTGAAATTTCGTGGTGGTTGTAGCTGAGTTCGTTTCTAGCCTCAATATCCAGCGAATTCTATCTAAAATCTAAGGTGAGTGCGTGACCATGGCTTATGGGCTGGTGGATTCGTTAGGGTTGATTGGTGATAGGTTTGGAATCTTGTGATTTGATCTTGTGTTGTTGTGCTTGAGACTGTGAATTGTGTTTGTTGTGTTTGGATTGTAGTTTTCATGCAGGTTTCGTGTTAACGCAGATGAGGAATCGATCCGAGAGGATAATGGTCGATTTCCAGTCCAGGGATTCTACGAAGGCCTATCGATCGACAACCACTAGGTATGTCGATCGACAGACCAACACGGAGCTGTCGATCGACACCTAGAGGATGTGTCGATCGACAGGGTGTTGAGTTGTTGTCGATCAACACCTAGATGATGTGTCGATTGACAAGGTGTTGAGGTGCTGTCGATCGACACCTAGAGGGTGTGTCGGTCGACATGCACATGCAGAAGGTGTCGATCGACACCTAGTGGTAGTGTCAATCGACAGCCTGTCTAAATGGCTGTGGTTGAGCTGTGTTCTTGTGTTTGTGTGCTGATTAATGTATGTTTGCTTGAGCGGATCCATCGCGTCTGAGTGCGCAGTCGTAGATGGGATGACCGTCTCACTGGGTATTTGTGATAATACTCACGCATCTCTTTTTTCCATGTGATGCCGGTAAAGGCAAATTGTGATCGTGGAATCATGACAACGAAGAGGGAGATGATCTAGGGTCTCGAGTTGGGTGTTTTCTGTTGTTTCCATTTCTGTTTTAGAACCTTGTTAGGTTGATGGAGTTATTGGATTTGGATTTGTGATTGGAATTGTTTGGTTTAGATTTAATGGAATTCTTATTTTGGTTATCCGCTGTTGTTTGATTGCCTGTGTTGCTTGGTTGTTGAGGATAGCATTTATGGGAATGCTAGTCCGAGACCAAGGGTTTCTTGTTAAAAAAAAAAAAAAATGGTCGGGTCGTTTCAGTTTGGTATCAAAGCCCTTACGGTTTTAGGACGGGCTAGAACTGCTAGGATTGAATTTGGTAAATTGCAATTCTATGAATTTGGGGGTTCTAGATAACCTTTCTTCGAGCCTTCAAAGAGATTCCACGGTAAGTGTTGATTGTGTTGTGTGATTGGTCTTTCTAGTGCTTAGCTGGTATGCTAGTGAGTGCAGTGAGATGGCTAGGACTACTGGAGGACGTGGGCGTGGAGGCCGAGGCAGAGGTCGTGGACTCGTAGAGGAGCCAGTCTTGAGTGAGGCTCAGAGTTCCGCGCGTGGGCTTGTGGCAGGTCAGCAGACGTTGCATGATGGTCAGACCGCCAGTGTGGCTGCCATGGGGGCTGGTTTTGGTCCTGTTGGGGCAGGTTTGGGTCCTGTAGGGGCTGGTGTGGGTCCCGTTGAGGCTGGTGGTGCTAGTGGTGTTGGTGCAGCTGGGGGTGCGGTCGCGGCCGCATGTGTAGCCCAGGCTGGAGATGATCGTCTGGCTGATCTCCTGAGACAGTTGTTGGAGCGGTTACCGGGTGCGGTGCCAGTGCAGGCTCCAGTGTTGCCACGAGTGGCAGAGGTGCAGCCGAGGGCTGCGGTTGCTGATGAGGTTCCGTCGTATATTTGTATGATGGAGCAGATGCAGAGGATCGGTACGGGTTCTTTTGTAGGAGGTGTTAAGCCTGAGGAAGCTGATGAGTGGAGGATGAGGTTGGAGCGGAACTTTCGCTCGATTAGGTGTCCTGAGGGATACATGGTTGACTTGGCACTCCATTATTTGGACGGTGATGCAC
This sequence comes from Arabis alpina, assembly GCA_900128785.1. Lineage (NCBI taxonomy): Eukaryota > Viridiplantae > Streptophyta > Magnoliopsida > Brassicales > Brassicaceae > Arabis > Arabis alpina. Next base: position 32,042,536 of record LT669791.1, read on the forward strand.
ACCTCTGGTGGAGGAGTGTGGCAGCTAGATGGGTTGGGACAGTGATGTCGTGGGCAGATTTTGTGGTGGAGTTCAACTCCAAGTTCTTTCCTCAGGAGGCGTTGGATCGTTTGGAGGGGAGGTTCTTGGATTTGTATCAGGGAGGGATGTCTGTCCGTGAGTATGACGTGGAGTTTAACCGACTCTTGGGTTCTGCTGGTAGGAGCTTGGAGGATGAGCAGGCTCAGATTCGGAGGTTCTTGGGAGGACTTCGACCAGATTTGCGGACTCGGTGCAGAGGCATCAGGTTTGGGTTTAGAGTGGAGTTGGTGGAGATGGCTGCACAGATCGAGGAGGATCTGAGGGAGCAGGCTGCGGTTGTTGTTCCAGCTGTTCAGCCTCGGAGGCCTCAGCAGCAGGTGCAGCAGGCGAGTCCTAGCAAGGGCGGCAAGCCTGCGCAGGGACAGAAGAGGAAGTGGGAGGACACTTCGAGATCGGGTCAGAGTGGCCGAGGTTGTTATGTTTGTGGTAGTTTGGACCACAAGAGGGCGAGTTGCCCAAAGTAGAGCGAGGTTCGAGCGGCTCGGACGTGTTATCAGTGTGGAGAGTCGGGGCACATCAGGCCGAACTATCCTAAGTTACAGCCATTGGCAGTGGCAGTGGTCCAGCCAGTAGCTCAGTATGGGCGAGCCGAGCTCGAGGCCGATCACGGGTAAACTTTCTATTTCCGACTTTGTAAATTCAGTAGTGTAGAATTCTTGGTGGTTGTTTGGATTGTTTGTATGTGATAGAAAGTTAGGTTGCTTAGAACATGGGATTTGTGTAGGGACCTTGTTTGTGGGCGGGTGTGAGTCCCACGTGTTGTTTGATTCTGGAGCATCGAATTGCTTCTTTACTCCGGGTCATGCTGAGAGAAGTGGTATCCGGAGTGACGCTGGTGGGCGGACTGGACCGGTTATGGTTGCTGGAGGAGAATATCTGGCAACTCATGGTCGGGCGAAGGATGTGGATATTCTGGTAGCGGGCGAGTTGATGCCAGCAGACTTGGTGATTAGTCCGGTGGAGTTGTACGATGTTATCCTGGGGATGGATTGGTTAAATCGGTACAGAGTTCATCTGGATTGTCATCGAGGTCGAATGGTGTTTAAACGTGAAGGTGGTAGGTTGGTTTATCAGGGAGTGAGACCTACTTCAGGTAGTCTCGTGATCTCACTTGTCCAGGCTGAGGCGATGACTGAGAGGGGTTGCGAGGCTTACTTGGCCACGATTGTAATGCCGGAGGCTGTTAGTAGGGTTGCTGTGAGAGTTATTCGGGTTGCTCGGGATTTCGAGGATGTCTTTCAGTCGTTGCAGGGATTACCGCCATCTCGGTCTGAAGAAGCAGTTGGAGGAGTTGTTGGAGAAGGGTTTTATTCGACCAAGTACTTCACCGTGGGGAGCACCGGTGTTGTTTGTGAAGAAGAAAGATGGTAGTTTCCGGTTGTGCATCGATTATCGAGGGCTTAACCGAGTCACTGTGAAGAAGAAGTATCCTCTTCCGAGAATTGATGAGTTGTTAGTTCAGTTGAGAGGGCTACTTGGTTCTCTAAGATTGATTTGGCATCCGGTTACCACCAGATTCCGATCGACAAAGCAGATGTTCGGAAGACGGCTTTCAGGACTCGGTATGGGCATTTTGAGTTTGTAGTTATGCCATTCGGGTTGACGAATGCACCGGCAGAATTTATGAGGTTGATGAACATAGTTTTCCAGGACTATCTGGATGAGTTTGTGATTATCTTCATAGATGACATTTTGGTGTATTCGAAGAGTCTTGAGGAGCATGAGGTTCATCTGAGGAGAGTTCTGGAGAAGTTGCGGGAACATAAGTTGTTTGCGAAGTGGAGCAAGTGTAGTTTCTGGCAGAGAGAGATGGGATATCTGGGTCACATCGTTTCTGCAGAAGGAGTTTCGGTAGATCCGGCAAAGATTGAGTCTATCCGAGATTGGCCTAGACCGAGGAATGCTACTGAGATCAGGAGTTTTCTTGGGTTGGCAGGCTATTATCGGAGATTCGTTAAAGGTTTTGCGAGTATGGCTCAGTCTATGACGAAACTGACAGGGAAGGATGTTCCTTTCGTGTTGTCTGCTGATTGTGAGTTGAGTTTCGCAAAGCTGCAGACGATGTTGACTAGAACACCAGTATTGGCGTTGCCTCTGGCGTTGCCTGAACCGGGTGAGCCTTATGTGGTGTATACAGATGCTTCGGGAGTTGGTTTGGGTTGTGTGTTGATGCAGCAGAGTAAGGTGATTGCGTATGCTTCGAGGCAGTTGAGGACGCACGAAGGCAATTATCCTGTTCATGACTTAGAGTTGGCTGCAGTGATCTTCGGGTTGAAAATCTGGAGGTCTTACTTATATGGTGGCAGAGTCCAAGTGTTCACTGATCATCATAATCTGAAGTATATTTTTACTCAGCAAAATCTAAATGTACGACAGAGGCGATGGTCGGAGTTGTTGGCTGATTATGACCTGGACATTGCTTACCATTCGGGTAAGGCTAACACTGTAGTAGATGCTCTTAGTCGAAGGCGGTATGATTCATCTAAGGAGCGGGATGTGGAGGCCCTTGTGAGCATGTCGGGTACTTTGAGGTTATGTGTTACTTCAGAGGAACCGTTGGGGTTAGCGGCAGCGGATCAGGCGGATCTTTTGAGTAGGATCCGAGTAGCTCAGGAGAAGGATCAGGTGTTGTTAGATCTCTTTAAGGCTATTGGTTCCGAGTATCAGGTTTCTGCTAACGGGAATATCTTAGTGCATGGACGAGTCTGTGTTCCTAAGGATGAGGACTTGAGGCAGGAAATTCTGAGAGAAGCTCATGCGAGTAAGTTTTCGATTCATCCGGGAGCGACTAAGATGTATCGGGATCTGAAATGGTACTATCATTGGGTCGGGATGAAGAGAGATGTGGCGAATTTGGTTGCAGCTTGCAATGTGTGTCAGCTGGTGAAGGCTGAGCATCAGGTTCCTAGTGGCTTATTACAGAGTTTACCCATTCCGGAGTGGAAATGGGACATGAATACCATGGATTTCGTGGTAGGGTTGCCGGTTTCTCGGACTTATGACGCGATTTGGGTGATTGTGGATTGTTTGACTAAGTCAGCACATTTTTTGGCCATTAAGAAGACAGATAGAGCTGAGGTCTTGGCTAAGAAGTATGTGAAGGAAATTGTGAGGCTGCATGGTGTGTCGGCGAGTATTGTGTCGGATAGAGATCCGATGTTTGCTTCAGTGTTCTGGAGAGCGTTTCATGCTGAGATGGGCACTAGGGTGCACATGAGTACATCGAATCATCCGCAGACGGATGGGCAGTCCGAAAGGACGATTCAGACACTGGAGGATCTGTTAAGGATGTGCGTGCTAGATTGGGGTGGTCATTGGGCGGATCACTTGAGTTTGGTGGAGTTCGCATATAACAACAGTTTTCAGGCGAGTATTGGTATGGCTCCTTTTGAGGCATTGTATGGGAGGCCATGTCGTACTCCGCTATGTTTTACCCAGGTGGGGGAGAGGAGCATCTTTGGGGCTGATTTTGTTCAGGAGACGACGGAGAAGATTCGTGTTGTGAAGCTGAACATGAAAGAGGCTCAGAACCGGCAGAAGAGTTATGCCGATAGGAGGAGGAAAGAATTGGAGTTTGCAGTCGGAGATCGAGTGTATCTCAAGATGGCTATGATGCGGGGTCTGAACAGGTCCATATCCGAGGATAAGCTGAGTACGAGGTATATGGGTCCGTTCCGGGTTGTGGAACGTGTGGGACCAGTTGCTTATCGGTTGGAGCTGCCTCCGATCATGGAGAAATTCCATGATGTGTTTCATGTTTCGAAACTCAGGAGATGCTTGCATGCTTCTAAGGAGGTAGCCGTGACGATTCCTGCAGATCTTCAGCCTAATCTGACTGTTGGGATGAGGCCGGTTAGGATTCTTGAGAGAAATATCAAGGTTTTGCGCCGGAAGAGAGTGTCGTTGCTGAGAGTCTTGTGGGACTGTGACGGTATTTAGGAAGAGACTTGGGAACCAGAGGCAAAGATGAAAACGAAGTTCAGGAAGTGGTTCGTTTTTCTTTGTGGTTTTTAGTCTCAGTTTTGTGTTGTGATCACCGTGTGTGGTGAGGTTTTTGGTTGTGGATTTTGTATTTTCATTAAGTTGTAATGATTATGACATTTTCCAGTTGAATAAGAAAGTGTTTTTCTTATGTTTTGACTTTGAGGGTCATATGTTTGTGGTTAGGGAACCTCGAAATGGAAGTTTTATTGTGAATAGAACTTGCCAGTTTCGGTGGGGACTCTAGCGGTTTGTGTGTGTATGTGTGAGAGAGTCTCGGAATAGAAGTTTTACGGTGGTTAGAACTGTCTAGTTTCGGAGAGACTCTGCAGGAACATCCGGGGTGAGGGATGGTTCGGGTGATCTGTGATGACCACGATTGTGATGGTATTCCGGGTTGGGAATATCATGTGAGACCTTAGGAGGTAGTTCCGGTCAGAGGTGCATTATAGACGTTAAGAATTGATTGCATAGCTCAGAGATAGACATTGGTTCTTTCTTGGAGATGAGTCTCCGGCAGATCTTGAGAGATGCGTCTCTCCGGGGGACAATGGGTTCCCTGCATACCAATCGTTCGTCAGGACTGCGAGGACTGAGAGCGTGAGGGTATGGAGATAGTTTGGGAGGTTGTGACCTCTAGCAGATCTTTGAGAGATGCGTATCTCCAGAGATAGTGAGATCCTTGCATACCGAGAGCTTGATAGACTATGTGTCTTGATAGGTTGAGGTGTGGATATGGTTGAGTATCAAACACCGTCAGGACTGCGCGGACTGAGGTGGGTTGGTACTAGACACCGAGAGCTGAGGGGTGATGATCCCGAGAGCTAGATGGTGGTTATGAGTTATGAGCTAAGGGCAGTCAATGTCTGAGACGGGTCTACATGCAAAGGACGGATGTGAGCCTCGAGAGGGTCTTGGAGATGTAGTCTCCGGTGTTACTGACGGGTTGGCCAGGGGTTAGCTTGGTGAGGATTCGAGGACGAATCCAGTTTTAGTGGGGGAGAATTGTGACGCCTGTAAACCATTTTTGAGAAAAGTGGAGGGGCTGTCGATCGACACACGTGGTGTCTGTCGTTCGACATGGCTCTTAAGGGCTGTCGATCGACATCGATCGACACACCTAGTGTCTGTCGATCGACAAGTACTTAAATTGGTCGGTTTTCTGGTTCAATTTAAGTCGTTCAGTTGGACCGGGCCGGTTTGGGGAAACCCTAGGGCTTGGTATATAAGCTTTTTGGCCGCATTCTGAGCGAAACCAAGTCTCAAATCTGCAGAAAAAGAGTTGAGAGGAGTTCTCTTGTTTCTGTTAGGGTTTTTGAGTTAGGGTTTTCGTTCTTGATCGATTTGGAGTGGAATTTCGTGGTGGTTGTAGCTGAGTTCATTTCTAGCCTCAATATCCATTGAATTCTATCAAAAATCTAAGGTAAGTGCGTGACCATGGCTTCTGGGCTGGTGGATTCGTTAGGGTTGATTGGTGATAGGTTTGGAATCTTGTGATTTGATCTTGTGTTGTTGTGCTTGAGACTGTGAATTGTGTTTGTTGTGTTTGGATTGTGGTTTTCGTGCAGGTTTCGTGTTAATGTAGATGAGGAATCGATCCGAGAGGATAATGGTCGACAACCACTGGGTATGTCGATCGACAGACCAACACGGAGCTGTCGATCGACACCTAGAGGATATGTCGATCGATAGGGTGTTGAGTTGCTGTCGATCGACACCTAGATGATGTGTCGATCGATAGGGTGTTGAGGTGCTGTCAATCGACACCTAGAGGGTGTGTCGGTCGACAGACACATGCAGAAGGTGTCGATCGACACCTAATGGTAGTGTCAATCGACAGCCTGTCTGGATGGCTGTGGTTGAACCTAGAGGGTGTGTTTGCCTGAGCGGATCCATCGCGTCTGAGTGCGCAGTCGTAGATGGGATGACCGTTAGTGGAATTTGCATACAATAATAGCTACCATGCTAGTATTGGTATGTCGCCGTATGAAGCCTTATACGGACGCCCTTGTCGATCACCTATGTGTTGGACCAAACTAGGAGAAGGTAGAGAAATTGGGCCAGCCATAGTAAAGGAAACCACAGAGAAAATTAGTCTTATTCGGGCTAATATGAAGAGAGCCCAAGCTCAACAAAAGACGTATGCCGACCAACATAGGAGACATGTTGTTTATGAGGTTGATGATTGGGTATGGTTAAAAGTGGCTACTGAGAAAGGGAAGGATAGATTTGCTAAGCCTGGTAGGTTAAACCCGCGAAATATGGGTCCTTATCGCATTAAGAGGAGAGTAGGAGAGGTAGCATATGAGTTAGACCTTCCAGCTGATAAGGGATTACATAATGTATTCCACGTATCAATGCTGCGGAAGTATGTCCGTGGACCGGATGTACCACAACCAGAAAGGCTACCCGATCCCAGAACCGAACCCAGATCTCCTTCACCTGAACCCTTAAGGATCGGTGAGAGGCGATCTAGATTTTTGAAGGGACGGGTGTGGAAGCCGGAATTCGCACAATTAGATTTGTAAGGGTTTCGAGAGGAAGCAGAGATTTCTGAGTTAAGCTACGAAGTAAAAAACGATGAGCAAAGAAAAACTAGGGTTTGTTATTGCTTTGTATTGCTTTTGTCAATAAAGTTGCGGATCCCTTTCTCAAAGGATGTACATCGATATATATACTCGACTAGGTCGGTTTTGGGTTACAACAAGATAAAGGAAACTATCCTAATTCTTCGGGACTCGTCTCGATCCTCTTTCCTTATTGAGTTTATCTTCTCGAAGAAAAAGGAAATTTTCCTTATTTCGCCGATGATCTCTCCTTCTGAAGGCGGCTTCCCTCGTGGGCTTCTCCTGATGGGCTAGACTTGTTCTGAACTCGTCAGCCCGATAGGCTTACCACTCCTAGCTACTAACCTGCTCTTCAGAAAAGACTCTCCTCGGCGAAATGTAGTTGATCCCGTTTAACCAGAAATATGCAAGGCCTTTCGTTTAGCAGATTTCGCCTAAGCGGTTTGGCTGCCAGATTTCGCCTAAGCGGTTTGGCTGGCAGATTTCGCCTAAGCGGTTTGGCTTGCTCGGCCAAAACTGAACCAGGCAGCTCGGCCAAACCTGCCTGGGCGGTTCGGCCAAAACTGCCTGGACAGGCTCGGCCAAAACTGCCTAGGCGGTTCGGCCAAAACTGTCTGGACAGGCTTGGCCAAACTTGTCCGGGCGGTTCGGCCAAAACTGCCTGGGCGGTTCGGCCAAACCTGTCTGACCGGTTCGGCCAAACCTGTCTGAGCGGTTCGGCCAATTTCCCTGGTTTGGCCAAACTTTTCCCGGTTAGGCCAAATTTGGCCTAACTCTCAAATTTGGCAGCGACAGTGTATTTGGCTGTTTGGCTCGACAATTCAACCATATCACAGCGCCCTTGTCATTACCGACTGTTGTTCTCGGGGAAGGGATTTCCGACCCCAACAGTTACCCCCCAGCCTGCTAATATGGTAATAGTAGTTGGGCGGTAAATTGTTGAAGTAAAGAGAACAATAGTCAAGAAAAAGTTTTACCTAAGTAAAAAGACTTCGAAGAGACCGATGTGATGTTTTGATCGGGTCCCATTTCGTCTGATAAAAATCCCCAGTGTTCTTGAAGATAAAAGACACTGAAGTTCCTGAAATGTACCGGCTTTCACGTTTCCCGAGGTAGAATAGTTTTTCTCTTATAAAACCAACTTTCCCCCTCACTTTCACCACTTATCTCTTATCTCCACTCTCTCTCTAGAAGGTACCCTCTCTCTCTCTCTTAATGTTCGCTTGATTTTTTTTTTTTTTTTTTGTTTCGTTTTCGCCGAACCGTTTCTTGAAACCGGAATTTGGCCGAACCGGGTTCTTCTTTTGGCCGAGGAGTAGTTTCGGTGAGGTGTTTTTGCCGAAGGGAGAGTTTTGGTGAGGCGTTTTTGCCGAAGGGAGAGTTTTGGGTGAAGGGAGCACGGAGCCGTTTTCGCCGAGGGGCTGATTTGAGGCGGATTTCGCCGAACGATCTCGCGCGTTTTCGCCGAACCGGGTTCGTTTTGCCGAGGGGAAGATTCGCGCCGAACCGGGTCTTTTCGCCGAACAGGGTAGTTTTTGCCGGGAGAAAAATTCGCCGAACCGGGTCATTTCACCGAGGGAAAATTTCGCCGAACCAGATAGTTTTCGCCGAGGGAGAAATTTCGCCGAACCGGACCGGTTTCGCCGAGGAAAAATTTCGCCGAACCGGGTCATTTCTCCGAGGAAAATTTTCGCCGAACCGGTCTTGCCCCTTTTCGCCGAACCGGATTACTTGAGGCGTTTTGGCCGGACCGGTTGAGGAGTTTTGCCGAGGAGGATTCGTCGTGAAATTTTGGCCGAACCAGACCATTTGGGACATTTGGCCGAACCGGTTCCGAGCAAGTTTTGGCCGAACCGGTTCCTCGCGAAATTTTTGCCGAACCGGACCGGTTGGGACGTTTTGGCCGAACCGGTCCCTCGTGAAATTTTGGCCGAACCGCTTCGAGGGATGTTGGCCGAACCGGACCAGTTGGGACGTTTTGGCCGAACCGCTTCGAGGGATTTGGCCGAACCGGACCCATTGGGACGTATTGGCCAAACTGGTCCCTCGTGAAATTTTGGCCGAACCGCTTCGCATATTTTTGGCCGAACCGTACCGTTGGGAAGTTTTGGCCGAACTGCTTCGAGGGATTTTGGCCGAACCGGACTGTTGGTCAGTTTTGGCCGAAACGCTTCAAGGGATTTTGGCCGAACCGGTTGAGAAATTCGTCGAAGGAGCATCTTGGATGGATCCTTACCCCGTTTTGCCAGAGTTTGACGAGATTCCTTTTGTAGTTAAGTCTGAAGGATACGAGTGGCCTGCGGAAGCAATCTTGACTTAAGAGCAAGAAAAAGAATTTGTCCAAGTTCTTTTCGCAGAGAAAAAGGCGCGTCGAGATCGACAAGAAATGAAGTATAAGAAGTGGGGGAATCCTGATCCCCCAGGGTCCACCCTATGCTCGGCAGAGTCGTTAGACAAACTTAGGACCGAATTCGAAGTTCCTGACGAAGTTGAGTTTCGTCTCCCAAGGTCCTCCGATCGAGCTAACGATCCTCCCCCTGGCTATTTTACCATGTATGAGAATTCTATCGAAGAATGCTTTCTCACTTTCCCTATCCCACCGGTGATCCTTGATTATTTCTGGAGACACAAGATAGCCCTTGCTCAGGCGACCCCTCGAAGTATTCGACACTTGGTTGGAATACTGGTTCGGGGCAGAGAATGTCGCAAAGAAGTCACCGTCTACCATTACCTGAATCTATTGAAGATTGGTAGCAGGGGTATGGTTGGGAATGATATGATCGTTGCCATAGGAGCTCAGGTTGGTTGTCTGGTTATCGATGATCATCCTACCAAGGATAGGCATTGGATCAACTACTTCTTCTATGTCAAGATTTCCGAAGCGTCTGTGGGTGATCAATGGCTTGAGAAAGTAGTTACGCGATGGAGATATCGCGGTAGCTAGTTGTCATTAAGTCTTAGTCTAGGACTTTCCTTCTGCTTGGTGTCTTTGTTTTTAGGAAACACTTGAATCCTAACCTGGATCTTTGTTTATGTTTCGTGCAGGTCCGTCCGGATTTCCACCCTGCCCAGACGGTTTGTTTACTGACTTCCTTTCTACGGTTAGATTCGAGCGGCACCTCTGTTTTTGGGAAAGGACTTTCCATTTTCAAAGAGTCAAACGAGCGATGGGATACATGTCTTTTCGTGAGGAGATGGCAGCTCAGGAACGTGCGCAGGCTGAGAGTTTGGCGGCTGGCGTTGAAACTAACCCTGCCGGAGGGCAAGAAGGTGGAGTCCAAGATCAGCCGATTGTTAGCGGTGAGATCGCCGACGTTCCCCAGGAGAAGCCGAAGAAAAGTAGGCGTTCAAAGAAACCCCCAAGGGTCCCTGTTCCCGACGGAGTCATTCACTCCTCCGAGGAAGGAGCTTCCGCTTCAGGCACTGCTCTTGATCAAGACGGGGAGTCTCACAGCGCTCGGCGGCATAAAAAGAGATCTCGTCGAAGTTCAAGCGTTGGCCAGGTTCAGAGCCTTGTTCGTGCGATCCTCACCGATGGGATTTCAGAGAGTGTGATTGATGACTCGAAGACGGCCGCTTGGTTTGCGAACATCCAGTATCACGGTAGTGATGGACCTCTTCCCGCTGAGCTAGTCGCAGATCCCGACTTTGGGTTGATGTCTCGCCACGGATCGAAAGTATGTCTGTAACACGCAATTCCTTCAAATGAGTTTCAAAAGGTTTTTTGAGGAGATTTTTCTAAGTGCTTAAACCCTTTCTCTTTGGTCCCTCAGCACTTCGCCGCCGCGAACAGGCTAGCACGGAAGCTTTACGATCGTGGCGAGCTTTCTAGGAAATCGTGCTCAGACGCTCAGACTCGATTTGGAATCGAAATGGAGCACAGAAAGAGTGTGGAGTCCGAGTTGCAGGCCTATCAGCGGAGATGCGTTGAGGCGGAAGAGCGTGCCGTTGAGGAAAGTGCTAAGGCATCGATACTCCAGCGGCAACTAGCTAACGAGAAGATCGGCATAGCTTCCAGGATTAAGCGTGCGACCAAGGCTGCGATGCGCACTTTTGCCACCAAGTTCCAAGGAAAGATCGACCGTGCCAAAGAGAAGATCAGGACCCTTGGCGGGAACCCAAAGAAGAAACTAGTGCAGCTAGCTCAAGTCGAGGCGAACATTGAATTTCCTAGAATTCTGCGCGAGGCCCCTCATTCGTTTGACGCTGAAGTAGCCAGAACCGAGGCTTGGTTACCAAATGTTGCTGGCGGCAATGTGGAATTTGACAGTCTTTTTGCGGGATTAGACTCTGACTTGGTCATATCGCCTATCTCTTCTGATTCATCAGGTACTGCTCGGGACAATGTGTCGCTCGAGACTTTGGCCACGGATGTGGGTGTCCGGGCTTTTGATGGATCGATGACAGATGAGCTTGGAGTGAATCATGGTGATGATGAGTATGTTAACATTGTCGACTAGGGCTTCGCAGGATGAGTTGTCTCTTGTTTCTTTTTCGGCTTTGCTTTCCTTTCTCTAAAACTGCCCTTGTGGCAATGTGTTTGCTTTTGTTTTTGTTTGTGTGTTTTGCCTTGCGTCGTGTCTTGATGTAAGATAATCTGTGTACGAGACTTTCATGACATCTTATCTTCTCGTTATCGATCCTGATATTCCGCGGAATGGTTTAGTTTGTAAATTTTTTGGTTTTGTGGTCTCTTGATGCTTTAGCTTTAGAGGCTCGCTTGGCGGTGTTTTCTGAACACGTATGTCCAGAAACGATCACGCCTTTTGACTTGACCAACGTGTTGTTGGGTTTTCTGAATGATTATTCGGTGTATAAACCTAAGTAATCATTGGCAGCTGCTTTTTACCAACGTGCTGTTGGGTTTTTGAATGAACGCTCGTGGCCAAAAAGGCCAAGAGCCGGACATCAGAATCAGCCGGAGTCAAAAGCCCAGAAACTGATTGTTATAACTTATATAGCGCGCTTAGGATCCGAGAGTGGATGTCAATGTGTTCAGGTTCACACTTTGTTACTGTGGCCAGCAGCAACGACAGTGGTTTGAACTTGCTCAAAAGAGGCTTCGAATAGTCCACTGAAGATGTAAAAGTTGAAGCGAAGAGCGTGATTTAAAAATTAGGAGTATATGAGTATATATACCCCACTCCCCCCCCTTTTTGACGGAGGAGGGCAACTGAACTCGTCCGGAGACAAGCTGCCTACGTATCCTTTGCAGGGATCAAGTCGCCTCGTAGTTCGTTAAAGCACTTACTCCTCCCCTTTTTGACGGGGGAGGGCAACTGAACTCGTCCGGAGACAAGCTGCCTACGTACCCTTTGCAGGGATCAAGTCGCTTCGTAGTTCAAGGCAAGAGCCTCAGGAGAGGACTAATGATAGTACCTCTTCAAGTGCTTCGCATTCCACGAATGGAGTATTGGCTTGCCGGTCATGGTGGCGAGCTCATAGATGCCGGGACGGACCACGGTAGTGACTTTGTAAGGTCCTTCCCAGTTAGCACCAAGTTTCCCCGCGTTTCGTTCTGCTGTGTTTTGGAAAACTTCGCGTAAGACCAAGTCGCCTTCGCGGAAACGTCTGATTCGAACTTTAGAGTTGTAGTATCGTGCGGCCGCGTTTTGATAGTTGGTTATTCTGATGAGTGCCTGATCGCGCCTTTCGTTAAGGAAATCCAGTTCATCAAAGAGGAGTGAATCGTTGAGTACTTCGTTTTCAGGTAAGAGACGACGTCGCGGTCCTGGACTAGTGACTTCGGAGGGTTTGACACATTCAGTTCCATAGACAAGAGCAAAAGGAGTTTCGCCCGTTCCGCGTTTGGGAGTGGTGCGGTGGGACCATAGAACGCCTTCCAGCTCATCTGCCCAACGACCCTTCTTCGCGTCCAAACGTTTCTTAAGGCCATCGAGAATTGTCTTATTCATTGCTTATGCCTGTCCATTTCCCTGGGGATGACGAGGAGTAGATTTGTTGAGTCGAATTTTCCACTTTGCGCAGAAGGCCTCGAACCTGTTGGAGATGAACTGAGAACCGTTGTCGGTGATAATTTCGAATGGAATTCCGTGACGACATATGATGTTTCTCCAGATGAAACTTTCGACTTGGGCATCTTTGATACTTGAGTAAGCCTCAGCTTCCACCCATTTTGAGAAGTAATCTGTTAAAACAAGTAAGAAACGCTTTTGTTTTGATGCATGCAGAGGTCCTACGATGTCCATCGCCCATCTCATGAATGGATAAGGAGAGGTGACGGAAGAGAGCTTCTCCGTTGGCTGATGAGTTTTTGGAGCATGACGTTGACATCTTTCGCACTTGGCCGAAAACTTAATGCAGTCGTTCACGATGGTAGGCCAGAAGTGGCCATGTCGCTTTATCTTGATTGCCAAGGCCTTGCCTCCTGAGTGATTACCGCATGACCCGCTGTGTACTTCTTCCATGACTTGTCTGGCCTCTTCTCCCTCTACGCAGGTGAGCAAAGGACCGGAGAACCCGCACCTGTAGATGTTCTCATCTAACAGGCCGTATCGAGCAGCTTGCTTCTGTAACTTGCAGGCTGCCCACTTGTTGCTAGGCAGCTCTCCACTAACGATGTAAGCGCGGATTTGGTCCATCCAGGGCTTATCGCATCCGTACTCAGGTTCTCCATCAGTTTCCATCGGGACAGATGTGTCTTGGTCATGATCTTTCAGCGAGAGGTTGTCAGTGTCTGGGGCATTCTCAGTGTCAGTTATAGGCGTTGTCATTGGCGGATGCGCGGGCTCTGTTTCTTCTGCTCCTTTTGTCATCTCCATGTCTTTGGGACTCGTCTCGAGTGATTCAGCAATGGCTTTTGCTTGTCTCGCGATCTGAGATCGTGTTGAAATAGCGAGTGTTGTATCTTGTCGGATGCTGGGAAATTCGATGAACTTCACGGGGATTACCCGCTTCAAAGCCGGATCTTTTGGAGGAGCTGAAGCGGAGGCAAGGTTTGCCAATGCGTCAGCGTCGACGTTTTCCCCTCGAGGAATTCGTGTCAGCGTAAACAAATTGAATGTCGAGGCAAGGTCCTTGACTATCTTTACATAGGCTTCCATCCGATCGTCTTTTGTTGCATACTCGCCGCTGAATTGGCTAGTAACTAGCTGTGAATCGCAGAAAGCGTGAACATATTCGATGTTGAGTCCTTGGGCGAGCCTCATTCCAGCGATGATGGCTTCATACTCTGCTTCGTTGTTGGAGGCTTTGAAGCCTAGACGAAAAGACTGTTCAAGGATCTCGCCTGTTGGCGACGCTAGGCGTATTCCTACTCCAAACCCATTCTTAGATGACGAGCCGTCGACGTGTAGTTCCCAGATACCCGGTCAGACCTCCTTTAGCATTTGATCCTCAGGGAGTTCGATTAGGAAGTCTGCCAATACTTGTGACTTGTTGCACGTCCGCCCTCTGTATTCGATGTCGTACTCGCTGAGTTCTATTGCCCACTTGGCTAACCTGCCAGATTGACTTGGGCTATGCAAAACTGAGCGCAAAGGGAAGGTGCTGAGAACTACGATGGAGTGAGCTTGGAAATAGGGCCTTAGCTTTCGTGATGCCATGACGATGGAAAGTGCAAGCTTCTCCAATTGAGGATATCTTGTTTCAGCATCGGTGAGAGTCTTGCTGACGTAGAAGATGGGTTTTTGCTCGCCTCGCTCCTCACGTACTAACACAGCACTAACGGTTGTTTCAGAGATAGCGATATAGAGGAAAAGTGGTTCTCCAGTTACTGGTTTGGCGAGGATAGGCGACGTTGCCAAATACTCTTTAAGCTGTTTGAAAGCGTCTTCACACTTGTCTGACCATTCAAACTGTTTGTTTCCTCGCAGCGTGTTGTAGAAAGGCAAGCATTTGTCAGTTGATCGTGAGATAAATCGGTTGAGTGCAGCCACTCGTCCAGTTAATCTCTGTACTTCACGTTTGTTTCTCGGAGATGCCATTTGGATTAGCTCGTCAATCTGCTTTGGATTTGCTTCGATGCCGCGATGAGTGACCAAGTATCCTAGGAATTCTCCAGAGGTAACTAAAAATCTGCATTTCGTCGGGTTTAGCTTCATGTTGTAAAGATTGAGCTGGTTGAAGCATGCTTCCAGGTGCGAGATGTGATCCTTTTCCTCGAGAGATTTCACAAGCATATCGTCTATATACACCTCCATTGTTTTGCCTAATTGGTCTTGAAACATCTTGTTGACGAGTCTTTGGTATGTTGCTCCAGCGTTTTTCAGGCCGAAAGGCATAACCTTGTAAAAGTAGCATCCGCGGTTGGTTATGAAGGCGGTCTTTTCTCTATCTTCGGGATGCATTAGGATCTGGTTATATCCCGAGAAGGCGTCCATGAATGTCAACAGTTTGTTCTCTGCTGTTGCTTCTACTAAGCGATCGATGTGAGGAAGAGGGAAACTGTCCTTAGGGCACGCCTTGTTTAGATCCGTGAAATCCACGCAGACACGCCACTTACCGTTCTTCTTTTTTACCACGACTGGGTTGGCGAGCCAATCGGGGTATTTGACTTCGGTGATTGATCCGACGCGTAATAGCCTTTCGACTTCGTCGTTTACCGCTTTTGCTCGTTCGGGGCCGAGCTTCCTCCTTTTCTGTTTTATTGGTTTGAACGTTGGATCGACGTTGAGTTCATGGCTGGTGACGCTGATGTCTATCCCCGGCATGTCTTCTGCTGCCCAGGCGAAAGTATTGATGTTTTTCCGGAGGAAAGCCACGAGCTTCTTCTTAAGATCTTCATCAAGGGTGGCCCCGATCTCTACGCATCTTTCGGGGTGTTGTTCGTCGATGCATACAGATATCACAGGTTTGCAGGTGGGTCGTTCTTCTTCTACGCGACCTTATGCAATCTGTAATTGCTATAAGAGGTTAGTCAGATTCTTCACCTGTTCGGGGCTAGTTCTCGCTCTTTTTGGTGATTTCTGAGGCTCAGGGGCGTCCTTCTTCTTCTCGATGTTTCGCATCTTATGCTCGGACAGAAAACAGGTACGAGAATCCCTCTGATTTCCCCATATTGTCTTTATGCCGATGGGAGTTGGAAATTTGAGGCATAAGTGGTATGTTGAAGGCACGGCTCTCATCAGGTTGAGCCAAGGAGTTCCCATGATCACGTTGTAGATCGCTGGATGATCGG
Organism: Arabis alpina; assembly: GCA_900128785.1. Classification (NCBI taxonomy): domain Eukaryota; kingdom Viridiplantae; phylum Streptophyta; class Magnoliopsida; order Brassicales; family Brassicaceae; genus Arabis; species Arabis alpina. Next base: position 32,058,304 of record LT669791.1, read on the forward strand.
AGACAGTGAAGTCGACCATCTGTTTAACGTTACCAGCTTGGACAGGAAGGCGAATTGTTCCCATCGTCATGGTTGTTTCGCCAGAGAAACCCGTGATGGGCTTAGGCCTTCCTTTGATTGTGGATAGATCAATCTTCATTCGCTCAAGCGTTTTCCTGAAGATGACATCCACCGAACTCCCTGTATCGATGAGAACACGAGCGATGTTGAAATCGTAGATGGTTAGGTTGATTACCAAGGGATCGTTATGTGGTTGGTCGAGGCCCTCAGTGTCTTTCTCGTCGAAAGTGATTAAGTCGCTGGAAAGCCTTGGCTATGCGGGTGCTGATATGTTTGCGCAAACATCAGCGCGAAGTTGATAAGCTTCGATCGTGGTTTCGTCGTCAGCACAGTATTGTGATCCTCCCATTATCATGTTGATAACCTCGTGTTGTTCTCCGTTTTCTACGCCATCATCGCGACGGTGGCTTCTGGGAGTGTCCACTTGTTGTTCGGCCTCGGTAGGAGCTTTCTCCACTGGCTTGAAGTCTGACAAGCTGTTGTTGTTTTTTAAGGTGCCTTCTGTGAGTTTGGCTATGAGCTGTCGCCCTAACTCTCGGCACCTTGCGGTTGAGTGTCCACTAGATTTGTGGAAATCACAATACAGCTTCTCGTCATAGTCCTTCGACTCTCTGGTCCAGGTGTTGTTCCAGGTTCCTCTGCCGCGACCGCGCCCACGGCCTCTTCCGCGTCCGCGACCTGATGACTCTACTTGATAGTTGTGAGCCCCTCCGGATCCTCCTTCGTATTCGACGTAGGTAGGATTGTTTTTCTTAGGTGCGGCGACTTTGGCTGGTTCGCTTGCTTGTTTGATCTTTCCGCCTTTCCTGGCTTGGACTTCCTCTTCGGTTCGAGCGAAGTCGGCTGCACGGTGGAGAGCGTCTTGAATTGTTATCGGCGTGTTGAGGCTCATCTCTTGCCAGAATGGAGACGGGCACCGAAGCGCCCCTCGCAGGGCTTCCAAGGCTGACTTGTTGCTGATACCTTCGACCTTTGAAAGTGTGTTTTTGAACCTTGTCATGAAAGATCGAAGACTCTCGGTCTCGCCTTGCTTGTTATTCCATAGCTCCGAGTCGTAGATCTTCCGTTCCATGAAGATGTTGTAATGTTGAACGAACAACTCGGAAAGCTGAAGAAAGGTGTGAACTGAGTTCTTCTCTAGCTTGTAGAGCCATTGTAGCGCAGGCCCCTTGAGACTTTCCACAAACAGCTTGCAGTAGAGGATGTATTTTTCCGTTTCCTTGAAGTTCGCTCTCGCCAAGGCAACTTCGAATTCCATCAGATGATCCGAGGGGTCAGTGGTTCCTTCGTAGATGGGTAACTTGATCCTTCCAGGATCGGAGATTTTCGTTTTCGCGATTCGTTCGTCAAAGGGTGTATTCCTCGCCTTTTCTAGAACCTGGGCGATGGCAGGAGCCTTTCCCGTTCCCTGATGCATCTGCGATTGGGTGTACTTTAGGTCTGAGGTCACCCGATCCATCTGAGCTTTAACTGCAGCGAGCTCTGCAGCGTAAGAGCGTTTGAATGCTCTGCGCTCCTGCTCCTTCTTGTACCTCTCTTCGCTAGAGTAGTTGGAGTATTCCGCGGTGTCCCCCACAATCTCTGTCTTGGAAGAGCTTGACGCGCTTCGAGTGTCAGGGGCGCGTGGTTCTTGTCGGTTTCCTTCTGGACCTTCCGCCCGTGTACTCTTCGCGGGAGCTGGTTCCTCTGCGTCGGAGACGTCCACGACGCGTTCGGGGGACTTGTCCGTCTCTCGACGTGGAGGCGGTGGTGGTAGATCCTCTGGGTTTCCCCGAATAGTGCGAGGCGCCGAGAAGTCGAGTCGCTGAGGGTCGACGCGCGCTCTGAGTCTCGCCGTGTTGGGTCTTTCGCGTTTTCTTCGCGAAAGGGCTTTCAGTTCCTTCGAGTTTTCCTCGATTATCTTGGCTTGCTTCTTCTGCTCGGTGAGGAAGTCTGCTAGCATCTTCTTCACTTCGGTGAGGTCACCATCAGTAGGATTTTTGGCAGCAGTAGCCTCGATCGAAGGTTCTCTTTCCCGGTTGTCTCTGCGGGACGTGTTCTCTTCGCCACTCACCATCTTTGAGTTGTTACGTAACTTTTTGGTGTAAGAAATTCTCTAGTTTCCCCTTGGTCGGCGCCAAATTGTGGAAGCCGGAATTCGCATAATTAGATTTGTAAGGGTTTCGAGAGGAAGCAGAGATTTCTGAGTTAAGCTACGAAGTAGAAAATGATGAGCAAAGAAAAACTAGTGTTTGTTATTGCTTTGTATTGCTTTTGTCAATAAAGTTGCGGATCCCTTTCTCAAAGGATGTACATCGATATATATACTCGACTAGGTCGGTTTTGGGTTACAACAAGATAAAGGAAACTATCCTAATTCTTCGGGACTCGTCTCGATCCTCTTTCCTTATTGAGTTTATCATCTCGAAGAAAAAGGAAATTTTCCTTATTTCGCCGATGATCTCTCCTTCTGAAGGCGGCTTCCCTCGTGGGCTTCTCCTGGGCGGTTCGGCCAAACCTGTCTGACCGGTTCGGCCAAACCTGTCTGAGCGGTTCGGCCAATTTCCCTGGTTTGGCCAAACTTTTCCCGGTTAGGCCAAATTTGGCCTAACTCTCAAATTTGGCAGCGACAGTGTATTTGGCTGTTTGGCTCGACAATTCAACCATATCACAGCGCCCTTGTCATTACCTACTGTTGTTCTCCGGGAAGGGATTTCCGACCCCAACAACGGGAAATCTTCCAGATTAAGGTTATTAGGAGAAAACAACATAGAGATGTTGTTACTTGGGAAGATGAAGCGAGACTCCGGAAGTCTAACCCAGAACTCTTCCTAGATACTGATAGAACTCAGGAAGCCGGACCATCTAACCCTTGAGAATTCGGGACGAATTCTTTTAAGGGGGAGGGAATGTAATGACCCTCTCTTAAGGGTAAACCGCGCTCGAGGAAAGACTCGATGCAAGGTGCGGATCAGTCCATTAGTCCCTTAGATTTTGGCCAAAACCTAGCCAAGTACCTCGATGACTAAGCTACTTGCTTGGTTACTCGGTGACTAAGCTGCGTGCTAGGGTGCTTGGTGAGTAAGCTGCCTGCCTGGTTGCTTGGTGACTCACCAAGCAAATCCACGGGTGAAGCAAGCTCAAGTAGGAGGTGCCTACGAAACCCTTGGCCGAAGCAATGACAAGCAGCTGCAAGCTTGTCCATTACCACATGTTGCGGCAGGAAGTTTCCTTGGTGGATCCGATCCGCCTAGTGTCCAGCTGCTTCACCAGCTTGGCCGAGCCTATATATACAAGGCCTTGGACCTTGTTTTATCCATAGAAACTCGCAGCCTTATGCTAAACAAATCAGTCCGTAATCTTTAACCACCGCGAACCTTTGTCCGAACATTTCTAAACCACCGCGAACCTTTGTCCGAACCAAAATCTTGTCTGATCACCTTGATCAGTTCAGTTTATCCGAGCGATACTCTGTCCGATCAGTCCGAAATCTTTAGCCACCGCGAACCGTTCTAGAGCAATTTCGGGAAAAACTTAGGGATCAGTTTCGGTTTGATTCCAGACAATCACCGAAGACCCTTCAAACCATTCTGTTCCGATCTAGATCATCACTCCGAAAGATCATCAGTTTGATCGTAAGGCAGCCGAGAGTAGGATTCATTGAGTGAATCGAATCGCATACTTTCACCAAGTAATCGGTGAGTTCTTTGGTTATGTTTGTTGTTTTACTGCAAACAATTGTGTGGGTTTTCGTGTTTGCTTGCTTGATCATTTGAAATTATAATCGTAGAGGTTCAAGCACGAAATCTAGAATTTTGCTAAGTATTGTTGAATATTATTTGAGTGAGGTTCATTTTGCGTTGTTAAGTATTTTCCTAAGTGAAGAAAATACTTAATGAATGCTAAGTATGAATAGTGCGTTGTTAAGTATTTTCCTCAGTGAAGAAAATACTTAATGAATGCTAAGTATAAATCGTATAAGTTTACTCGTAAACTAAGTGTTAGTTAAACTTATAAAAACTATTGAACGTGGAAATATATTCCCTTTGGCCGTGTTTTGACCGATAAAGATTTCGGTTAAGTTCACGAGGACACGGAGAGACGGGGTTGCAGCCTAGGGCCGTGTCATGCATGACGATGCAGATTCCAGATGTGGTTTCCTTATGTTTAAGGCCACAGGAATGATTAAGGATTCTAGGTCTTTAGCCTTTGTGGTTATGGACCGAGGGATGCCTTTGGTTACATGTGATGGGAATAGTCTACACGTAGGCCTTATGAACTAAAAACGATAATAACCGTTCGTTGCATTGTTTTGCTTGCTTGTGTGTTGATTGTTGTTTTGGGTTTGGATGGGAAAAGAATTTGTTTAGGGAAACCCTAGACTCACTGAGCAATTAGTGCTCACGACTCAACTTGTTTTGCAGGTAACCTTTAGCGGGTAGACCTTTGGGGAGCACACGAAGGAACGTTAGGATAATCAGTGGTAGATTGTTTTGCTTTTTGGTAAATGATTAGTATTTATTATGTACATGATCATTTTGGAGTATTAGACTCGTAACGTTTATACTTTGTAAACCGTTTGAAATCTTATGTAAAAGATATATAAAAGTAAGTTTTTAAAATATCTCGGGTTTCATAAGATATTAGTCCTTGTCCGGACGAACAAACCATCGGGTATGTCTCAGGTTGGCAAGCCTTGAGGTGTATCCGACGGGGGTGAACACTTGGGAGTCTAGTCTAGGGATTTTGGATGTGTTCCGGGAACCTCTGATCGGATGCCTGAGCGTTCATCAGTGGCGCTCCGGTTTAGATAATGAACGGGGCGTTACAGCTGGAGTTATTGGATTTGGATTTGTGATTGGAATTGTTTGGGTTAGATTTAATGGAATTCTTATTTTGGTTATCCGCTGTTGTTTGATTGCCTGTGTTGCTTGGTTGTTGAGGATAGCATTTATGGGAATGCTAGTCCGAGATAAAGGGTTTCTTGTTAAAAAAAAAATGGTCGGGTCGTTTCAATTAATCCCTTTGGTTCATACTTATCCCTTAGTAGCTCCTTAAGTGTTCTCCATGTGGTGATAGTTAGCTCTCAATAATACCATCAATCGTCTTCTTCTTGCAACCACCATTTAAAAGCATCGCAAAGAGTCGGCCAATTGCATAAGTTAATCTCTCATCTTTCGAGATGCGATTGTAATGAAACCAATCGTCCATCTTTTTTTCCCATTCTAAGTAGTTTCCTTTTCCTAAAAATTTAAGGAGTTTCAGTTCATCAGCCGATTGACAATCAGAATAAAACATAGATTTGGGAGTGAGAGAGATTTTTTGTGGGCTGCGGGTTAATTTTCGTGTGTTGTCAGGCGGCTTGGGATTAAGCTCTTGTTCTTTCATTCGTTGTTCTCTGCTCTGCTCTTGACTCGAGGGTTGTTGATGTTCTTTACGGAGTGCATCAAATTTCGTGTTTATCACTTGTACCATCGTTGCCGTCGTCGCTTCAAGGAGACGCTTGTTGCGGTTGATGCTTGATTCCTTATTACGAATGGACATCTTGACCTGAAAAACAACATTGCACAAACCCAGTACCTAGTTTCTATGAAACCAAATCGATCTTACACCATAAAACGATAGTGACCATTCAAATGACACGAAGAGTCGCGTAGAACACTAATCCCGACTGTCTGACTTGTTCAGTCATGAACAATTATCAAAACGTGCTAAAAAATTCTAGATTCACTTTTAAAAAATATTAGAGTCGTTCTAGCTTCAGATTCAAGTGAATTCATGATTTTAGGATTAGCCAATTATTTATGAAAAAGTTTGCAAAATCCAGAAAAATGAAGAACAATTTCTAAAAATTGATAAACACGAAATTTTGAGTTATAATTATAAAACCTTTTGAAGTAGGCTCGGATACCACTTGATAGAGTCCTAGTAAGGAGTCTAAGCCCAAGGAACAAACTTCAAGAGGTTTAAACGATGGATGTTGATGGATTCGTGAAAGAGTTATGCGGAAGATGAACGGTTTGAATGTTGCAACGAATAGATGAACGAATTTAGAGATGATTCGAATGATGAGTACCTCCAAGAGAAATGAGAGTCTCTTAGACTACAAAGCTCGTGAATAACTTAGATATACACACTAAGAAAATCACAAGTTGAGAAGGTATGAAGCCTCTCGGATCAAACAAGTATAAGAAGTTTTAGAATAAAATGTTTGATAATCTATTTGATGAAAGATCTGAGATATATAGAGGAGGGAGAAGCATTGAAAAAAACTTCAAGCTTCCCCTTGACAACACGGAAAATTAAAAGCAATAAATAGTTTTGACTAGAAGTTTGAAAGACAAAAACGAAATTAAAGACTAGCTGACTCGGTTTTGAATATAACCGGACGCGGGTAACTCCGGTTCTTCTTATTCGTAGCAATGTCAATGATGAGACTTTGGTTTAAGTGTGTCAACCTCGCCTCATTAAAAACATTCGCTTAGAAAAACCCGTTGGGACAAAACCAAGCCAAGGAAAAAAGAGTGCGAATCACACATCTCTCATCATCGACCCTTAAGCCACTTGAATCACAACCAGTGTAGTTGGACAAGTTCTTGGCTCAAGGTTGCTTTCAACTAGCCGAAGAAGTGTGTTGATGGCTTGGTTAAATAGCTTGGTCTTGGACTTCGTCTCAGGTCCAAACGGTACGAGCAAAGACTTGACGTCTAAGGGATCTTCCTCGGCTTCTAGCTGCTCTTTAACTCCATGCTAGCTTCATGCAATTTCTTAACTCGATGTGTTGATTTCTTAACTCCTTGTTCCGAGCTAGTCAGGATTCTATCAGAACCAGTTAGTTTGATATGTGACTTTTCTTGAAGCGTGATTTATGTTTGTTTTCAAATTTTGTAGAGTTTCACGAGATGGGGAAGAGCTAAGCTACATTCACACTTTTCAGAACGCCCCATATTCAAAACAAATGCTTAAAAGTGTTTTAGTTTCACTTTTTTGGTTATTGGGACTAAAGGTACTTGTAACTTGTGTGTTAGTATCAATATGGTTCAACTGGTTATCATCAAACTATGGAAAATAGTTATAGGAGTTTTGGTGATTGATAATGCAAAATACAATCAGAATTTGTTGCGTACCTGCATTAAGTATACCATAAGAAAGTAAAATTTTCACATCTCATTATGATTTCAAACACAAATTCTAATGACCGAGCGTGGCTGTTATTGCTGGGACATCCACATAGATGACGTGGACCGTGTGGGTGATCCAATGGCTCATCTCTCCACCATGAGGAAATGTCCGAGAGAGTGCACATTGTTAGCCATTTTGGTTGTTACGAGAAATACCAGATGCATTTGTGCTTTGTTTGGAACATAAAGAGAAAATCCATGGCTTGTCATATTTGTGACTATTCTGATGTTTATGGTCTTTAGAAGTTGTTTGATCAATCCTAGCTAAGCATGATGGTATGTTGACAATTATAGGTTCCAGTATAATTCTGGAGGGAGAAGATCGAGACAACTTTAAGTACTATTGAACTTCTTCTTTAAAGTGCAACAAGAAGAGGTGGCGGTGGTTGAGGAAGGGGAAACACTGCATCCTTATCAAAATAGGACGCAATTCTAAGACCAATTGGTGTTGGAGCTGGAGTCAAGGCTTAAAGGTTAATAAAGTTAAATGCAGAATCGTGTGACATTCGTCTAGCGTAGATGAACCTGATTTAAATTAAATTAGAGAGGTAAATGATAAATATATCGCTATGAAAGGTTGTTACGAAAAGAAAAAAAGTATAGCTCCAATCCAAAAAAATAGTAAATTTCTGCTAATCATATAACATTCTGATTTTGACTTGGCATCTCATTCTGTAACATATATTGTCAATGGTTGCAATGACATTTTTGTAACACATCATAAGAGTCGTTAACGAAATTTTTACATCCTTATATAGATTTTACTATGAGATATATTAAATATTTCCTTAGATTGGCCGTGTAATCATGTTTTGAGAAAATTTTAAATAATTATTTGAGGTCTGGTCATTACTTCTAGGGTGTTTCGAATATCCATAAAGTGTATACTGTATACAAAGGAAATCATTCCAGTTAACAAATGCATGTTCGAGGGTCCAATAGTCTTGTGGTAACTATTCGGGGTAAAGGGATGACATCTTGGATGGTAATTATAAGGTTTTAAAATCATTCAACAGCTATACATAAACCTTCTCTTCAAATGTAGAGAATTGATCATCTTCAAAGTCTTATTGAAATATTAAACATAAGCTAAATTCGAAAATTTTAACTTAAAATATTTTTTAACATGTTAAATTGTTTACAAGGATTTGACAATACAATACGATTTAACTTACAAAAATAAATGAAATCAAACTTTGGATATAAATATTCACATATGTGTTTCACTACTAACACTGTAATCCAAAATGCTTACCATTCAAAAAACAAATAATTATTGTACTAGTTTTGCAAAATAGTTACAATTTTAGAATGTAAAAATTGAAATAAAACATAATCCGCGCACTAGCGCGGCTCTCATCTAGTAAATTACTAAAAGAAGCAGACTGAAAGAATAGTCTAGCGAAATGCATATAAATACACAATCACGCTCGTTGTTGAAATCAAGAATAGACAATTAGACATTGTGAACAATCGTCATAGCTGACAACCACAACTAACTGGGCTAAACCCCCAGCCTCATTGTGCACTTCATTAACACCAACACCAAGCAATCTCAATTATTCTTAGAGTAGGGAAGCTATGAACAAGTACTCTTATTACCGCTTCTTCATCAATCTATGGATACTCTTCTTCATACTTAATATGTGCGGAGTTATGAAGAGACGGTAATGTGAGAGGACTTATTCTTGGTTTCATGATTCTTTTGATCAGTGGGAGTCTTGGCGTTTGAAGAAATGCACAAAGACACTCGTTTTGTGTCTGAGTTAGTTATGACTGCGGCGAAGGAAACAATTTGTTAGAAAGTAAGTTTACAACTACAAGAGTTATGCACAAATTAGTCACTTTACATCTAGTAAATGGTATGTTCTAAAATAAAGTTTATGCTTCATTGAAACCAAATTGCCATTTCTTGTTATCGTTTTACTTTAGTTATTTCAATGATAGGTATAATACTATAATATGTAAAGTTGTAAACTATGTATTTTCACCATTTTTGTTTAAATTGGAAAAAAATTAATTAAAAAAAAAGAACGAACGAGTCTAAAAGTGTTATCGGTCAAATGCGAAAAAACCTAAAAGTGTGTAAAATTAGATGTGAGGAAATCGAAATTTAAGGAAACAAATAGTTTAATTTAGATATGTTTGAATATGGGATACATCTAACTTCTTATATATATAAATGCAGTTTTTCGTTCTTTTTCAATTTACAAGACACTCATATCACTACATGATGAAGAAATCTTTTCAAGTCTCCTTCATTGTTCTAACTATCTTCACCATTCTCCTACAAGGTTTGTATTTCAAATTAGAACTGTCTTAATATATTACATATAATCAATAAATAAAAAATAAGGTGATTTTGAATACATGTTATTAACTTGTAATTTTCATTGCACTATGTTACATAGAATGCAGGTCATATTCATTTTTCACTAAGGAATTCTATAATATCCAGTCCATCTCTTTTCATATCAGTTCCATACCCAAACATAGAAAACTAAGTTCAAATAAACATGAAATCTATTCCCAGATAAAACATCTATTTTCACAATTATACTATTTTCCATTTTAAATGAATTATGTTTTAATAATATAGTATCATCAGGTGTACTAGGAAAAGTGCGGCCAGTACGAAGAACTTGTCGTGACTTTATTACGGTTCAAACAGCAAAATGTAATGACACCACTTGTCGAACTGACTGTGACCAGAAGAAGGCGCCTGCGACTGCCCATGGTTTTTGCGATCCAAAACTCAACGAGTGTAATTGCATTTATAGTTGCTACAAAACATAATTGCCCTTGGTTTCTTTTTTTTGTTTAAAATAAATTTTTAATAATATTTATAATAAGAGTCCTATATTAAAACTAGGTGATCGGCCCGCGTCATGTGCGGATATGATAGTTTTTTAGAAAAATAAATTAATTCTCGTTTCATTAATACAATTTACCATTTACAATATAGATTCAAAACTTAGTAATGTATGTATCTATGTTTTAGGTGGATCTATATAACTATAAATAATTAACATTATTATCGTAATATAGCATGTGTTTTTGGCTTGTGACATTGAATATTACACGAGGTCGCTTTGTCACTTGACTCTTGAAATGCCTTCACTGTATCAAAATCAAAACCCCCGGTGAACTTTCATGGCAAATTTTACAGAAGCAACTTATCTATTAGAAAAATTACATTCAAAAACATTACAATTGTTTGAGAGTGAGAATAACAAAAACTCGATTTGAATTAGTTTTCAATGTCGATCTCAAATAGCTATTGTACTTCTAAAATTAGTAAGAATTTCTATTTTAGAACTACAATCACAAACATTTTGATATAAAAGATAAATTAATGATATGCACTTTAAAATGTAATCCTTAAAATTTGAATCTCTAATTTGGAATACATATTATTCGCTACAAAAAGGGTTCGATCTCATTACTTTACTAATATATATCATGAATATGCTCGAATTAGTATCTTTTCGATTAAATTTTTTTTTGTTTTGTTTGTATTAAATATTAGAATTTATTATGTTAATTAACAACTATTAGGAGGTTTGGCGAAACGGTCGAAGATTAGACCAGTTGCAGTGTGACGATAGGCCGGCTCAGTTAGGTGAAACTGAACGCTTGGTTTCACATTGTATTTTCCACCGTTTCCTTCACAACAAGTTTTTAGAAAACTTCCAATGAAACCAATTATGAAAAAGTCACGTACTGAACAATCAAAATTGTTTGTACCAATATTCATTAAGATGTTTTATAAACACATTTTCTCATTGTTATCCTACTAAAAATGTATAGTTATATTATAAAATATCGAAATCAGATTACCGTATTTGGAAGGTGAGTTGAAGAACGGCCTAGTAGAACCATAATAATCAACATATATTATCTTGGCATGAGGATACTTTTTCTTAGAATCATGAGGCCATTCTTGAGCTCATTATTGTGAAGCTTAGAAAAAAAGTTCAATGGCTTGTAGTATTGGCTCTTCGGCTCATAAATCCCTTCACGTCCATCGCTGAACCACTCTTATAGAACCGCCAAACAACCGATAGGAAGGGTTCATCGAACCACCAAAGTCAATGCATCTTCCTCGATCAAGACCTTGAATTAAATCAAACCCAAAATCGTTGGTTACTGAATTTTTATTTGGAGTAATTAATATTTTTAAAGTATTAGATTTAATGTAAATGTTTCCCAACTTACACTTGTCATTTTGTTACTGGCGAATGGTACTGAATTCATGGCTTGTAGGTAACTTGTGAATGCTAGAAGAGAGTAATTATATATGGAGTAATCATAACTCATGTCCTATTTGGCAACGAATTAGACATGTACAATGTCTCAAAACACCTAAGCATGCTAGCAATAGTGTCTCATGGATTACTTTCCTCAAAACTTGATCCGTCAAACTCAGTATTATCGTACTGCAAACATTTTTTTACTTCTCTAGAGAGTTCTTTCGTAGCTTTCGATGGAGGCGGAAGCGGCCGTGACAGAGTAGTGCTCGGCTCTGTAACCTTAGTTGGCTCCTCCGCCATCACATTAACCACTGGAACTGAATCCAGTTCTCCTTCTTGCTGCTTCAACGCATCGATCAAACCGATCAGCCCCGCGAAGACCTTCTCCTTCCATAGATTGTAATCGATCAAACTGCTGAAATTTTCCACCTTGACCTTTGCGGAAGTCATCGCGACAGAAAACAACCGTAGATCTACTAAAAAATCAAAACCCTAGAGCCATGTAACCTGGCTCTGATACCACTTGATGTGGGTTCTAGTTCCTAAATTTAGCGATTGAGTAAGAAAGTAAAAGTGTAAACGTCAGCAATGTTTGTTCCAATTCTTGAGCAAATCGCATAACCTCATGGTGGGTGTAAGTTTTACCCTAATAAAATCAATAAGATTGCAAGTGCAAAATCAATCAATCATCGTACTTAGGGATTGAATCCACGGAGATAAAGAACCACACAATAGTTATGAATTTCAAGATACGCTAAATCGAATATGATTCGTAAGGATATATGTTCGAGTTATTTAGGACAAACTATGATAGATGAATTCTTTAAACACGAACACAGCAATGGTTATTCATACCGTCATACTATAACCCTATGAAAGCGAGAATCAATCCAGCTATCGCAATCTTTGAGTCAAGCTACATGTATTAACTATCAAATTCAATTGTTCATTCAGTGAAACGAGAAGTAAACATTAAACTCACTAAACATCTTATTCACTAGGTCACAACGAGCGGTTAACACACTTGTGATATCCTAGGATCAGTTCTAGGTTAATTACTCCTAAAATATCCAATAAGTGGGATCTAAGTGAAAAGAAATCCAAAACTAAATCAAGAAGTCATCATGTTTACAATTATATCTATCGAACCATATAAACCATTTGAATTTGGTCCCTTAGAATCCAACAAAAAGACTAATCAAGCATAGAGATGATACAAATCATTCTTATAAAATAAGGAAAATATTAGGGTTTAGAAAAGTTTATCTAGTGGATAACAAGAGGTGAGATCTTCTTCTCCCTCATAAACCAATAAGCAAAACGAAGTACAAAGCGAGATCTCCTCCTTAGAGCTCTTGAAACACAAACCTATGAAAGAACAATGGGGCTGCTTTGTGATGTATTCTAGGTCTAATTTTCGGCACACACCTAACAAGAGGCTAAAAGAAAGTATATATAGGGTCTTGAATCTTCTAGGCTTTGAAAAGGGCGAAAACGTCAAAACAGTCGAAAAAGCTCCGCAGAGGGCCAAACCCAATCGGATTCTTTGGTCGGTATGGGGGATCAATTTGCCACGTCCTGATGCGTCCTGATGGTCTGGGTACCGATCGTGAGATCCGGTCGGTATGGGGGGTTGGTTCTCCTCCTTCTTCATCTTCTAGGCAGTTTGACATGTCTTCAGTCTTCTTGGTATAACTCTCTCCACACAAGTCCAAATGCAGCGATTCCACCTCCATTGGATAGCTGACTCAAAGGGCTATCTTCAATAAAAATTTCCTCCAATTCCAAATCCATTTGGTCATTCGTTTGTAGCTAAACTTCCGGCATATGTAATCTTTCGATCTCGGTGAAATGTGTAAACTTGGGAATTCCTTGGCTCCAATGGGTTATTTGGTCCTTTTTGACTGATTTTGCTAATAAAGACTTCTGAACTATAAATATGAGAAAACAACCTCTAAAGGCATATAACCATGAATAAATGCAATAAATATAAAAAACAATAGTATTATAGATAAAATATGAGACTTGTCAGATATAGTGTATGAGTGTATGCTGGCCAATTGGGTTAATGCTTAGAATGTTTAGTATATCAGTAGACATGAAATCATATTTCATTACTTAAGTTTGGATTACATAGATGAGGGAAACAACTTATTTTACAAAGCATAGTTGAAACACGTAATTATACATCTTATGTATACAATAGGCGCAAACTTATTCATTCCTAGAGGGTTATTTTTTTCTTATTTACTAGTACCAACCTTTGGTGTCTCTTTTCCACCGCTTAACAAACACGAGCCTCCATCCCCAAACTGTTGTGCCTAATATGTGTAGATCTGATTGGTTCGTTACAAGTTGCACGGTTGTGTCTCATGCCCTTGCAACGGTTACATGATGTAAGTTCTGAATTTCTCCGCCTCTTCTCAAACACGCCAATAATATGGTGAAGTAATGTGTGTTAGGAGTGTGCAAAAATACTAAGAAACGGTTGTTTATAATGAGAAATAGCAGTGGATATAGAAAACTATAGCTTACACCATATTCTCCCCGTGATCGCATACGAGACTTTCTTGGCCTCCCAGGTGGTCTTCGTGTTCTTGGTGGTAGAAGGGTAATTGATGGAACTGAATTCTGGTCATTGGGGACATAATCTAAGTGTTATACCGAGAAGATGGCGGCTTCATATGCTGCCTTCCAGCTTTCTCGAGTGTACTCCTTGGCTACCAATGTATCAACACGAACCTTGTAACTGACTGCTGCCGCAACTGCATGTGAGCATGGTATGTGTAAGGCTTGAAATTCAACCCAGGTGCACCCCATATCGGTTAGATCAACGTGAAATGTCTCTCCACTATGTGTGCGGACATAAGATTCATCAGGACGAATTTGTTGTACTTCAAACCCACAAGAATCTTCAAAGTTTTCTGATAAAATCTCCAAAGCTTTATCAGTTAATGAATCCTCTCCACTTGCTGCTTTGTCGCGACGGATGGCAAACCAACTCATAAGCTTTGAACGTATGAACTCTAGAGGGCAATAATCAGATAATTGCGTGCATTTTTAAGAAAAAAGTTGAATGATTCACCAATATTGCTTGACATTATATTGTACCTCTCGCCATTGAAATGCGCTCTAGCCCAGTGTTGGAAGCCAAGACGTTCTAGGTATTTTGCACAAGTTGGATTCATGTCCTTTATCCGCATGAAATTTTTGTGGAAATCACAGAGTCGGTATGTGCATCCAACTTGTGAAGCCTGGTAACCTATGTTTTTTGTTTTGAAATAGGCTGTTATATTTCTTTTCAAATGGACAATGCACGCACAATGCTTCGCTGGAGGATAAAGCTATAACCAATATAAAACGAAAAAGAAGTGTTACATTATTTTAGTAATATAGTTTATGTATATACGTCTGTAGTGTGAATAGATAAAAAAAGTTGAAGTAAAAGAGATAACGACAGACGAACCTTTGCTAGTCCAACGTATATTGAGGCATGGCGGTCCCTGACAAACACAAGATCAGGGCAGTTTGCAACAATTAAAGCTAAATTTCAGAAAAACCAGGACCATGACATGTCATTTTCCCCATCAACAATGCCAAATGCAAGAGGAAATATTTGTGAGAAGTGTACCACCATATTTTCCTTTCAGATGTGTACCATCAACTACTACAACTTTTTGCATATATGGGAATCCTTGAATTGATGCAGTTAGCGCAAGAAAAACGTATTTAAACCTCTGTCCAACTCTTTCTGTGTACGATGTCTGTAAGTCCACCATGGTTCCAAGGTTTGCAATAACAAGTTGTTTTAAGTAAGATAGTAGACGGTCGTATGATTGACCAACTGCACCTTTGAATAATCTATTGCAATTTCACGCAACTTCCACGCTTTGCAATATGAGATACAAACGTTGTGATCATTTCTCCGTAGGACCAAAATTATGGATCACTACGAATCATTATAATCTACGATAAGAAAGACGTTTAAGGGAAGAAGAGAGTTGTCGACGCGAGATGAATCTCTTTCCTTAACCCTTTGAATCACCCGTAGTGCGACAAGATGACTGATTCAAGGATCCCAGGATACAACCACAAATCAACCGTATTTGCAATCACTCAAATCACGGTTCTCACAAACCGAACACCTACGATACTCTCAAGACATAAACTTACTTTTGAGAGAGATTGTTGGAGAGTTTTTCTTTTTGAATTTTGTTTCTGAGTCAGAAGAATGAGAATTAGAAAGGTCATATTTATAACCTAAGGAGTGATTTCGAATTCTCAAACGTTTGTAACGTTTTAGGAATTAATAGGTGAAATAATGGGTGAGTTTACGGTCAGAAATAATGAACATGACAACTTTGACTGAATTTAAATTGAATGAAAATTCAAAAAAAAAAAAAACAGTGTTCAAAACTGATACGGATCAAAGACCACGAGACCCACGTGTCTCTAAGTGTCCTAAGTGTCAACTAAAGACCACGACCACGCCCACGCCCACGCCCATTCCCGGTTAGATTCGGTTCAGTCCGGTTTGGCTCGCGTGAGTTTTATGTCCACCTAAGCTCCATGTTTTGAAACTATAACATGAGCTTCCTCTATTATATACTAGAGGAATATTTTACACATAAGAGATGTGGGTCAAATTTATACACATCCCTTTTATTTATTCCAATTTTTTATTTAGCCCACATGCTTAATACCCATTTCTCTTCACCATTCAACATATTTTTAATAAGGCCTAAAGGATATTAAAAAAATATGTTCCAACAATCCCCCACATGAATAGAAATGACATTAAACTTATACAGACTTGAGTGACTGCACAAACATATGCAGACTCCACTATAGTAGACTTTGACAGACTTTTGAGAGTATACGAAAATGTAACTATATCTGACAGGTAGCATTTTTCAGCTTTGAACCAATCATTTTAATTTCTGTCGGGTTTACTTGGCTAGGAGGTGAACATGATGTCTTGAAACACCCGGATGTTAATGTAAACCTAGACAACAGTTATTGCATAGCAACATTTTCTCATAGAGATCAGTTCTCTATTGTGTTCATTTTGGCCTTGAACATTCCTGGTAATCATGAGTGAACTTGGAGAATATAGCCTTACTTTCATTCTCCTAGAAACGGCCGCATTTCACACTCACTAGGTGATCTGCCATCAACTTTATTTTAAAGAAGCATCATGTATTACTTCACTGATATCTCAAAGTTATGGAATCATTAAAAGCTAATGCTTATCCTTACACACACAGGTAACACTGTTTATCATCCTAGGAACTGGGTATATACATTGTCTCACAGTGTTTTTCTCTTACTCAACTTTATTTCTTTGTCCCTTTGAACGTATGTCGTGGGATTTCCAGTGACATAAGTGGGGTATCCATTAAGCGTCGTGCTCTGTTATAGGCTTTAAACTCACTCCTCTTGATGATTTAACAACTTGATCTCTCGGCAAACTTTTTGTAAACGTATTAGCTAAGTTTTCACCCGACTTGATATAATCTATCGTGAGTACTCCAGTGGTTATCAGTTGTCTTATGGTTTTATGTCGCCTCCGAATATGACGAGATTTACCATTATATAGTTTATTTAGTGCCCGGGATATAGCCGATTGACTATCACAATGTACCCGTAAAGTTGGCACTAGTTTTTCCCACATAGGGATATCTTCCAAAAAAATTCGAAGCCACTATGCTTCTTCCGTAGCTTTGTCTAAAGCTATGAACTCGGACTCCATGGTTGATCTAGCAGGAGGGTTTGTTTGGAAGATTTCTGGGATACTGCTACACCAGCCAAAGTAAAGACATATCCACTTGTAGATTTCAAGTTTCTAGAATTAGAAATCCAATTGGCATCACTGTAGCCTTCTAATACCGTTGGTTCTTTACCATAGTGCAACCCATAACTCTTGGTATATCGGAGATAGTTTAAAACCCTCGTTATGGCCTTCTAGTGAGTATGACCTGGTTACTCGTGTATCGACTTAACACATTTACAGAATATGCCAAATCTGGTCTAGTGCAATTTGTTAAGTACATTAGACTTCCTATCACTCTTGCATATTCTACCAGTGAAACTGCATCACCTGAATTTTTGTCAGGTGAAGTTGAGGATCCAGGGGAGTTTTTGCTGTTCCGTTTGAGTAGGTCTTGACCCTCTCAAGTATCTTGTCAGTATAATGATCTTGAGTTAGAGTAATTCCTTTGGAAGTTCTTAAGATCTGGATTCCAAGGATTACTTCCGCTTAACCCATGTCTTTCATGTCCAATTTTCCCTTGAGCATGGTTTTAGTTTTATTAATAATATCCTTATTGCTTCCAATAATAAGCATATCATCTACATATTAACACAACAAAATGTATGCTTGTGAGGTACATTTTATGTATATGCATTTATCACATTCATTTATGCTGAACCCATCTGACATCATTGCATTGTCAAAAAAATTCATGCCACTGTTTAAGAGCTTGTTTAAGTCCGTATAGTGATTTGACAAGTCTACACACTTTGTGTTCTTGTCCTGGGATGACAAACCCTTCGGGTTGTTTCATATATATTTCCTCTTCTAAATCACCATTTAGAAATGCCGTTTTGACATCCATTTGATGAATTTCAAGGTCTTGTAAAGCAGCAATGCCAATAAATAGTCTGATGGAGGTTATTCTCGTTACTGGAGAATAAGTATCGAAGAAATCCAGACCTTCTTTTTGCCTGAATCCTTGCAGTTTTCAGGTTTGTTCTGAAGATCCATCTATTCCCAAGAGCTTTACACCCGTAGCTCAGTTATCTCATAAGTATTATGTTGTAAGATGGAGTACATCTCATCATTGACGGCTTCTTTCCAGGAAGGCGTCTCTAGAATGGACATTGCTTCCGAAAAAGTTCTTGGCTTATTTTCAGCGAGAAAGACTACCAAGAAATCAAAACCAAAGTTTTTCTCTTTACGAGGTCTTTTACTTCGTCTAAGGTTGATTTCATCGTCTGTTTCTTCATCATTTATAGTAGTACGAGAGTTACTTGTCTCATTTCCTAAGGTAAGATCATCTCTTTGTTCACGAGTTCTTTTATTACTCTTTTTTTCTTTACGCGGAAACACGGTTTCAAAGAAGTAAGCATTTCTTGACTCCAGTATTGTGTTTGCATCTATCTCTGGAATATCAGATTTATGTACCAGAAATCGATAGGCACTACTATTATGCGCATATCCGATGAAAATGAAATCTACCGTCTTAGGTCTTATCGTTTCCTTTTTCGATGGTGGAATTACAACTTTTGCTAGGCACCCCCACACTTTCTAAGTGTCAAATGAAGACCACGACCACGCCCACGCCCATGCCCATTCCCAGTTAGATTTGGTTCAGTCCGGTTTGGCTCGCGTGAGTTTTATCTCCACCCAAGCTCCATGTTTTTAAACTATAACATGAGCTTCCTCTATTATATACTGGAGGAATAGTTTACACATAAGAGATGTGGGTCAAATTTATACACATACCTTTTGTTTATTCCAATTTCTTATTTATCCCTCAGGCTTAATACCCATTTTTCTTCACCACTGAACATATTTTTAATAAGCCCTAAAGGCCTTATATTAAAAAAAAACGTTCCAACATTCTCCTCATGTTCCTTATATCTGAGGTGCTTGGTCCAGCGTCATTACCCAAGAACTTTGCTCGCATAATCTCCCCAATCATTTCTGTTGTTGCTAGTGTTTGATAATTGGCTCGTTCGTCTATAGTAGTACAGTTGTGTGTGGCGTCAATTTTCCATATGTCATACATTGACGATTTAGGAATGCATATAGCCTAGACACGCCACCCACAACATTGTCCTGAACATTCGAGAACCATTCTCTCTGGGGCCAATTTATTTGTCAAGAACATGAACTTTTTGTCAATAGCATAGAGGGCTAAATGAAGTTTGAAAGCATTTCTGTTTGCGAACGTCATGCCAACACAAAGGTCATTTAGTTCGTTGTTACCATCGCCTACAAATTATTTAGATTTCGATCAGTTTTTTGAGTTGAAATGAAAAAGAGATAACAAATATTACATATCATTAAGTTTCCCAAGTTAGAAACAAACAGTTATGTAAGTTGTAACTTAAAACAAGTATTGTAAAGCAAAATAAGGCACCTACAGGCCATTACAAGTACGATAACAAAAGTTTATATTTAAAAAACTTATAGCCGACATCCACCATGTGTTTTCGGAAACACAAAAATGTGAGAATGCTTATCCGATATTAGCCTTAATCTATTAAACAGAGAGAAGGTACCCAAGTTTAAAACCCACCACTAACATCATCTTCATCAGAAGTTAACCCTTCATACCCAAACCCATTATCATTTCCATCAGCAATACTGCCTTCTCCACTAAAGGTTAATCCCAGCAACGGTGAAGCATGTCCATTAGAGGTAGGGCTTGTAGTAGTTGCTCCACCAGGAAGAAAAATAGTTCCGTTTGTTTCTCCCACATTACCTAAAAAATATGGCCAAATAAAATAATCCTATTAGCTCATCTATCCATATACGAATAGTCCTTAATGTGAGGGACTAATTCCAGGTTACTATCTTATTATATAAAAGGAGATTTCCCTCGACGAGAGCGCGACATGTAAGCAAAATTGAAACAACCCGACCCGTTTTTTTTTTTTTTTTGACAATTTAGACTTTGGCCTCAGACTAGCATTCCCATAAATGCTATCCTCAACGACCAAACAAACCACACAGAAACATTCAGCGGATAACTACTTAACCAAATAAACCAAACATTCAAATTTCATTAAACCAAAGAGACCAATCCAAACAATATCCAAAAACATCATTCTAGAACTAACCAACCACCTATGGCAGTTCTAATGCAAATTAAAAAACCAACCAGGCAACCAGGACCCTAGATCATCATCCTATTCGTTTCCATGATTCCATGGTCACACTTTGCCTTTACCTGCATCACATTGTAAAAAGAGATGCGTGAGTATTATCATAAATACCTAGTGAGACGGTCCTCCCATCTACGACTGCACACTCAAGCACGATGGACCGCTCAGGCAAACATACATATCTCCCATCTTCAACTTCTTGTTTTCCATTCTTTCCCTCTTGATTCTTCTCTCCAATTGTTCCATACTTGTTCCAAGACTTCATTTGCACCTAAAATAGACAAAATATGCATGCAAATGCGAGAAAACACGAACTTGGACTTTAGACTCGATAAAATCTAAAAGGCACGAATTATGCATTAGAACATGAAAAAACCTAAGCTAAATGTCTCTAAATATAACTAAAATGCATGCTAAGAAAGGGCAATTTATGTACCTATCAACTCCCTTAGACTTGCCTTTTGCTCACCCTCGAGCAAACAAAGAGAGCAAACCGATGGGTAGGTTTGAAAACAAGAAAACAAAACAAAGAGACTCAAACAAAGCATTCAACACCCTCACCTAAGACAATACAAAGTTATTGCTAAGCGTTTTATGCTGAATCAATCTTCTCGCAATCCATCGCTACTCCAATCTTTTTCCTCTAGACTCAATCACCACGCATTCACATACCATTCTATCCACCAATTCTTTAACATTCTTTATGGGTTTAATGCATGATCTTGCTTATCAACTATCAAACAATGTTCAAGGTTAGGTAAAAGAAGGTTAAAACGCGAAAGAATAGGCTGTTATATAAAACGATTTTAGGTGACTCACACTCAAGAAAAAGTAATGCAAAACATCATGTAAAAACAATGAAGAAATGGAACAATTGATGCATACAAATAGGTGCTTCCATTCTACCCAACCCAAATCGATCTTGAACTCCTAAGTTCTACCCATGAGCTTGCAAACTCTTCTTCCTTTTGGTGATCTAAGCCTTTTAAATCTTCCTTTAAACTTTTTAGCTTACTCTAGGGGGTTCTTTACTTGCTAAAATCTTTGCTTTACTTAAATCCTTTCCTCCATGGTTTCCTTTTTATACTTTTCTTCTAGCCCTTTTGGGTTCTAGCTTGTAGAGGGAATTGCTATTCATAATCAAACACTAGAGTCTTTCTTTAACTTTTAACAAAACATTCCCTTTTCCTAGAGCAGCTTAACTTCTTTCCTTTCTTTGGCTTTTTTTTCATTTAGACTCAAACATTTTCTTTTCCTCACCAATACACTCACCAAACCCAACCCAAAAGAACAACAAATCTTAATCTATTACTAGTCTTAAAGCGAGACTAGCTCTAAATGAAAGCACCTCTATGTCGTTCCCATCTTTCAAGATTTTACTTGTGCAAGCATGTCCAAGAAAAGGGCCTCACTCAAGAAATTACATTTAGGTTTCAAAGAAGGTATAAGGTTATGCAAGGTAAGGGAAACCAACTTAATTCACATTAGATGTCGTGAATCGGAAAGGCCATTTGGACTAGCAAAGAGTGGTTAAAAGGGTTAAAGAAAGTCCAAATGTGTATATGGTTACTTTGAACAAACATATCAAGTCTCTAAGCAAGAATTTAAAGTCAATATTAGGTTCAAATTGATAGAATCGGTTTCAAGTCTAATATGCTTCAACCTAATCACGAGTTTCGAGCGAAGAGATCATGACGCGAAGAAGAGATTTCTATAATTCACTTAGCAATATCTAGCATTATCCTAAAGATCATAGGTGGGGGTTGTTTTGTTTGATTAATTGATTCAAGTTTTAAATTTATAACCCTAGATAAAGACTGTAAGTGCACAGCAAACACTGTAGTATTTAGGGGTCGAACCCAAAGGAATTGATGATGCACAAAGAACCTATATGATGCAGAATAAGCTAACCTAAACATATTTTTGTGAGGTTTTGGTTTTTATGGAAATAAAAGTGCAAGGGATAGATAATCAATGGTTAACTAGGTGCAATTAATGAACCTATGCAATGATTACAATAACAACTTAAGATGCAGATGCAAGTTTGTTCTAGAACTCAAACCACGAAATTAGAATCTCTCTACTGTCGTGGTTCGGATTGACTATGCCTTATTCCATAATAGACTCAGTTGTCGCATGGTTATTAAAAGTTTAAGACTCGCACTAGAATTAAGGTTCAATTGTTCACTAAACTCCTTAACTAATTGATATGATTGTTAAGACGTTTAGCTCATCAAATACTAGGTCATGAGTTGTTAAGAACACTTCCGTGGATACATCAACGTAGGATCGATCATTGGTTAGCTACTCCAGATCAAGCATTGAGCATAAATAGTGATGAAGAACAACTAACAACAAACCCTAAGATGCAATCATAAAAGCAAACTTTAAAGGCAACGAATCTAGTTAAGCTTTACTCCAACAAGTCAGTTCGATCTCGCTAGCAGCAGAAATAAAACATAAAACATGATGAATTCGTGATAAACAAAAGCATATAGAGATCTCTTCCTTCAACCAAGAAGGCCTCATTGATCTAGCCTTAAAGAACTCTTAAAAAGTAGATGTATTATTAAGAACAAAGAGAGAAACGAAATACATGTTTTAGGTATTGATTTTGTGGCTTCCTTCCCTTCTTATAGAGGCTAAAAGCAAGCATATATAGGGGTAGAAGGGGTCATAAGTCGGTTAGGGTTTTAATTCTAAGAAAAAGAAAAATTGCCAAAAGTTCTCGGTAATGTCTCCACACCGACCGCCCATACCGATCAGATTTCCGGGTCGGTATGGAGGCTGCGTCGGCGTGTCTTTGTGTGCTCGATGTCCTGGTATGAATCGCGTTGCACGACCGGTGTGGCTGATCGGTACTAGTCTTCATCTTCTCGGCAGCTTGACATGTCTTCTGTCTTCAGCTCATATCTCCTTGTGTATAATTCCAAACGATGTGATTCCAACTCCATTGTAAAGCTTACTTAAAGGGCTATCTTCAGTCCAAGTTTCATCGAATTACAAACTCATTTGGTCCTCCATCTGTTGCTAAACTTCTGGTATATGTAGTCTGTCCAGTTTGGAAATGTGCTTTATCTTCAAGGTATGATGCCTTGGGTTGGCTCCTTTGGCTTCTTAGATGGCTTTGATATTTTGAATACTCATTTTCCTCCTTTTTGCATCCTTTTTTATGATTTAACTTGTTGGGGTCTTAAAGCCTATGTATACAAGAAAACTACCTCTTTTGGTTGACTAAGGAAATAAAATCCACAAACTAAGTATGAAAACCGATAGTAAAATGGGTAAAATATAGGGTATATCAATCCTATTGAATGCTAAATCTCAAATCTCAAAAACAAATCAAAACATGCTCAATGCAACCTAAATGATCATACAAGTGTATGAAATGCAACTATACGAACTTTGAAAACTTTTTTTGAATTTTTTTAGCATTTTTCAAATACAATGAGACTCAAAGGAATGTATAATGCAATTACTAGACTTAAGCAACCTATATGAGTTACTCAAGTAAATGCAATGCTACTAAATTAATGATAAAGGTTTGGAAAGCTTTGTAAAAACTTTGTAAAACGTAAGAAATTTTTAGCTAAAATGGTATGCAATGCAATATGCTTGAATGCAAAGGAAAAAAAACAAAACAAATGCACAAGTTTTATTAGCAACTTTAGCTAATCTCCCCCGGACTTGAATCACAGCGTTTCGGTGTAAACCAAGAGAAGAAAAGCTAAACACACGAAAATGGAAATAAAGCATAAAGCGAAATGGTACAATGGTAGAATCAATCCAACAAGCAAGCAAATTCAAATCGAGGTATGGATTGGACAATGGTTAGGCGGGGTACTTGGTTTAACGACGGGTTGCAATGGAAGAGGTGCTACGATGTCAGGAGCTTGAGCTAGCATCGCCATCACCTCCACGATCACGACAAGTGTCATCGCGGAAGGTATGACGAGCCATTGCAAGCATCGGAGACATAGTCCTTGCCTTGTATCTTCTTGAATCGCAGGTTGAATTTTTCAACCCACTTCACACACCATTATCCCAATCGCCTTATCTTCTTGAACTCTTGGTCTTGTGCTCTTTCACGTGCATTGATAGGCTTCAAATCATATGATGGGAGACGAACGTTTGGGAAGGGGGTGTTGTTGGAGGGGTGGTTTGCTTGTTGCTCTAGCATCATTTCATCGAAATCATCATCCTCATCTTCCCGTTGAACATCTCCTTCTTCTTCCTCATTCTCGTTCTCTTCCTCATTCTCCTCTCCGTCGTCTTATCGTCTCCATCGTCGTCCTCATCCTCCTCCTCTTGGACACATTCACTATCCGAGAGATCAAATATGATGTTTTCATGTACGTTTAGAGACATCTTGTTGCTAGGAAGGTTCACATATCGCAAGTTTCCGTTTCTCTTGAAGAACATGTAGTTGTAAGGAGGGTATCCATCTTTTCGAGTCTTGAGCATGTTCGACTTGTGGAGGTGAGTGATGTCGAGGAAAGACTTGGGAAGCACTTTTTCTCTTGATTTTAGTTTGATCCCAAGTTTCTTGAATATTAGAGTTAAGACTCTGCCCATATCAAGAT
Organism: Arabis alpina; assembly: GCA_900128785.1. NCBI lineage: Eukaryota > Viridiplantae > Streptophyta > Magnoliopsida > Brassicales > Brassicaceae > Arabis > Arabis alpina. Next base: position 32,083,255 of record LT669791.1, read on the forward strand.
GTGGTCTTCCTTTAGTTCGGATCTTGATACAATTGTGGATGAAAATCGAGGCATAGTTAATCTTATCTCCGAGTAGATCACGGTAGCGTACTTTCTCTTCCATGTCTTCCTTTAGTAGCCGAAATTTGAATGCTTGAAAGAGGAAGCACATGTCGTCATTTGTAACCACACTCGGCTCGCGCTTCCCATAGAATGTGCATCCAATCACCTTGTGAATGTAGCGCACCACGAGGTTACGAGTGAGTGTGTTCTTTGCGCTCGATTTTCATAACCTCCTTGTTTCCCAATGGCTCCCCAAAGGTCCTCTATATCGTGGAGCTTGGGGAACTTCACCGTGTTTCCTTTCTCAAAGTCGAAGATATCACAAATGTCGAAGATCGAGAGACCGTACTCCTTGTTTCCAAGCTTGAAACGAACAAGGACCTCCAATGCCTTCTTGCGACTTTCTCGGTGATATTCCACGTTGACCACTGCAAGAAACTCACAAGTTGGAGTGATGTAAGTGTGCTCTTCCATGGTGCTAAAAATCTCCATTCCCATGTCCACCATAGCCTCATCGAACGCCTCGAGCATTCCCATCTTGTCGACCAACTTCTTTCCGCATACCTAGTGGCGGGAACTCCATGATTCTTCAAGGTTTCGAAGAATTCACGCTCATCATGTGTCCAAACGGTGATGATTCCTTTGGTGAGTCTCTTGTATTCTTCATTGCTCACATTCTGTAGAGGAGACCCATAGATTAATAATGTCAAATGAAAGTTTAATTGGGCAATAATTTCCAATACCAAAGCACATCCAAAATAATTATAGGAATATCTAAAGGAAATTCTTAGAAAAATTCAAAAGCATGGAATTTAAATTGTAAGAATTAGCATAAATGATAAAGATAGATTCCATAATCATCATAGCTCAATTATAAATATGAATCCCAAGTTATAACAATGAAGTTTTAAATTTTAAGAATTTAACTTACTTAGATCATAATTAAAGCTTAAGGAAGAACATACCATTAGGAAAATTTAAAAGAGTGAGGGTTAAGAAGACCATACCATAACCTTAGTAGATGATTGATGCTTGCAAACTAGGAAGAAAAGAGCCTCAAATTTCGTGGCTACTAGCTACTATGAGAGAAAGATGCTAAAACTATGAGAAGATAAGAAAGTGAGAGGTGTGGAGATAAGTGAATGCATATGTCTCCTTTTGTAGAGATGTTGGAGAGTGGGAAGCATAGTTATGCATGTGATTCAATAGGGGAACAAGTTGGTGAGGTAGGTGGGTAGTTGAGAGGTGAAAAACCACGTGCCAAAGGAGTTTGGAGTGAAACCATGGGTGAGAAGAAGACAAACCACGAAATCAGCAATGGGGCCAGCGTATGGATCGGCTAGCCGATCGGGTTGCTAGCCGATCCATGCGTGGTTTTGGTGGCAGTAACTTGTTACTTTCTAAAGCCCCTACGGATCGGGTTGACGACCGGCTAGCTAGCCGTTCCAGCTCGGTCCTCATACCTCGTCATCTTTGTTCATTCCCTTAACTTGACTCAATCCATCTCCAACCTCCATTCTTGATCCCTACAATAAAAACAACCTCCAAAAACATGATAAACATAGGTAGAAACTTAAAGGAAATATGTACAAAGGATGTCATGGGAATGCCTCCCAAGCGCACTTGTTTAACGTCTCTAAGCTTGACGGTTATAGCCTTTTAGGCTTCAATAAGTTCTGAGAGAAGAATTTTAAAATCCTCCTCTATATGGACATTCACGTGGTAGATCTTGCATCGTTGATAATTAACCGTGAAATCTCCCCCGGACTTGTTGTCTAATACAATGGCACCATGGGGCTTCACTTTGTTTATGGTGAAGGACCCAGCCATCTCGACTTAAGCTTTCCTGGAAACAATCTCAAACACGAGTTGAATAGTAGAACTTGATCTCCCGCCTTGAAATCGCGTCTCAATAACCTTTTATCATGAAAAGATTTTGTCCGCTCATTGTAATTCTTTGAATTCTCATAGGCGTCAAGGCGTATCTCTTCTAGTTCCTCAAATTGTATCATTCGCTTCTCGGTACCCGTCTTTATGGCAAAGTTGAGTAACTTGGTATCCCATAAAGCTTTGTATTCAAACTCAACTGGTACGTGACAAGACTTTCCATATAGAAGATTGAAAGGCGTTGTTCCAATGGGTGTCTTGTAAACGGTTCTATAAGCCCATAATGCATTGTTTAGTTTGTTTGCCCAATCCTTTCGAGTTTTGCTAACCATTTTCTCGAGAATGGCCTTAATTTGACGGTTTGAAACTTCAACTTGACTCGAAGTTTGTGGATGGTAAGGTGTTGCTACTTTATGCTTAACTCCATACATCTTTAGCAATCCTTCGAAAACATTGTTGAGGAAATGTGTTCCACCATCGCTTATGATCGTCTAGAATAGCTTAACCACGACACTTGCATCATTTGTCGGACTAGCTATGGCTTCGACCCATTTAGAAACATAGTCGACCGCTACCAAAATGTACTTGTTCCCATATGATGAAGGGATTGGTCCCATGAAGTCGATTCCCCACAAATCGAATAGTCAACTTCTAGAATCATACTTTGTGTTCTACTCGCATAGTGGATAACATGAAGCTTCTTGTCTTTCTTTTGACCCAAAACCGCTCCAACCGCATAGTCACTAGCATCAGACATAATCTCGAATGGTAAACTCCAATTTGGTGCTTGGACTATTGGTGCACTCACAATGCCACAAAGTATGATTCTAGAAGTTGAACTATTCGATGTGTGGGGAATCGACTTCGTGGGACCATTCCCTTCGTCGTAAGGAAACAAGTACATTTTGGTAGCGGTCAACTATGTTTCTAAATGGGTCGAAGCCATAGCTAGTCTGACAAACGATGCAAGTGTTGTGGTTAAGCTATTCAAGACGATCATTTTTCCACGTTTTGGAGTTCTAAGAGTTGTGATAAGCGATGGTGGAACGCATTTCCTCAACAATGTTTTCGAGGGATTGCTAAAGAAGTATGAAGTTAAGCATAAAGTGGCAACCCCCTACCATCCACAAACTTCGGGTCAAGTAAGTTTCTAACTGGCAAATTAAAGCCATTCTCGAGAAAACGGTTAGCAAAATCCGAAAGGATTAGGCAAACAAGCTCGATAATGCATTATGGGCTTATACCATCACCTTTCAACGACCCTCTTAAAGACATCATCAACTATGGCGCTATACTAATCAACTATTGCGCCAAGCTTAGGAAGACAAAGAGGCCTTACATTGGAGTTGGAGGAGTCCTAACCATGATCTTCAAAAGGGTCAATCTTAAGCTATCTAAAGGAGATAGGATTGATTCAAAGAAGTACGTGGACATTGATCACCTTTTTCGATCCTCGATGATAGCCTTTACCAAGGAGGGATACCCACCATACTGCTACATATTCTTCAACAAGAACGGCGATAGGCGTTGTGTGCTACTACCACATCCCAATATGGCACCAAGGAACAACGAGAACATTGTCTTCAACATACCAGATTATGGTTGCTTAGCGATGGGACAAATTTTGACCAAGATGCCGAGGAAGAAGCGGCTTTTCACCCTTCCAACGACACACCATTTCCAAATGTGCATTTCCCTCCCTACCTATACAAGCCAAGGACAAACCGCGATCGTGATATCGACGATGAATTCAAGAAGCAAAGAAGGATAGGAACTTAGTGTGCAAAATGGATTGGGAAGATGAATCGTCGTTTCAAGAAGACCACATGCACCGATTATGAGTCCTCCGAGGATGAACCATCCCCACCGGATGAGGAGCCAACACCCTTTGAAATGGTTCGCCATAGCTTCCGTAACAACTCTCGTCGAGACCGTCGTGATGAGGGCGGTTCGAGCTCAAGTGCAGCCCGTCATAGCATCTCCTCCTTCCCATCTAACCACTAAGCCAAGTACCCAACCAAACCATTGTCTCATCCATTCCTCGTTTTCATTTGCTTGCTCGTTTATTTGGTTCAATCATTGTATTATCTCGTTTTAAGCTTTCTTTTCGCTTTCGTTTATTTAGCTTTCCTTCTCTCGGTTTACTTATCACACCGAGACGGTGGGATTTAAATCCGGGGAATTGGCTAAAGTTGCTAATAAAAATTGTGTGTTTGTTTTGTTTGCTTACCCTTGAATTCAAGCATATTGCATTGCATACATTCTATTTTAGCTAAGTTTCAAGTTTTACAAAACTTTCACAATCTTTTTCAATCATTTAGTAGCATTACATTCACTTGAGAAAATCATATAGATTGCTTAAGTTTAGTAATTACATTTTATATTCTTTTTTCCTTTGAGTCTCATTGCATCTGAAAAGTCCTTAAAATTTTTCCAAAATTTCAAAAAGTTTTCAAAATTCATATAATTGCATTTCATACAATTGTATGATCATTTAGGTTGCATGGAGCATGTTTTGATTTGTTTTTGAGGTTTATGACTTAGCATTCAATAAGATCCTTAGGATAATGCTAGATATTGCTAAGTGAATTATAGAAATCTCTTCTTTGCATCTTGATCTCTACGCTCGAAACTCATGATTAGGTTTAACCATATTATACTTGAACCCAATTCTATCAATTTGAACCTAATATTGACCTTTAATTTCTTGCTTAGAGAATTGATATGCTTGTTCATAATAACCATATACACATTTGGACTTTCTTTCACCAATTTTTACAACTCTTTCCTAGTCCAAATGGCCTTCCCGATTCAAGACATCTAATGTGAATGAGGAAGGTTTTCCCTACCTTGCTTGACCTTAACCTTCTTTGAAACCATCATTGTTTCTATGAGTTAGGCCTTTTCTTGAAAATGCATACTGGTGGGGGTTGTTTTGTTTGATTAATTGATTTAAGTGTTAAATTTATAACCCTAGATAAAGAGTACAAGTGCACAGCAAACACAATAGTATTTAGGGGTCGAACCCAAATGAATTGATGTTGCACAAAGAACCTATATGATGCAGAATAAGCTAAGCTAAACATATTTTTGTGAGGTTTTGGTTTTTATGAAAATAAAAGTGCAAGGGATATATAATCAATGGTTAACTAGGTGCAATTAATGAACCTATGCAACGATTACAATAACAACTTAAGATTGAGATGCAAGTTTGTTCTAGAACTCAAGCCACAGAATTAGAATCTCTCTACTGTCGTGGTTCGGATTCACTATGCCTTATTCCCTAATTGACTCAGCTGTCGCATGGTTATTAAAAGGTTAAGACACGCAGTAAAATTAAGGTTCAATTATTCACTAAACTCCTTAACTAATTGATATGATTGTTAAGACGTTTAGCTCATCAAATACTAGGTCATGAGTTGTTAAGAACAGTTCCGTGGATACATCAACCTAGGATCGATCATGATACATAAAAGCATATAGAGATCTCTTCCTTCAACCAAGAATGCCTCATTGATCTAGCCTTAAAGAACTCTTAAAAAGTATATGTATTATTAAGAACAAAGAGAGAAACGAAATACATGTTTTAGGTATTGATTTTGTGGCTGCCTTCCCTTCCTAGAGAGGCTAAAAGCAAGTATATATAAGGCTAGAAGGGGTCCTAAGTCGGTTAGGGTTTTAATTCTAAGAAAAAGGAAAATTGCCAAATGTGCTCGGTAATATCTCCACACCGACCGCTCATACCGATCGGATTGCCGGGTCAGTATGGAGGCTGACTCGGCGTATCTTCGTGTGCTCGATGTACTGGTACCGATCGCGTTGCCCGACCGGTGTGGCCGGTCGGTACTGGACAGTCTTCCTCTTCTTGGCTGCTTGGTACGTCTTAAGTCTTCAGCTCATATCTCCTTGTGTATAATTCCAAATGATGTTATTCCAACTCCATTAGAAAGCTAACTCAAAGGGCTATTTTCACTCTAAGTTTCATTTAATTCCAAACTCATTTGGTCTTCCTTCTGTTGCTAAACGTCCGGCATATGTAATCTGTCCAGTTTGGGAATGTGCTTTATCTTCAAGGTATGATGACTTGGGTTGGATCCTTCGGCTTCTTAGATTGCTTTGATATGATTTATACTCCTTTGTCTCCTTTTTTCGTCCTTTTTGAATATTTAACCTGTTGGGGTCTTAAAACCTCTGTATACGAGAAAACTACCTCTTTTAGTTGATTATGAACCTATAATAAGTATGAAATCCTTTTGGTATAAACTTGAATCTTGGGAAATAACTATAACATTGTGGGTGGCTTGATTCCTCATGTCCAATAGCCATAACCTTCTCGCTCCCATCTTCTCGTTCCACCAATGCACCAACATCCTTATCATTCATGTGAATGAGCTTATCTAGTTTATCCTCTAATCTTTTAACTTCTTCACTCTTCTTGGTTTCCCTAGGTGACTCATGAGCTCTACCATACCTTCCTTCACTTCGAGATAGATTCTCAATGAGTTGTTCCCCTTGCTCGGTTAGTAAGTTGGCGAAATCGCCATTACTAGCTACATTCAACGCGGTGTAGTGCTTTTCCATCAATCCCTTATGAAATATCCCAAGAAGTGCATCAATAAGTATACCATGATGAGGACAAGCTCTTGTGTACCCTTTCATGCGCTCCCATGCATCATACAAACTCTCTTCTTCGCCTTGCTCAAATCTAGCTATATAATTCCTTATCTTAGCGGTCTTTTGAGGCGAGAAAAAATTTAAGAGAAAGGTCTTCTTACACTCTTCCTGTGTGGTTATCTAAGAGGACTTGATGCTACTTTCTCATTCACTAGCGTTGTCACCTAATGAGAAAGGAAATAGAGTAAGCTTCAAAAAATATTCGGATACTCCACTTCTACTAGCGGTTGAGCTCAATCTATCAAAGATGGCAAGATGCTCAATGGGATTCTCTTCCGGTAATCATAAAAATCGGTGATTCAACACCATGGTGATCAAATTCGGCTTTATATGCCACTCAACTCCATCACTAGGCAGTGCTCTAATCCCCATCTTTTTCGATCCTTGTCGGTGGCTCATCATAATCCTTAATCCTCCTCTCCATAGTTGTAGATTGGTATCTACATGGTCAAAGAAGGAAGACACACAAATAGACACAAAATAGATAGAAAATAAAATGATTTAGTTTTTCAAAGATCTCAAATCCTAATGCCTAATTCAAATCCCCTATAACGGCGCCAAAAACTTGATGCACACTAAATGATCAATGCTAAGCAATATCACAAAGTGCTATGAGTTTCAATTCCTCAATTACTAATCCACAAGTTCATGGTGATATGTCATCGTGTAATCAAGGGTCATTCGTCCACAAGGATTATGACAAAGGCAATAAGAATACAAAGAACTTAGTAAGCTAAATCTATCAATGATTTTGGGATTTTCTAATGATTCCTAATGACAATTATGAAACTAGATGCAAATATGAAATGAAAAGAAGTAAATGACAAGATGAAATGCAAAGCTAAACAAGATCAATGCAATAAGACTAAAGACAATACTAAACTTTACTAAGCAAATTTCGAAATCAAGATAAAAAGATAACAAGACATTAAAGCTAAAACATTAAACATGATTAAGAAAGATTAAAAAATGCAAAGATAACTTTAATGATTCATAAAAGATCTAAAACTTAAACAAAAGCATTCAAATCTCAAGAATTAAACTCATAAACATAACTTAAGTTCAAGGGAAGCTAAGAGCTTAGGATTTTAATGCAATTACAAGTATTTAAAGGAAAAGAGGAGTGTACCTGGGTCAAACCTGGTCAAAACATGAATTTGGTCGCAGGAGAAGGGTCCTGGCCCGACCGCCAGCCCAAGTTGTTGGCCAGGCCAAGCACCACCAGAAAACTTCTTCGAGTTGCGGTTGGCTTCTGGCCCGAGTTGTTGGTCGGGCCAGTGGCCACCAAAAGCTCCTTCTTCTTTTTCTTCATCTACTTGCTTGATTCCTTCTTCCTTTGGTTCCACCATTGATCCAAGACTCCTTTTTGTACCTAAAAAGCAAGAAATAGGCATGCAAATGCAACAAAACAAGAACTTGGTCTCTAAACTCGATCTATACTAAAAGGAACCAAAAAAGAAAAGAAAACAGATAAAACCTAAGCTAAATGCCACAAAATACTACAAAAGTACATGCTAAGAAAGGGCAATTTATGGACTTATCAACTCCCCCGGACTTGCCTTTTACTCGCCCTCGAGCAAACAAAGAGACAAACCGACGAAGAGGTTTGAAAACACGAAAGTAAAACAAAGAGTTCAAAACAAAGCATTCAACACCATCACATAAGATAATACAAAGCTATCGCTAAGCGCTTTAAGCTCAATCAATCTTCTCGCAATCTATCGGTACTCCAATCTTTTCCCTCTAGACTCAATGATCAAGCATTCACATATCATTCTATCCACCAATTCTTTAACATTCATTAAGGATTAATGCATGGTCTTGCTTATCAACTATCAAACAATTTTCAAGGCTAGGTAAAAGAAGGTGTAAATTCGAAAAAACAAGGCGGTTATTAAACATTTTTAGGTGACTCACACTCAAGAAAGGGTAATGCACAACGTCATGTAAAAGCAAGGAAGAAATGGAAAATTGATGCATACAAATAAGTGTTTCCATTCTACCCAACCCATAATGATCTTGAACTCCTAAAATCTACCATGAGTTTGCAAACTCTTCTCCCTAATTCACGTGTTGTTGCTTCTTTACGTGATTCTCGGATTTGCACATGTTGTGGTAGTTCTAGTGGTTCTTCCATGTTCAAGTTGGGGTTGATGACATCCTCACACTCTTTATTGGCTGGAAGACACGTCATGTGCTCTGAGTTTGATTCAAGTGATGGGTGTAGGTTTGCTTGTGAACCACCACTTCAGTTGCCTTCTTTGGTTGAGATGTTGACTTAGTCGGATGTGCTTGGGCACTTTATTTTGTTGTGGGATGTAAGCT